>CM056380.1:12684467-12729467 GCA_029718625.1 Synaphobranchus kaupii | reverse complement strand
CATACACACACACACACACACACAACTCTTATGTAAGAAGTATGTAATCTGTACATACACACACACACATACACACACACACACACACACACACACACAACTCTTATGTAAGAAGTATGTAATCTGTACATACAATAGTTATTTCCTTTGCATATCAATGTTCACCAACTGTATATAATAATTACTGACCATGGAGTTCAAGTGATGTATGTAAATGCATGATCATCCAGATTTTATACATAGAATGGGATTTCAGTAAAAGTTTACTGAACATTTATATTGAGAAAGACTCATTTAAAGAGTCTGTGCTAAAACAGATCAGAACTAGCAGATTTTTTTTTAAACTGCATTTATTGTATTGCTCCAAAAAAATAAAAAAGGAAAATGTCACAAAATATCAAAAAAGAATGTGGAAAATGTCACAAAAATGAACGGCACATTTCTTTGCTCCAAAAACTTTAATTTAATTGAATGTAAAACCATAAAAAACCCAAATAGCCTGCTGCTCCAAACAGTGAATCATGTGGCTGAAACTCGATGTATAAAGCATACAGACATGGTATAGAGGGACATGGTATAGTGGTTTCGTTTTTTGTTTCTAAGTGACTTTGACCGTGGCATGATCGCTGGTGCCAGATGTGGTGCTACCAGCATCTCCGAAACAGTGATTTTCATGCACCAGTGGGCGGCATTTCTGTGGCCGAGAGAGGTCAGAGGAGAACGGGCAGACTTGTTAAAGCTAATAGAAAGGCCACAAATGCTCAAATGACTGCTGGTGTGCAGAATAATGTCGCTGAACACACAAACCTTGAAGCGGACGGGCTACAGCAGCAGAAGACCACGGCGGGTTCCTCTCCTGTCGGCTAAGAACAGAAAGATGAGGCTACAGAGTGTAGGTGATCGCCAAAACTGGACAATTGAAGATTGTAAAAGTATTGATTTCTAATCGGACATGCAGATTGTAGGGTCAGAATTTGGAGTAAACGGCATGAACCCGTGGATCCATCCTGCCTTAAGTCAAGGGTGCAGGCTGCTGGTGGTGTTGTAATGGTGTGGAGAACGTTTTCTTGGCACACATTAGGCCCCTTAATACAAACTGAGCATCATCTGAATGCCACAGCATACCTAAGCACTGTTGCTGACCATGTGCGTCCCTTTATGGCCACAGTCTATCCTTTTTCAAATGGATACTTCCAGAAGGATGATGTGCCATGCCACATAGCTAGGGTTGAAAAAGGAGAGAATTTTCCAGGTAACTTTCGGTAATTTCTTCAGACATTTTTGAGGGGAAATCACCACTCACTTTAACATGCTTAAAACAAAGCTAACAAAACACAAAAAGTTGAAAAATCAATAAACAAACTAAATGTGCTGAACCGGCCCAGGTCCTCTCTGGAGAGCAGGTTTCTGTGACATATATGGGACCATCACTGCCCTTGCACAGCACCTTAATCTAGATCAGGGGAAAGTTCTTATAAGTTTGGCTAGATTTTCCAGAAATCGACAGTCCACAATTACAATCTCACCCCCCACCCCCTCGGCCTGTGATCACAATCACACCCACACGTGAGCCTATTTAGTAGCCTACTTACAAGCCTACTTTTTCATCTGGTTTACTAGCTGGTTGGACCACATTAAACATTAGATGGTACTTATTGAACACAAAATCATACGTTTAAATACATGATTCCCTGGCCATTACAGTGAGTGACAGTGTTGGTGAAGCAAGTGAGCAATTTGACAGTTGGGGTATGTGTGTGTGTGTGTGTGTGTGTGTGTGTGTGTGTGTGTGTGTGTGTGTGTGTGTGTGTGTGTGTGTGTGTGTGTGTGTGTGTGTGTGTGTGTGTGTGTGTGTGTGTGTGTGTGTGTGTGTGTGTGTGTGTGTGTGTGTGTGTGTGTGTGTGTGTGTGTGTGTGTGTGTGTGTGTGTGTGTGTGCATGCAGTGTTCAGAGATATATGTGCTTGCGTGGCATACTGCAGTATTTAACTGACAGTGCCCACGCTGGGCTTGAAATACTCATTAATATAGTCTTAATATAGTAAGGCCAAGTGTAGCTTCGCCACTGTTTGCACCTACGCAAAGGCAAACAACGGAAATGTCAACAAAAGATGATTGAAAAAAAAGAAAAAACATCACAGGAAGTGAGATAAGGGCTGTCCCCCTTGTGATTCCTGATAATACCCTGCTGCTGTAAATGGCGCACACCGGTCACAACCAGAGCTAGCGCTTGCACTGGCATCTTACCTTGCCGTCAAACGTCAGTTTAGAGGGGAATTAAAATCGCGTAATGAACCGATCGAATCTAAATGTATGCCGTGTTACTCAGTGTACATGTCCATTTCGGGAGACATGGGGATATCTCCCAGTAGCCACTGAATTAACAATGCAAGGAGTAGTTCTAGCAGTACAAATGTGTCGTTCCCCCCCACCTACCCCAGTGAATTGTCCGGTCTTTTTTTTTTCAGAGAGCGTGATGAACATTGTCTTTTTGTGTGGGAAAGTGGTTTGTGTTTTTCTAATTCTAGCTCATCATAATTGTTCAATTTACATTTTCTAATTGTTCCCTTGCCACTCTTTGAGAGGAGAGTTCTTTGGCATCTGTTTATTAGTTATGAAAACACCCCGAAAACAATCACACCCCCCCAACATTTGCCTCCTTCATAATTGCTTTTAGCATCAGCAAGTCTGTCAGTTTAGCGCTGATAATTGCATATTATAAATTAAAATCTTGGACTATGAAGAATGCTGTCTTTTAACAACCCCCTCCCTCCACCATGCATTAATTCCACAGGAGCCCTAACCAGATATGACAATTCACAAAACTAACACAATGTGTTTTTCAAACGTCGTGTTACGTCACAATATATTCTTTAAAAAACAGTGTTTTCCTCAGTGCTTACAGTTTAATCATTTAGCAGACGCTGTTAGCTAAAGCAATGTACAAAAAGGTGCATTTTCACATACAAAGCTAACACCGCAAGAATCTAAATTCAGAAAGACCCGCAAAGACCCCCCCCCAATTCTAAGATGTTTCTGCTACCCTTGGTATGAACCCACAAAGGGCCGTCAGATGAAACATAGCGGGGGTGAGTATATCTCATGGCGCTCTGTGATTTATGGATTTATCACGATGCTTTGGCCGTAATGCCTTTAACCCTGACTAACACCTGCCGGCTATGTGCAGGCATGAAGCCCCACAGAGACACATTAACCGTCCCCTCCTCCAGGGCACGGGTGTTTTAAGAGGTCCTAGCAGGGGACCAGGGATTGACATTCTCCCTGAAACTCGCAAACTCCAGTGGTCACCGGAGGTATTGCAGCCTCTGGTGCCAAACGGCAAAAGTCCATTCAAAACTATGAATTTACCCTGGCCAAATTATACTATATTCAACAGTTATTTTAAACTCTCAAATGTCTTCACACCAAGCTAATTACTCTCCAGGGACATCCATGAGCATTCCGGATGATTGCCTGAATCCACCTTCAGTGTCATTATTGTTTTATTATATTGTTAGTTTGATATTATTACTTTTTAAACGTTGTTAATAATAATGCCATTTGCAATAACGGAATAAACTTCCAATATCTCTGAAACACATTGAAGCAGAGAGAAATTTTAAACTGCCTCTGAAGAAATGGCTATTAAATAGTCTTTCAGACTAAGGGCCCTATATCATATCATTTATTATTGTTATTTTTCTTTCTATGTGTTTTAAATGGATATCGCATATGCACTTGAAATCGCACACACACCAACAGCAGAGATGAACGCTCCGTTGGTAAAAGGTTCTTGTCGACGAAGGAGCCATCATTGTAAGAAGGGCATTTAAAGGGGAACGTGTTTTTAGAGACCGGCGAGAGACTGGGGCGATTGTCTTTATGAGCGCTCCTGATTTCGCCGTGAGGGTTTATTTACTTCCAGCAATTAATAGGAGTTCACATTGCCAACTTGGAGCGAAGCAGAGCCTTAACAGTAACACAGATACCGCGTATTGGGCTCCGCTTCCTCGCACTGGTCATTTATTTGATATGCTGTTGGCAACGCTGAAAATATAATAATCATAAACACCTTTAAAGTGCAGTGCAAAGTGCTTCACGTTTGAGGATACAAATAAAAACAAACAAAATAAAAAGCAAAACCAAACGGGATGGAAAGTTACGCAATGAACACAGCGGTAAAAAAAAAGAAGAGATTAAAAGTGGGCGGAGACAAAAAAAAGAATATTAATAAGAAATAAAGCGAGAAACGCAATCAAAGCCACGGAAATGAAAACATAAGCAAAGCCACATTACGCTGAGTAATCGGGAAAGTGCGCCTTGCACTCAGAAGGCATACGAGTGTGTTCATCAGCTCACCTGGCCATGCAAGGGTGAACACTATTAAGGAAGATTTCTATGCAGTTGTTGGTAAATGTGTTATCATTTGTAAGAGGGTTTCATGATGGTAATATTTAGATAATCACTAATAAATGCTTTTATAGAATTTCCTCCCTCCAGTAGCACTGCCAGCCGAATAGGCCCTCTCTTCTGGTAGCTTCTGTGCTACAGGCCCTGTGAAAATAACCTACATGATGTCACACTGTTACATATTTAGGGTTGTAAACGTGTCCTTTTTGATGAGCACTTCCCTCAGCCAATTGAGTGTCAGTGGAGAGGGTCTCACAGTTTGAGTGATCCGCTGGTTCACTCTGTGGTGGGGGCAGGAGTGTGAGATGATGAAGAGTCACTTAGCTTCCTTGGGGGCGGGACTTGCAGTAGGATAGAGGAAATTCCAAAAGGGGTTTTTAGTAGAGGTAATGAAGGACCAATGGCACCTATTACTGAGATAGGAGCTGCTGCATCCAGCCACTGGTTCAGAGCTGTGAACCAGTCACCCCCCCCCATCATCCTAACCACC
The DNA here is from genome assembly GCA_029718625.1 of Synaphobranchus kaupii. Taxonomy (NCBI): domain Eukaryota; kingdom Metazoa; phylum Chordata; class Actinopteri; order Anguilliformes; family Synaphobranchidae; genus Synaphobranchus; species Synaphobranchus kaupii. Next base: position 12,724,569 of record CM056380.1, on the reverse strand, counting down.
TGACCTCTGACCTTTTCTTGCTGGCTCCATAATCATCACAATAGTTTTGTGCATAAAATGTAGAATTGCTCCCTGTTTTCAATACACTCTTGTATTTGACTTTGACCTGCTGCCGGGTCCTTTGGTGACTGCTGCAGTATGCCCCGGGAAGTATGCACCGGGAAGTATGCCCCGGGAAGTATGCCCCGGGAAGTATGCCCCGGGAAGTATGCCCCGGGAAGTATGCCCCAGGAAGTCATTCAAAATAATATAATTTAATGTTTCAGTCATGGTGACATTATCAGAAAGCACAAAAGTCCAAATATTAGGGGGTCACCACCTCTATAAATTTAGCATTAAATTAGCCACTCTTAGGCATTTGATTAAAATTATCTTCTTTGTAGGCATTTAATTTAAATCCTCTGCCAGGCTTCCTCTCTCATTTTGACCACTCTGGCAAGGTTCCATTGGCCGGTTAGGACTGCGTTCTCTTTTTCATAAGCCTCAGTGATGGCTTTTTGCTCTTTAGAGGTGGAAAATAGGCCCTCTCCAGTGTTGCCATAATTTACTATTTAATCTACGACCCCAAAACAAAATTAAAACAACATAGTTCACTTTGAAAAAGTTTGAAAAATATTGCTTTTGTCCATTTGAATGTTACCTCGTCCTCCAATGGGTAGCCTCACCTTTGTCTCTATATAAGGAGTATGATCCTGTTTTTGGCGTGCGATTCATCTCCCCTTTTATAGCAGAGCGGGTGCACGCAGTTATCCAAGATGATTCAATGGTAGGTTGACTAATTCAATCGTAATTTACTTTGGTGAAATGGAGTAAGCCTAAATTTAATTCATGAGATAAATTGATACGGCACGTGTCAAATTATCCTGGGTTGTTTAAGCGATGAATTGGGGTCCTGGGGGGTATTTCACAAAGCAGCATTACTGAGTCAGCTGGATACCTGCTCTGAGTACTTCAGTCCATGTTCCAGATTTGGGAGGGTTCCAGTTATCCAGCTAACTCAGTCCTCCCCATTGTGAAACAGGGCCCTGGTCTGTTTTTATTAATATATGAACAACACACCGCACCACAAAGGCACCAGGGCATCATTACGCCCCCTCCAAACGCCAGTGTAAGCCGGAATGAGCCGGAAGCAAAGAAAGGCAGCCTGTGAACAAGCTTACCGCGCGTGAAAATCTTTTGTCACACCCAATATTTCTTCTCTCGTTTGGTTCTGACAACTGCGAGAGGAACAAGAAGAAACTGCTGGATTCCAATTTGCCCTGGTGATGCTCTCCCTCTTCCCAGTGTCGGAGACACAAAATGCCAAATCAAAATTGACACCTGTCTTCCCCGGGCTGTTAAAAGCGCACGCACTTGTCATTCCGCAAAGTCGAGAGAGCCTTGATAAATTGCTGCCGCAGGTCATTTGATTGTGAGATGAGGTCCTACACAAACATCAGCGCGGAAGTCTTTTGACAGAAATAGTCCATTTTGAGTTTATGTGATTTGTAAAGGAGACACACCTGAGGTCCCAATAGGGGGTGGGTGGGGGGGGGGGGGGGGGGGGGGGACTGGGCACAGTGCGTGGGGAATTTTCTAAGTAAGTTTTACTTTCCATTTTATTTATAAAGCACATTTTTAAAAAAACAACTGTTGAACAAAGTGGCGTACAAAAACGTAGAATATACGTAGAATATGTAGATGCATACGCATACAAACACACAGCCTACACATACAAGCCTTCAAAATTTACTGAATAAATAACTTTAGACATTTTGAGAAACAAACAATTAAACAATTGGAAATATGCGGGCAAAGAGGTGCGTTTTGAGTCTTGATTTAAAAATGGAACTGGAAGGGGCGATATTGAGGGGCGCAAGGGTCAAGTGTCACAGCTCAATGAGAAAAGGGTAACAAGACCATAACATGAAAAATGTTAACAACTTGAAAGAGTGTTGGAATTACTTACTCGGCGCAGTTCGAAAAGCTTATTTGGCAAACATATGTGGAGCTAAATTGCTACCAGTTCCTGGAATAAAGTGCGGGATTAGTAATGCGATTCAGCAAACGGCCATCTTCCACTTTGCTTAACAGACCATGTCGCAGTTCGAGTTATGTTTTTCAGTGTAATAGGGCTCCAACTCTCCCTTGGCAGAGACATTCCCATTAGCAATGTAGCAACAGAAGGCCGGCGACAGGGATCTGGCTACTGTCTCTGGAAAACTGGAGCGAGGGCCTGGTTGGAAATTGGAAAATCGGCAATGAGCTTTCATTCTGACTAACAGGTCTTGGAAAGAGGCATCGTTTCCCTGTTCCTTGGAAGCGTACCCTCAGATAATAAAGACTTAAACATAGACTACAGTCATAAAGGGCAGAATGAAATGTTTCTACAGCAAAAAGTCTCTATTTTGTGAGCTTTTCAGTACCAATTTGTATGAAAATAGGCTCTTATCGGCACCAGTTGATAAGGTTAATGTAATCATTAAAGGCATCGATTGGTAAGATGAATATTGGTATATTGTACTGATTGACCATTCAATCTTCCACCTACACACTGGAACAGAGCCTTAACAGATACCAGATGGTGGGGCCCATCCACACACTGGAACAGAGCCTTAACAGATACCAGACCATGGGGCCCATCCACACACTGGAACAGTGCCTTAACAGATACCAGACCATGGGGCCCATCCACACACTGGAACAGTGCCTTAACAGATACCAGACCATGGGGCCCATCCACACACTGGAACAGTGCCTTAACAGATACCAGACCATGGGGCCCATCCACACACTGGAACAGTGCCTTAACGAGACCGACATATTCGTTTGTGTTATCCTTCTTGCTGACCACTGCTTGTTCAGATGGATTAGTTTATGTTAATGTACATCCCAGCGGAGCTTTACTCCTGTGTAGAGACTCAGTAACAGCTGCATGGAGGGGTTAAGTAGTCCGCCAGAGCTTTGTCTTCACTTCTGAGGTAATCCCAAAGAGAAACAAGGACATGCTTTTGGATTTACATATAAATTGTGTTCATTGAATATAGGCTTAATTACCTTCTATTCAGCTTTTGTGACAATTCTTCATCAGCCACATTTATTTCATTATATTCCGGACGTTTGCAACTGACATGGTCGTTCTAATTACAAATGACATGACAAAAATGCAATTGTATCAGTAACATTGTCATTGAAGCTTTCTTCTCAGTTTAGAGAAAAAACAACTTTTCAGGACTAAGACAACTGCGTGGTTCAGTTTAACCGTACGCACCTGTAGTACACAACTGTGCGCATCAGTTTATCTATACTCACCTGTAGTACACAGCTGTGCCCTTGTTTATCCATACTTACCTGTAGTACGCAACTGTGCGCTTTAGTTTATCCACACTCACCTGTAGTACACAACAGGGCACTTCAGTTTATCCATACTCACCTGTAGTACACAACTGTGCGCTTCAGTTTATCCGCACGCACCTGTAGTACACAACTGTGCACATCAGTTTATCTATACTCACCTGTAGTACACAACTGTGCCCTTGTTTATCCATACTTACCTGTAGTACACAACTGTGCGCTTCAGTTTGTTCATACTCACCTGTAGTACACAACTGTGTGCTTCAGTTTATCCATACTCACCTGTAGTACACAACTGTGCCCTTGTTTATCCATACTTACCTGTAGTACGCAACTGTGCGCTTCAGTTTGTTCATACTCACCTGTAGTACACAACTGTGTGCTTCAGTTTATCCATACTCACCTGTAGTACACAACTCTGTGCTTCAGTTTATCCATACTCACCTGTAGTACACAACTGTGCGCTTCAGTTTATCCATACTCACCTGTAGTACACAACAGTGCGCTTCAGTTTATCCATACTCACCTATAGTACACAACTGTGCGCTTCAGTTTATCCATACTCACCTGTAGTACACAACAGTGCGCTTCAGTTTATCCATACTCACCTGTAGTACACAACTGTGCACTTCAGTTTGTTCATACTCACCTGTAGTACACAACTGTGTGCTTCAGTTTATCCATACTCACCTGTAGTACACAACTGTGCCCTTGTTTATCCATACTTACCTGTAGTACGCAACTGTGCGCTTTAGTTTATCCATACTCACCTGTAGTACACAACAGGGCGCTTCAGTTTATCCATACTCACCTGTAGTACACAACTGTGCGCATCAGTTTATCTATACTCACCTGTAGTACACAACTGTGCCCTTGTTTATCCATACTTACCTGTAGTACGCAACTGTGCGCTTTAGTTTATCCATACTCACCTGTAGTACACAACTGTGTGCTTCAGTTTATCTATACTCACCTGTAGTACACAACTGTGCGCTTCAGTTTATCCGCACGCACCTGTAGTACACAACTGTGCACATCAGTTTATCTATACTCACCTGTAGTACACAACTGTGCCCTTGTTTATCCATACTTACCTGTAGTATGCAACTGTGCGCTTTAGTTTATCCATACTCACCTGTAGTACACAACTGTGCGCTTCAGTTTATCCATACTCACCTGTAGTACACACCTGTGCGCTTCAGTTTATCCATACTCACATGTAGTACACGCCTGTGCGCTTCAGTTTATCCATACTCACATGTAGTACACACCTGTGCACTTCAGTTTAGTGTGCTTCAGTTTATCCATACTCACATGTAGTACACACCTGTGCACTTCAGTTTATCCATACTCACCTGTAGTACACAACTGTGTGCTTCAGTTTATCCACTCACCTGTAGTACACAACTGTGCGCTTCAGTTTATTCATACTCACCTATATTACACAACTGTGCGCTTCAGTTTATCCATACTCACCTGTAGTACACAACTGTGCGCTTCAGTTTGTTCATACTCACCTGTAGTACACAACTGTGTGCTTCAGTTTATCCATACTCACCTGTAGTACACAACTCTGTGCTTCAGTTTATCCATACTCACCTGTAGTACACAACTGTGCGCTTCAGTTTATCCATACTCACCTGTAGTACACAACAGTGTGCTTCAGTTTATCCATACTCACCTGTAGTACACAACAGTGCGCTTCAGTTTATCCATACTCACCTGTAGTACACAACAGTACGCTTCAGTTTATCCATACTCACACTCACCTGTAGTACACAACAGTGCGCTTCAGTTTATCCATACTCACACTCACCTGTAGTACACAACTGTGTGCTTCAGTTTATCCGTACGCACCTGTAGTACACAACTGTGTGCTTCAGTTTATCCATACTCACCTGTAGTACACACCTGTGCGCTTCAGTTTATCCATACTCACCTGTAGTACACAACAGTGCGCTTCAGTTTATCCATACTCACCTGTAGTACACAACAGTGCGCTTCAGTTTATCCATACCCACACTCACCTGTAGTACACAACTGTGCACTTCAGTTTATCCATACTCACCTGTAGTACACAACTGTGTGCTTCAGTTTATCCATACTCACCTGTAGTACACAACTGTGTGCTTCAGTTTATCCATACTCACCTGGAGTTCTATCAGGCTTTGGCATGGCAGGGACACTTCGCCATTGGGCTCATTTTAACAGAAGTGTGATGTAATTTCACTAAAACCTACTAAACCACTTCCCTGTTTCTCACAGTTTGTTTGAATGGCCTTAGAACCACCTTCACTGAGCTCATGTGATTGGTTTGAAAGTATTGCTTACATCCTGAAAATCAGGGCTTTTCTGCTGCGAACTGCACTAATTTTGGCTATCGGATAGATATAAGGTTGGCGTACAAGGCAAAATATTAAATGATTATTTCTGTAAATGAATTGCCAATTACAGAAGTTTTTCATTTGAAGACACGTTTAATTTAATTGAAGATAATATGCAATGATATGGACGTTAGTTTCTAGGAAGAATAATTGGAAGAAGAATGATGTAGCAATGTGCTGTGTCTTATTGGGACAGTATTATGAAATTATGGATTATGAAAAGCAGATGAGAGGTTAGATTTGGGCAGAAAGGAGCTGGTGTACACAGCCGTTGAGATCAGCAAATTGCTGAGTTATGCTGCGTCTGGCGTCATTATCCATCTGCACGTCTTTAATGGGTGCCAATTATGAGAAGAATTTTAGATTTGCTGAATACGTTGGGGAGGAATCCAACGTATTCAGCACAATTTTAGACTTAAGACTTAAGCAGACAAATCTCAGATTTTATTAAAGGGTATGTTTATACATTTTGGTTTCATCATGTAAAAATTCCAACACTTTTTATGCATAACCCTGTTTATACATGTTCCGGGGGCTAGCTGCCACTAGTTGTCTCTTCACTACATGAAAGCCATGTTCAATTGGGTTCAGATCGGGTGACTGACTTGGCCATGCAGTCAAGTATTTTCCAGGTTTGTTTTTTTTTTAAACTCCTTTGCTGCTTTGGCAATATGTTTGGGATCATTGTCATGCTGTAGGATGAAGCGCCGTCCAATGAACTGAGGCATTTTATTGAACTACAGCAGATACATTTCTGTACATTTCAGAAATCATTCTGCTGCTTGTATCAGCAGTTCCATCATCAATGAAGACAAGTGAGCCAGTACCTGTGGCAGCCATACACGCCCAGACCAGCACACCCCCACCACCATGCTTCACATACGAGGTGGTAGGCTTTGGATCTTCACTAGTTCCTTTTGGCTCCACACTTTGCTCTTGCCATCACTCTGATCCATGCCTCTTGGTCTCATCTGTCCACAAGACCTTTTTCCAGAACTCTGCAGGCACTTTTAGGTATTTCTTAGCAAACTGTAACCTGGCCATCCTGTTTTTGCAGATCACTAGCCGTTTGCATCTTGCAGTGTAGCCTCTGTAGTTTTATTTGTCGTTTCATAAGTCTTCTACGGACAGTAGTCAATGGCACATCCACGCCTGCCTCCTGAAGAGCGTTTCTGATGTGTCCGACAGGTGTTTGGGTTTTTTTCTTCATTACAGATAATTGTTTGGTCATCTGCTGTAGAGGTCTTCCTTGGCCTACCAGGCCCTTTGCGATTTTGTATTAAAATTGCTGTGATTTCTACATGGTGAACACATAAAATTCTGTATACAAATTCTAAGGCTGAGAATCTGCACTGATGTTTTCATATTATATTATCAAAGAAAAGGTATATTGCTAAACATCCAATTCAAAGGGGAGCAGAAGAACAATTAATGAAACAATTAATAAACGGAAAAATTAATCAGCAAAGCAATCCCCCATTCCCTGCAGATAAACCGTCCAGTCACATTAAGGGAGATCAGTTCGAGTGAAACTTAAAAATGTTCTTCATTTACGGTAATGCGAGAGCCGTCGGCTGTGTAATCTTGAGAAACCCTCGACTGTTTTAACGCTTCACCAGAATCTGCACTGGCAGGAAATAAACCCGCGGTTTTTTTACACCACCTCCGAGACCCTTGCATTGGCATTGTCACTTTTCAGCATAACTGTGCTACACATCGCTCAATGAATAATTTCTCAGATATGCTGCTTGTGAAAGCCGTTTGCCTTGCGGCGTTCCCTTACCTGTCTGTGTACAGGTGACAGGATGGACCGTATTGGGGTTTGCTCTGTCATTTTTTAATATTTATCGTCATATAAAATGGTACCTAACTTATGTTCACCAATTATTTTCTGTCTGCGTAACTCCCCCGTTCACTCCAACGCTATCTTTTCTACGTGACCATAACCACACTGAATCGCGGTCGTGATCTATTCATGATCGTCTCAGAATAGATGCATTCTATTGTCCTACCATTCGCTGTATAAGGTCGCTCATGTTGCGACTCACGCAAACTCGACTTTACAGAAACAATGTCAATTCCACAGAAAGCTGGTACATAGTTGACAATGCTGAAAAAGCAGGGGAATTGAACGCTCTTTCGCTTTAAAAACTGGACTACACGTGACTTCATTTCAGATAAAATGTACTCACCATTTGATATGTAAGGCTCAAAAAAGCTTAAAATATTACCTTCAAAACATACTGTAAGTGTCATAAAAAGTATATACTATATATTTTTATTTATTAATGTGCATTTGTTCTTAGTTTTTTTCCTGGTAGCCTATGCTTATGCTGTAATACTCTGCTGCTAAGATCATAAACCTTAGCTTTCAGCATTTATGGTAATGCAAAGGAATGAACAGACTTGCTTTATTACAATAATATTTCATTAGGTTGACAGACTGCAAATGCATAAATCATATTCTGTGGATAGATTTCTACACCATGACCATATAAACATGAACGGCCTTACATTTCAATATGACTACAACAAGCAAATGCAGATTAAGAATTCCATAAATGCTTTGAGATCTTGACATGAATGGTGCTGTATAATGCAATCCATTTTAATATGTGCAGTAAATATGTGAAGAGAACATAGAGCTGTGCAGTTAGAAAAATCTTATGAATTGCGTGATGCATGATGCATCTACTGGGGGAAAAAAAAAAGAATCAAAAGGGAATTCCACTGAAGAACGATGTTTTATTTGTAGAAGAGTAGCTGTCCTCCTGATTTGAATGAGCTCTCATCCAACTCTCTACCTGTAGTGGGAGCAGAAATATAGTTCAAAACTACTGTGCATGTAGGCTACCAGGTACCTGCTTTACTGTGAACTAAATTGGACGGGCGCTTACAGTTTATGGGCGGGCATCAGACAATGCCAGTCACAGGTTGCCGCTCCCACTGAATACAACCGGAGGGGCTGGGCGTTACTACTAGTACTTGTAGCGGTTCTTTGAGAGTGGCTACGGTACTTGCTGGCAAGCTAGCCACTACAGTTCTACTGAAGAAAATGTCACCACCATTAGCTGCAGTCTCCAGAGAAAAATGGGGATATGCAGCCATTCTTTAAGCTCTTTTTTTAAAGAAAATACAGCCTTTCATTTATCTACTTTTGGTAAAGTGAAAACATTAACTAGCCTAGCCAGAAGTCTGTGACACTTACTCATTACTCATTTTTCCTCCCGGTCCTCTGTCTGAGTATCTTACGCCAATTCATTTAGGGAAATCCTGAAGACTGTCTGCAAAACACCCTTATGCACGTGGTCTTCAAAATAAGGGTGTGTAGTCAGACAGACCCCTCCCACTTTATTTGTTTCTTGCTCCACAGGTGACAAATGAAACTGTGCCTGGTCCCACTCATTGTGGCAAACATTTCCTTTTCAGTTGGCAGTCCCGGGTCGGCTGCACGTTCAGCTCCGCCTACAGGATGAGAAGGTGCCGGCTCACGCCTTCGGCTAATCTCCTCTGTCGTGTATTCAGGCTCAAAACGGTAGCCTTCCACCTCCGATTCAATTAGAATTTCTAGGAAGGCGTTGTCATCCAGTGTACAGTTCACACAATTATTGGAAGCCATTGTACTGGAATAATTGCTAACTTAGCTAAGAACTCTTTGAGCTAGCTTGCAAGCTACTACTGTTTACAGCAGGTTCCCCCGCATCTCTCTCTTCCGCTCTCTGAGTTTTGTCGATGCCTCCTTTGCATCGCATGGCATCTCCAAATTCAACTTACCTGCTCGCTGCAGTTTAAAAAAAAAAAAAAAAAAAAGAGGAAGGGTAGAGGTATATCACTTAATCAGTTGCGCCTCGATCTGTAAAATAAGGTTAATGTTGTTTTTTAGTGGAATTCTCATTTAAAGCGGAGTAACTTGTTTAGATGTAATGCATTCTTTGTTAAAAGCAGGCTAACAAATTAATGCTCTGCTATCATTTGTCTGGAGTATAATGAACCATGTATGCATACCACCCCATACCCCATATCTAATACCCAATATAGCTGCTGTTTTACATGAAACTATTATGAAACTAGTATACTGTATATTCCCCCCCGTCTAGAATTTATAATGAATAGCAATAGCATTGATATCCTGTTCTGTACCAAATAGGTTATAATGCTGAAAATTAAACTGGAGCCATGCAATAATTTGTTATTGATTTAATAGCCATACACAACCAAATCTTATGTGCCACCAAAAGTCAGCCTGGAGGTTTAATGAAAGCGAGCCGGGTGTTTACTCAGAAGCCGGCCACATTGATCCTGCGTGATTGAGTTCCCTTTCTACTCAACCTCGGGGGGGAGAGAGCGCCTTCTCTTTGGGCGGCAGGATCCGGCGTCTGGTTTTTAAAAGGAAATTTGAAGCCGGAACTTATAGCCTGGCTGGGGTGGACATGCAATTCGGCGGACTACAGGGTACCATTAGCACAATTTTGTCATTATCCCTGTCACTAATTCGTAAAAAAGCCATTACGGCTCTATTTTTCAATTCAAACACGTGATTTTCAGCGCCCGCCCGCTGAACGCCATGCATTTTACTCCTCATCTTGTGTCATTGTTTTTTTTATTTTTTATTTTTTTTTTCATACAAATTGGGAGACATCATGGCTAAAAACTTCATAGTAGTGTGTATTTAACGTCGGCAAAAGCAACAGAGATTTAAAAAAAACATTCGGGGGGGGAACTATTGATCTCTTTTTTTCAAGGAGGGCCTGGCCAAGAGAGCAGTGTGCATGAATACACATACCAAAATATACAAAATAAATGATTAGACATTCCCCTATGGAAAAAGAATATGCTGCAGTATATTGTAAATATATCAAAATTATCTTCACAATATATTTAAATATACTGCAGTATATTACATTTCCATATGGGTTAGCAAGACAGTAAAACAGTGGCAGTAACACAAATTACGTAAACGTTTGGTTTTATGTAAGCCATCTACTTTGATATTCCCAGTGAAATTACCAGTCTTACATGGCAAGTGTCCCAAGTTTCCTGAATGTTTAAGAATGCACTCTCCTTGGTAAATAATAATTAATGTGTGAAAACGTTCTAGCTGTGAGTAAAAAAAAACTCCCAAGTGATTAAGAACCAACCAGGTCAAAAAACGGAAAATGGCTTTCCTACTTTTAAAAGAATCTTTTCCGCATGTTGTTGTTGTTTTAAAAACACACCATTTGCTCACATTTAACAAACAGAACAACAGGCCCCCAATTGGAAGTAAAGAGTTTTCAAAGTGACCTTGTTGTTGATTGAGGAGTAGTGTTTCCAGCTGGGGGGCGGGGCCGTGATAGGACAGGGAGTTCTCTCGTTTCCCAGGATCCCATCAGTGACAGAGTAGAGTCCTCTACAGTAGCACTTTCCAGTCTAAAGTACCCGTGAATGAGACGGAATAGAATCGGTGTGCTGCCAGATATTGAATGCCTGTTGAATACAATATGGCCCTCTGTCTCTCCGCTGCATTCTCTGCGCTCTGGTGGGATTACTCGCGCGCGGAACAAACCTGAAGCTCGCAGACAGCTGGGCACCAGGAACCAAGCGGATGGGCACGTACGCGTCTAACCTTCTATTTGTTTTCTATCTAAAACAGACCCCTCCACTGCGATTGAAATGGCCGTTTCCTTTTTAAACGCGGAGCCAGGCTGGCCACCGTTCCGTTTAGCTGCCCCGTACCCCCTCCAAAAAAAAAAAATAGAGAATATATCAATTTTCCGCTACTCAAAGCCATAAAAATCCAATTATTAGAAAGCCATTATCTGGCTCTGATAATGCGAGTCTAATGGCAGGCTTTTTTGTAAAGAGCTTTATCTGCACTGCTTCAAGTGACATCAAGCTTGCCCTGCAGCATTAAACCCAGACAGCTCTTTGGCCCGCTGCCCCATTATTTATGAGTTTCTCATTGTAGAATCAGTTTAAAGTGCAACTCTTACGGTTGTTTGATATGTATTGCAACATTTAACCTTTTCAACTGACGACCGTAAGCGGGCAGTCCGCCCTCCTTTAGGGTTTTTTTCCCCCCTGTATTTAGAAAAGAGGGAAGCAGCGAGGGTAGCTGTTAGAGAGGGTGTCACAGCTAAGAATACGCCATGTCGGGAAGACTCGCATTCGGCACAAGAGTGGGCTGGCCGACAGACTGCACCGCACGTCTCCCCAAGAGCAGAAAAAAGGCTTTTCATTTTTTATTTTCCTCCAACTTAAGGTGCAATTATTTTGCGATGTCACAGTCATTTTTCCTGGCCTCCTACTGAATGAAACTACTGAATTATCCTTTCCTGCAGCTGTAGGGCTGATTAATGTTTGTCAAGCTAACAGCGCTATAGAGTCAACCTGCCTTACACCTCATGGGTTTTTGAAAAACATTCACTTGTAATGCTGCTATTGATATGACCCCCACCTTTCTAAGTAAGTCTAAACATAATATACAAAGATTTGAGAATAAGACTTGTAATAACAATTAAGTAGTTTGCAGGAGCATAGGCTTAAACATGGAAGGATAATATAGATGAACTCGAAATAAAAATGCAACATTTAAGTTTTGTGATTGAGCCTGATCACGGCCAGTTTTTTAACAGTCCCCTCTGTTGTTCTTTGGCAGTGTCCACAGGAAGGGACATGTCTTTCTGCATCAGTGGAGTTGGTTGGACTGGACAGGTATTTCTTTTCCTTTTGTACAATAATAGGAATTGTTTTTTTTCTCGCCTCTGTCCCAAAACTCTCCGAGTATCAATGCAGTACCTTGCTTGTATGCCAATACAGCCTTTTTGCCAGCGCAGCAGTATTCAGAGTGATGTCCAAATAGAGGTCCACAAATCTGGAGTAGAAAGCGAAGTGCTGGGAATTGTGCAATTCGGCAGAATACCCACCACAGCAGAACTGCCACGTCTCGCTTTGAGGGTTTTAAAGTTGCAACTTTGTTCCATCACACTCCTTTGACTTTCTGCTTGAAAAAGTGCCTCAAAACATCGTTGTCTGTTTTTTAAACGTTTGGGGAAATCGCTAGCCCAAATATCACCTTTTGAGCACCACAATGTGAACGCTACAAGTGCAATGAACCACATTTGTACGCTTTCAATTATGTACTTTGCATTATCCGAGCCAAAATGCGGTTACATTGTTGAACTCGACCTGAACGTTCATTGATGCCTTCCAACAATGAGCAGTAATGTACCAAATCAAGGTACACAATGTAGAACAAAATGGGATTTTATTTTAACCCTCATATTATGTTCACATTTTATTAAGCCTTTTATGTTTTGGGGTCAAATTGGCCCAAAAGTTTAAACTGACACAAAACTATTGTAATAGAAAAATAATTATACTTTCTGTGTCACCTTTGTGTCTCCCAATTGACTAGCCTTTCATCTCTAAATATTAAAACTCTGTGATGAAACATCTCATTTTACAGCCTGAGGCAAGTGAAAGTTTGAGACGTTTAAATCCTGTATAGGGAAGTGCCACCAGAATCACCCACAAAAAAGTCTGAGATAAAAACTAATGAAAGGATGTATATTTTCTTACATTTTACACAGCTACCCCCCAAATGACCCCACACAACACCTTTGTATACAAAGTTGGTACAGGACTGTATATATAACATAATATAGCATTATTTTTATTGTATGATTACTATTGAATCCCAACAAATTATGAAAAATCTTAGTGTCAAGATGAAAAAATAAGGTTTACTGGTTTTTAAGGTTAAAAAAAAACCAGTTGTTTTTTTTTTTGGATGGAGGGTGCTGACACCTGTGGCTCCCCTAGCTCCCTGGCTTATCCATATAACTGTTTAGTGGAACTGCAAGCGATGCTTTAGCAGCGAGATTCTAGGCGACATACTAATAAAGTTTAATTCGAATTTGAAGTATAGAATCCTGTCCCAAGGGCTTTCCACAGACGTGCAGCACACACTCTCTGTGAGCTTTGGGACTGAGAGCTTCCTCTTAGACTGCACGGGGGTCGTCATTCCAGCCCCATCTCCTTTTTAACGTCTTCATACCACATAAAACCCGTTTCTGAAATGAACAGGCTGAACTCAAGACTGCTTTTCCATTTTTTCCACTGTCACCTCACCTTGGGGGCGCGATAACTCCCATTTACAATGCACCCTTTACTGTTCCGCTCTCTTACCGCCACAGATAGCTGTGCTTTATTCAGCTAAAATACAGTTGGAAGTCACTGCGAAATGGAGAATTATATTTGCTGAATAAATATCCAGTCTGACTGAGGCCCCTGTGGAAAAACTTGTTTCTCTAATGATGGGATCTTTTTGCTTATATTATATCATATAGGAAGAATACTGGCCAGCATCACATCATTACTACATGATGTAGACCTGTCTCTACTTTGTGATCGTATAAATCGGCTCACCGGAGGCACGTTTCGTATTCCGTTAATAATGGAACTTCCAAAAGACGCTCATTAAACGGCGCTCTTCCGGCACAATCTGCGCCCCCCAGATCCCCCCCGCTCCCCCCAGCTCCCTCCTCATTGCCCCCCAGCTCCCTCCTCATTGCCCCCCAGCTCCCTCCTCATTGCCCCCCAGCTCCCTCCTCATTGCCCCCCAGCTCCCTCCTCATTGCCCCCCAGCTCCCTCCTCATTGCCCCCCAGCTCCCTCCTCATTGCCCCCCAGCTCCCTCCTCATTGCCCCCCAGCTCCCTCCTCATTGGCCCCCAGCTCCCTCCTCATTGCCCCCCAGCTCCCTCCTCATTGCCCCCCAGCTCCCTCCTCATTGCCCCCCAGCTCCCTCCTCATTGCCCCCCAGCTCCCTCCCCATTGCCCCCCAGCTCCCTCCTCATTGCCCCCCAGCTCCCTCCTCATTGCCCCCCAGCTCCCTCCTCATTGTTCGCCATTCGCGGCTTAAACTGTTTTCAGCTTTTCATCTCGCCGATTGTAATTTCACTCTCCGAGAGGCAGTGGTTAATGAGTTTCCATGTGCTGCTTCCCCGTACTTTGTAGGGACTGGATGATATATATTTATGACGGACACGGACAAAAGGTTTACGCGTACATCCCACCGGGCTAGAGGCGGCAGACGTTGTTTGTCTCTTTTTTCTCCTCCTGCTAAATGAGTCAGCGCTGTTGACCGTGGTAAAACACAGTCTGCTGTTGTATATTAGTGGCTTACTTTTTAGGTTCGACTCGTGAACATCGATTTGGAAGCCTTCCAAGGGATCTCTAAACTGTGGTTTTAAATGGATGGTAGAATATTTATTGTTCAGTAATTCTATTGGATGCGTGGGATCTGTATGCACTAATATATTCCAGAGGAATATCCACATCTGTACATTACAAATGATGCTTGGGTGTAGAATACATTGTATCCAGTAATACTGAGCAATATAAGAACAGGTTTCCCTATCATTCAGTTAGATTTCTTTTTAAAAGACCCCCGCATTACGCTGAAAAAGTCAAGTCATCCATTGGGACATGTAGTTAGCCTCCAGTGGAAGCTGCAAGCTATCGCCTGGGCTCAGAAACGCAGATAAATACCCCGTGGCTACGCTGTTTAACATGTCATAAAATAAGTCTTAAAATGAACTCTGGATTCCGTTGTTTGCCAAGACTGGGGAGATGTGGGATTTTCGGCTTGTGCCTTACAAAAGTCCGGCAGCCATGTTTCGAACCAGGTGAAGGAGGGGCACAGTTTGTCCATTAAGCCAGGAGAAAGGGGCTTTACTGTAGTCCAGCCCAGATAAAGGCACCAATCACTATTCCTTAGCCATCAGAATTCTAAGCCAATACTTTATTTATGGCAAAAGTTAGATAATGCTTTACATTAATTTGCACCTATACTTGTGTAGTTAAATTGTGGCTAAATTTGGTAACAAGAGGCTATTGTCACTCCAATTTAGGTTGGGGTTGATTCAGATGTTTAACAAATGTCAGTAAAGTACTATAAATACATGGAGATATTATACTAAAAAATAAATAAATAATAGAAACACAAAACAATTCCATTTTAGTTCACTCAGCGGAAATTCAATTCATGAGCTGATAAAAAAAAATAAAATCCCTTAATGTTCTATAGTGATATTTCTGCTTATGAATTGAATTTCAAATCATTTCCTGGATTGACCCTCAACCCTGGGTCGGGTATTCAACAACTCAGTATGCATGTCTAACAGTGCTGAATGGACAATGCAATGCATTTTTTATATGAGCGTCCCTGGCAACCTTGATCTTTTTACATACAGTATTTGGTGGATTAGAGTCACGGGTTAGCACGTGGAAAGTCTGCCACTAGCATTTCTGTTCCTTTGAAGCTGTAAGGATAATGCCTCTATATTCTTACAAATGGCAAATTACTCATGCTAGGTGTTTACATATACATTTGGTAGTAGTGGAGATGCAAATAAAACATGTCCGTCTTCCCCGTCTTCACCCGGACACCATAAATGTAAGTAATACATATAAATCCTCACACCGGGGCAGCATAAATGTGGGGAATAACTATGGGATAATGAGGTTGGCCCTTATTATTCCTAAATTAGGTTAAAATTAAATCAATCTCATTTGATTATTATGGATTGTAATTACCACTACTTCAATTTACCATCAAAGCACTAATAACTAATAATTCATAAGGGTTGAAGGTAATACGTTCTAATGATTAGGTTTGACTCAGCTCTCGTGCACATATGACATCAAAACAGACACCAGGTTTAACAAAAATATATTTATTAAACAATAATACTAACCGTTACATTCTACAAAACAGACATATCGTGTAGTGTGCGTATTGGAGAATTTGTGAGGGTATGCACGTGTGTGTGTGTGTGTGTGTGTGTGTCGGTGTGTGTCACGTGTGTGTTCAGGGAACAAAGGAAGTCACGTGTAGTAAGCTAGCTCAGGCTGTGAGCAGCTAAGTTATGGTTAGTGATCTCAAATCTAACGTTATTATACACAAGTTCACACACTTTGGTCAGGAAATACGATTAACCATCTACAGTAAGCTTAAATGAGATAATATCACACAAATGTTAGTCAGTGTTGGGATAGAGGGGCAAACCAGTGAGGCCTGCTCGGGTTACTACCACATTAGCTATGAAACGATGGGCCGGTCGGCTAGCTTGCTAACCAGCGCAACAACATTACAGCTTATTACCACACGATTACAATTAAATACAGTCAAGCCGGAAAGTCTGCACACCCTTTTCACCTTCTCCACGTTTTATTACGTTACAGACTTATACTACAATAGATTGAGTTCATTTTTTGCCTGAAACATCTACACACAATAGCCAATAATGACGAAGTGAAAACAGGTTTTTAGAAAATATGCAATTTTATTTTACTGACAAAAATAGGTTATTTAGGGGTTACATATCTGTACACACCCTTAGCCTAATACTTGGTTGCTGCACCTTTGGCAGCGATTACAGCTTCAAGGCGTCTTGGGAAAGAAGCTACGAGCTTGGCACACTTGTTTCTGGACATTTTTGCCCATTCCTCTTGGCATATCCTTGCAAGCTCCGTCAGGTTGGATGGGGAGCGTCGGTACACAGCCATTTTCAGCTCTTTCCACAGATGTTCAATTGGATTCAGGTCTGGGCTCTGGCTGGGCCACTCAAGGACATGCACAGACTTTCTCCGAAGCCACTCCTTTGTTCTCTTGGCTGTGTGCTTCGGGTCGTTGTCATGTTGAAAGGTAAACCTTCGCCCCAGTCTGAGGTCCAGAGCGCTCTGGAGCAGGTTTTCTTCAAGGATCTCGGTGTACTTAGCTGCATTCATCTTTCCCTCTATCAGGACTAGTCGCCCCGTTCCCGCTACTGAAAAACATCCCCACATCATGATGCTGCCACCGCCATGCTTCACTGTAGGGATGGTATTAGCCAGGTGATGAGCGGTGCCTGGTTTCCTCCAGACGTGACGCTTGGTATTCAGGCCTAAAAGTTCAATTTTGAACAATTATTTTTTTCTTATCAACCAGTTTGGCAGGTGCAATCACTAAAACCCCCAAAGTAATAAATTACTTTGTAATCAGTAATTCAGTAACCTACTGAGTTCAGCCTTACATCCAATGTAGAGTGATTTTTATAATACATGGCAGGCAATGGATGATAAAAGGGTGATTCTTGAATACATTATGATTGTGATTCTTTTATACATTAAAAATGAATTCAGATTCCCTGGATCAGTTCTGAAAACGATTAAAAATATATATTATCATGGCAGAAGCAGCCAACGCTACGCTTGCTGGTGGATGTTTTCGGTCAGCTTTTCTATATCATGAATCGTGCACTGATACACTGCTCCCGAGGAGAATTAACAGTAACTGAGAATTAACGTTGGCTTTTAAGTACTTTAACTTTAATGTGCCGTCTTGGTTTTAAACCAAATCAATCAGCACATTAACACACTGTCATCAGGACATAAAAGATGTTCATACTTTTGGGGGGGTATTGATATTCATATAATCATCTAATCTAGTCCTTTATGCCAATAACACACCACACCAAACCTGGCCATGGAGCAGGGGCCGTCCTACAAAATGTCCGTGTTTGAGGGTGGCTCACATGTTCCCCTGCTCATGGCCTGTCCCAGGGTGAAGGCGGGACTCGGTGTACACCAGCCCAGAGAGGCAGACATCTACCCCACAACGCTGGGGAAGAGGGGGAAAACTGTCCCACATCAACCCCATGGTGTTGGTAAGAGGGAGGCAGTGTTGGATTAGAGGGGTACAGAGCCCGGCACGTGTACCCCACAGTAATGGGCAAGAGTGCTGTTGTGGGATACACTAGGTAAGAACGGGCAAGAGAGAGGCACTGTTGTGGGGTACACTGGGTGAGAGATAGGCGCTGTTGTGGGGTACACTAGGTGAGAGATAGGCGCTGTTGTGGGGTACACTAGGTGAGAGATAGGCGCTGTTGTGGGGTACACTAGGTGAGAGATAGGCGCTGTTGTGGGGTACACTAGGTGAGAGATAGGCGTTGTTGTGGGGTACACTGGGTGAGAGAGAGGCGCTGTTGTGGGGTACACTGGGTGAGAGAGAGGCGCTGTTGTGGGGTACACTGGGTGAGAGAGAGGCGCTGTTGTGGGGTACACTGGGTGAGAGAGAGGCGCTGTTGTGGGGTACACTGGGTGAGAGATAGGCACTGTTGTGGGGTACACTGGGTGAGAGAGAGGCGCTGTTGTGGGGTACACTGGGTGAGAGAGGCGCTGTTGTGGGGTACACTGGGTCAGAGAGAGGCGCTGTTGTGGGGTACACTGGGTGAGAGATAGGCGCTGTTGTGGGGTACACTGGGTGAGAGAGGCGCTGTTGTGGGGTACACTGGGTGAGAGATAGGCGCTGTTGTGGGGTATACTGGGTGAGAGATAGGCGCTGTTGTGGGGTACACTGGGTGAGAGAGAGGTGCTGTTGTGCGGTACACTGGGTGAGAGAGAGGCGCTGTTGTGGGGTACACTGGGTGAGAGATAGGCGCTGTTGTGGGGTACACTGGGTGAGAGAGAGAGACGCTGTTGTGAGGTACACTGGGTGAGAGAGAGGTGCTGTTGTGGGGTACACTGGGTGAGAGATAGGCGCTGTTGTGGGGTACACTGG
This sequence comes from Synaphobranchus kaupii, assembly GCA_029718625.1. Lineage (NCBI taxonomy): Eukaryota > Metazoa > Chordata > Actinopteri > Anguilliformes > Synaphobranchidae > Synaphobranchus > Synaphobranchus kaupii. Next base: position 12,705,269 of record CM056380.1, on the reverse strand, counting down.
GTGAGAGATAGGCGCTGTTGTGGGGTACACTGGGTGAGAGAGGCGCTGTTGTGGGGTACACTGGGTGAGAGATAGGCGCTGTTGTGGGGTATACTGGGTGAGAGATAGGCGCTGTTGTGGGGTACACTGGGTGAGAGAGAGGTGCTGTTGTGGAGTACACTGGGTGAGAGAGAGGCGCTGTTGTGGGGTACACTGGGTGAGAGATAGGCACTGTTGTGGGGTACACTGGGTGAGAGAGAGGTGCTGTTGTGGGGTACACTGGGTGAGAGAGAGACGCTGTTGTGGGGTACACTGGGTGAGAGAGAGGCGCTGTTGTGGGGTACACTGGGTGAGAGATAGGCGCTGTTGTGGGGTACACTGGGTGAGAGAGAGGCGCTGTTGTGGGGTACACTGGGTGAGAGAGAGGTGCTGTTGTGGGGTACACTGGGTGAGAGATAGGTGCTGTTGTGGGGTACACTGGGTGAGAGAGAGGCACTGTTGTGGGGTACACTGGGTGAGAGAGAGGCGCTGTTGTGGGGTACACTGGGTGAGAGATAGGCACTGTTGTGGGGTACACTGGGTGAGAGAGAGGCGCTGTTGTGGGGTACACTGGGTGAGAGAGGCGCTGTTGTGGGGTACACTGGGTCAGAGAGAGGCGCTGTTGTGGGGTACACTGGGTGAGAGATAGGCGCTGTTGTGGGGTACACTGGGTGAGAGAGGCGCTGTTGTGGGGTACACTGGGTGAGAGATAGGCGCTGTTGTGGGGTATACTGGGTGAGAGATAGGCGCTGTTGTGGGGTACACTGGGTGAGAGAGAGGTGCTGTTGTGCGGTACACTGGGTGAGAGATAGGCACTGTTGTGGGGTACACTGGGTGAGAGAGAGGTGCTGTTGTGGGGTACACTGGGTGAGAGAGAGACGCTGTTGTGGGGTACACTGGGTGAGAGAGAGGCACTGTTGTGGGGTACACTGGGTGAGAGATAGGCGCTGTTGTGGGGTACACTGGGTGAGAGAGAGGCGCTGTTGTGGGGTACACTGGGTGAGAGAGAGGTGCTGTTGTGGGGTACACTGGGTGAGAGATAGGTGCTGTTGTGGGGTACACTGGGTGAGAGAGAGGCACTGTTGTGGGGTACACTGGGTGAGAGAGAGGCGCTGTTGTGGGGTACACTGGGTGAGAGATTGGCGCTGTTGTCGGGTACACTGGGTGAGAGAGAGGCGCTGTTGTGGGGTACACTGGGTGAGAGAGAGGCGCTGTTGTGGGGTACACTGGGTGAGAGAGAGAGACGCTGTTGTGGGGTACACTGGGTGAGAGAGAGGTGCTGTTGTGGGGTACACTGGGTGAGAGAGAGGCGCTGTTGTGGGGTACACTGGGTGAGAGAGAGGTGCTGTTGTGGGGTACACTGGGTGAGAGATAGGTGCTGTTGTGGGGTACACTGGGTGAGAGATAGGCGTTGTTGTGGGGTACACTGGGTGAGAGATAGGTGCTGTTGTGGGGTACACTGGGTGAGAGAGAGACGCTGTTGTGGGGTACACTGGGTGAGAGAGAGGCGCTGTTGTGGGGTACAATGGGTGAGAAAGAGGCGCTGTTGTGGGGTACACTGGGTGAGAGAGAGGCGCTGTTGTGGGGTACACTGGGTGAGAGAGAGGCGCTGTTGTGGGGTACACTGGGTGAGAGAGAGGCGCTGTTGTGGGTTACACTGGGTGAGAGAGAGGCGCTGTTGTGGGGTACACTGGGTGAGAGAGAGGCGCTGTTGTGGGGTACACTGGGTGAGAGAGAGGCGCTGTTGTGGGGTACACCTGGTGAGAGAGCGAGACGCTGTTGTGGGGTACACTGGGTGAGAGAGAGGTGCTGTTGTGGGGTACACTGGGTGAGAAATAGGCACTGTTGTGGGGTACACTGGGTGAGAGAGAGGCGCTGTTGTGGGGTACACTGGGTGAGAGATAGGTGCTGTTGTGGGGTACACTGGGTGAGAGAGAGGGCTGTTGTGGGGTACACTGGGTGAGAGAGAGGCGCTGTTGTGGGGTACACTGGGTGAGAGAGAGGCGCTGTTGTGGGGTACACTGGGTGAGAGAGAGGCGCTGTTGTGGGGTACACTGGGTGAGAGATAGGTGCTGTTGTGGGGTACACTGGGTGAGAGAGAGGGCTGTTGTGGAGTACACTGGGTGAGAGAGAGGCGCTGTTGTGGGGTACACTGGGTGAGAGAGAGGCGCTGTTGTGGGGTACACTGGGTGAGAGATAGGTGCTGGTGTGGGGTACACTGGGTGAGAGAGAGGCGCTGTTGTGGGGTACACTGGGTGAGAGAGAGGCGCTGTTGTGGGGTACACTGGGTGAGAGATAGGTGCTGTTGTGGGGTACACTGGGTGAGAGATAGGTGCTGTTGTGGGGTACACTGGGTGAGAGAGAGGTGCTGTTGTGGGGTACACTGGGTGAGAGAGAGGCGCTGTTGTGGGGTACACTGGGTGAGAGAGAGGCGCTGTTGTGGGGTACACTGGGTGAGAGATAGGTGCTGTTGTGGGGTACACTGGGTGAGAGATAGGTGCTGTTGTGGGGTACACTGGGTGAGAGAGAGGTGCTGTTGTGGGGTACACTGGGTGAGAGAGAGGCGCTGTTGTGGGGTACACTGGGTGAGAGAGAGGCGCTGTTGTGGGGTACACTGGGTGAGAGATAGGTGCTGTTGTGGGGTACACTGGGTGAGAGATAGGTGCTGTTGTGGGGTACGCTGGGTGAGAGAGAGGTGCTGTTGTGGGGTACACTGGGTGAGAGAGAGGCGCTGTTGTGGGGTACACTGGGTGAGAGAGAGGCGCTGTTGTGGGGTACACTGGGTGAGAGATAGGTGCTGTTGTGGGGTACACTGGGTGAGAGATAGGTGCTGTTGTGGGGTACACTGGGTGAGAGAGAGGTGCTGTTGTGGGGTACACTGGGTGAGAGATAGGCGCTGTTGTGGGGTACACTGGGTGAGAGATAGGCGCTGTTGTGGGGTACACTGGGTGAGAGAGAGGCGCTGTTGTGGGGTACACTGGGTGAGAGGTAGGCACTGTTGTGGGGTACACTGGGTGAGAGAGAGGCGCTGTTGTGGGGTACACTGGGTGAGAGAGAGGCGCTGTTGTGGGGTACACTGGGTGAGAGAGAGGCGCTGTTGTGGGGTACACTGGGTGAGAGAGAGGCGCTGTTGTGGGGTACACTGGGTGAGAGAGAGGCGCTGTTGTGGGGTACACTGGGTGAGAGAGAGGCGCTGTTGTGGGGTACACTGGGTGAGAGAGAGGCGCTGTTGTGGGGTACACTGGGTGAGAGAGAGGGCTGTTGTGGGGTACACTGGGTGAGAGAGAGAGACGCTGTTGTGGGGTACACTGGGTGAGAGAGAGGGCTGTTGTGGGGTACACTGGGTGAGAGAGAGGGCTGTTGTGGGGTACACTGGGTGAGAGAGAGGGCTGTTGTGGGGTACACTGGGTGAGAGAGAGGGCTGTTGTGGGGTACACTGGGTGAGAGAGAGGCGCTGTTGTGGGGTACACTGGGTGAGAGAGAGGCGCTGTTGTGGGGTACACTGGGTGAGAGAGAGAGACGCTGTTGTGGGGTACACTGGGTGAGAGAGAGGGCTGTTGTGGGGTACACTGGGTGAGAGAGAGGCGCTGTTGTGGGGTACACTGGGTGAGAGATAGGTGCTGTTGTGGGGTACACTGGGTGAGAGAGAGGCGCTGTTGTGGGGTACACTGGGTGAGAGGTAGGTGCTGTTGTGGGGTACACTGGGTGAGAGAGAGGGCTGTTGTGGGGTACACTGGGTGAGAGAGAGGCGCTGTTGTGGGGTACACTGGGTGAGAGAGAGGCGCTGTTGTGGGGTACACTGGGTGAGAGAGAGAGACGCTGTTGTGGGGTACACTGGGTGAGAGAGAGGGCTGTTGTGGGGTACACTGGGTGAGAGAGAGGCGCTGTTGTGGGGTACACTGGGTGAGAGATAGGTGCTGTTGTGGGGTACACTGGGTGAGAGAGAGGCGCTGTTGTGGGGTACACTGGGTGAGAGGTAGGTGCTGTTGTGGGGTACACTGGGTGAGAGAGAGGGCTGTTGTGGGGTACACTGGGTGAGAGAGAGGCGCTGTTGTGGGGTACACTGGGTGAGAGAGAGGGCTGTTGTGGGGTACACTGGGTGAGAGAGAGGCGCTGTTGTGGGGTACACTGGGTGAGAGAGAGGCGCTGTTGTGGGGTACACTGGGTGAGAGAGAGAGACGCTGTTGTGGGGTACACTGGGTGAGAGAGAGGGCTGTTGTGGGGTACACTGGGTGAGAGAGAGGCGCTGTTGGAGGTCCTGGCTGAGGCGATGGGAAACCGACAGGCTCTCACAGGACTGCAGAGATTAATTAAGGGTTCATTGCAGAAGGCCCATATATGGGCTTTAAGCAGGGCGTCGGCCCTTTAATGATTTAAAGAGGTGGCGGGATTGAGCGCTCCGGATCGATGTTGCCGCCGAGCGCCGGCTGACGGCTCGCCCCGAGCTTCAGAGAATCCATTTGCTCGTTCCCCTGCACCTCCTGCCCCCCAAACACACCTCTGGGACTAACAACCACGCAGCCAAATGCATTTGCATTTGAAAATGCATGGCATCCTTTTTTTTTTTTTTACAGACTCGTTGAGTTGGTCGCAGAGCAGGGGGTCTTTCGGCGTCTGCGTGCGGTTGCCATGGGAATATTAACCCCTGTGTTGCCCTTGGGTCAAAAAACTTTTTAACAGTTTAACAGCAGTGAAAACCCCCAATTTTTGTCAGCATGAAATTTGATGACTTTTACTTTTGGAGTAACCCTACCATTCAAAACATTAAAAAAAAATAAAAAATTTCTTGCATCTTTATAAAAGTGATACACCATCAAGGTATGAAGATTGACTTATGATTAATTTTTAACCCCACAGTAATGAAATCAGAAGTCATAAGCAAAATTAAGTGCCACACGTCTATTACAGCGAAAGAAATGCCATTCCTGACAAAACTAAACCAAGCACGCGATGATTGAGATACCGCCAAACGAAGAAGAGAAACTTGACGGAGTGTGAAATGCAGGCGCTCGTTACGGAGGTCCACGTCAGACGGGCTTCGTTGTTTGGCGGAGATAGTTCTGTATGTTGTCGTTTCATAGGTTACAGTACCGTAGCCGGGAATTAATAAGTGTTGCTATTAATAGAGTGACGACTTACCCACACACTTACCATCAGTGACTACACCCCTACATATAGAGCAGGTGAGACGCGTTAGAATGGGCAAAGGGATGGAGACTGGTAAGTCGGTCTTTGGCGAGCGTGATTTCAGGAGGGGGGCTTGAGCATAAAGCACTATTTGTCGAACGCTTAGCTACTGAATCCCTTTTGGGCCAGCTGGACATCTGCAGTCCGTTAGTCCTTTGGAAAAGCAGCACCTCAATCTACATGTCTTATCTGCACAATATCAAATGCTTTAATTAATTGTGTGATATGAAATGCTTTGTCCGCATGATGCAAAATGCTTTATCTGCCGGATACGGAAAGATATATATACACCGTAAAATATGCAGTGTTGAACTTAATTGGACTCACACATCCTCTCTTAGTACATATGAGTTGGTACATATTAGTTTAATAAACACTGGACATTTGACTGTGGTATACCCACAATGCATACTGTTGTTCCTGTTCTGTGTGTCTGCAGCCTGTGCAGTAATCCCTGAAAATACGAGAGCAAGTGGAATGTTTTGTTATAATTCATTATAAGCAGGAGTTAGTCAGTAGTTTAATTATATTTAGCTGAAATATGTATTTGCATGTTCTCTATGCATTTCATATGTAATAAGAGTTGCTCACGCTTTTTTTTTTGCATGGTTTACCCCTCTGTGCCCCCGACAAAGCAACCTACACCTTCACCATTTTGATTGTAGTTCTTAGATGCACTTGTTTGTGAGGTATTTTGTAGTTTTTAGTGTATATTTGCCAAGGAATGATGTTGTGTTGTGAAGAACACAGAAGAATATTTCATTACCAGGATTCAGGTAGCTGGGGAGACCAGAGGGATTCATTTAGATGGTTTTCCTGAGCTCAGAGCTCCGAGCAGACATTCGCAGGGCGGGCTTATCAGTCTTCCGTCTCACCCAAGGCTCTGCTTCCGACAGGCTGATCTCCAGATCCGACCTCCTGGCCCCGCGGCCACGTGTAGCACTGACAGGGGATTTAAAGGAGCGCCTGGCTGCGGGCGGCGTGACTGCGGAGGGAGAGCGAGGTATACAGACGTCAGCGTGTCAGGGAGAAGCGCGGGCGTTTGTTGTGGCTGGGTAAATAAACAGCTCGGCGGAGAGGAGCCGGCTCCACGCGTGTGGGCAGCTGTCTGTCGGCTCCACAGATCGGTCTCCTCCTCCTACATCCTGCTCTGAGCTCCGGTACTTCATTCTCTGGCAGAGGGAGAAGCAGAGGGAGAAGCAGGGAGAAACGCGCTGCTGTAAAACGTAGGCTGACCAGACATCCTCTTGTTCCCGGACATTTCTTCTTTTTGGGACCGAAAATACCCTGCCAGGAGGGATTTCTAAATTCCTAAAAATGTCTGGTTAGTTCTTGCTTGTTCCACAGACTGTACCCTGTAAAAAAAAAAAAAAAAAAAAGGCTGTATAGGCCTATTCACAATCAATATACTGTAAAATTTCACATTAACATGGATGCCAATTTTTTTCAAAAACAGTCAGAGACTTTAAAATTACTGTGATTGGCAGGTATTTAATTCTTGTCCTGTTATTTTATGGTCAACACACTTCATGGCACAAAAAAGTCAATTTTAAATAAAAATAAAGGGGCCTTCAAGTACCTGGGTACGGAGATAGACAGCCTCCTGTCTTTCTCCCAACACGCTGACTCTGTGTACAGGAAGGCCCAACAACGCCTGTTCCTGCTGAGGAAACTCAGAAGCTTCGATGTCAGGAAGGACATTTTAACAGCTGTGTACAAATCACTCACTGAAACTGTACTCACTTTCAACATCACATCCTGGTTCAACTCCATCTCTGTCAAGAATAAATCAAAGCTCTCCCGAATCATTAACCAAGCAAGTAAAATAACCGGCACAACCCAAACTCAACTATCAGTGCTCCACATCCAAGCAGTCAAAAGGAAAGCCAACCTCATTACAGAGGATCCCTCTCACCCCTGCACAAGTCTTTCCAGTTACTACCATCAGGTCACCGCTATAAAGTCCCTCTGGCAAAAAAAAAAAAAACATTTACCGGAACTCCTTCATTCCCACTGCCATAAACATTTTAAACAAACGGTGAAACAATGGACAATGAACTCTCATATATGCACTGTCACTTTGCACTTGTATTTTATTCTGTTCAAGTTATATATGTACTGTATATTGAGCCACGTCCAAGACGATTTTCTGTCATGCTATGGTAGACAAAGTTTTCTGAATCTGAATCTGAGTACATTTAAAAAAACGGTCTGTGAGTGTGATTTTACACAGTCACTGTATGTCTAAAAGGTGATACCAATAAAAAATATATATATTCAAAACACAAACAGACAAATGGCCTAGTATTATGTTAACACCCACCCGCCCGCCCATGTCCTTTTTATTTTTTTGAAACCCAATATATGGTCACCCTAGTGAAATGCATTTTGCGAAACACATTTAAAAAAGAAAAAACCTTGCTTTGACCCTTATGTAACTGCTTTACCTGTGTTACAGTTTAATACGCAATGTTTATTGTCTTTATTCTGTTTTATTTCTTTATTTTATAGCTACATTTATTGTGTAAAGTGCTTTATGCTCCTTGTAAGAAAAACACATTTACAAATAAAGTTGTTGTGGTTGTTTCTGTTTTACCGGCTAGTTTAATACTTCAGGCTATAATCGTACCAAACACACTGTCTGTTTGCTTTTATAGATTCCCCATTACCTGTCTTATTACGATTTAGCTTATTTAGCACCGTTGAAACCAGGCTGGACAGCGGAGTTCCCATTCTATTTCTGGGATTCTCCCGTGTGGGGGCTAGGACGTTTTACAATTTCCTTTAAACAATTACAAGCTGATTTGTACTTGTGTTTTCTGAAGTACTAAAAGAGCATTTTACAGCAGCAGATAAAAGTTTGTTTTGAACTGTTACCAGACATGGCTCTAGAGGTAGGCTCTTCAGTAGAAGTAGTTTGCCAGTTTACAATGGAAAAAGATAAGATTTGCAGCGGATGAATCACTGGATACAGCGCGATACCTGAGGCTGGTGAAAGCACAGTCTGAAGGAATAACAATTAAAAATTCGTTAGAATTGGATACAGCGATTTTTAATGACCCCATTATAACGCGGCCCTGCTTTCAACGCGATGGCAATTCTTGGTCCCCAACTATTGTGTTATAATGGGGTTCCACTGTGTTATTATAATACTAATACGTATACGAATAATTATAGTACTAATAATATAATAACACATAGTTTGCATTTTTGAAGAAATGCATATTTTATTATGTAAAAAATTCACAAAACTCGAAGTCACATAATGCACACAATACGAGCAGTATAAATTATAATCTTCGCAATCTTTCGAAAGCATGGCAACCAGAGGAGGCGACTGTGCAATGCAGGCCCACACATATAGGCGTTATTTCAGAAAGCTCTGTGTTCAGAACTTTGCCATTCGTTTTAATAACTCACTCCGTTCGTAACGAATCGCTCTCGTTAATCTGCGACTCTTTGCATTGGAAGCGCGGGAGACGGGCTGCGATGTCGGGGGGAACCGTCGAAAAAGAGACGGACGGTGGGGGCTGAAAGAAAGGACGAGCACGGCGTGATGCGTGCGATGTGAAACTAAACTCCTGTGCGCTCCTTAACCAGCATTAATTCACTGAGAGAAAGAGAGAGAGGGAGAGAAGAGAAGAAAAAAAACACTGTTAAAATTAATGGCCCGTTCAGTGTCAGGTCTCGCAAGCGTTTTTAATAAAGCCTGAGATTTTGTGTTTTTTTCTGCTTGTGTCTGTACATTTGCTCAAGGCAAGATTCCGCTGAGGAGAATGCGCTCGTCTGTCTGACTTGTTTTTCTCTTTTAATAAAGAGGAAATATGACAGCCCATATTTTCTCTCCTCTGTCCCACAGTTATTCCCTGTAGTGTTTGGCGGTTTAAAAATGGACCCGTGACGGTGACGGGTTCCCTTAGGTCGAACGGTAACAGTAAAGATTTCGGCGCTGATATTCTCTGACTCTGTTGTAAATTCTTAACGTTTTAACCAGCTGTAGTATAGGACTGTTGGTATGAATATGCATGACGTTGACATTAATATTAATAATATTAATATATAGATTTGCATATTCATGTGCAAATGCCGTTCCAAAAAAGTTTTTGGCCAGAAATAACCAGGTCATAAACGCGTGGACTAGAGCAGGGATCTGAAACTGGCATCGCTGTGGGCCGCTGTGTCGGGTGGTTTTGATGTGCTCCTGCGCTTAAGCGCTTAATTTTTGTCATTGATTGGTGAAATAGCCGTGTGCATTACCGGCTGCTGATTGAAAGGAAATCAGAAAAGCAGAGACTGCAGCCTTCCAGGACTGGAGTTTGAGACTGCACTAGAAGTACGTTGCGCACATTACTCTGTTTGATATGTTTAATGTCCTCTCATTGTTAGTCGTTCTGGCCAATGCAGTGTAATGTAAGTCAAATACAGGCAAGTACTTCCTTAGTCGGCTGTGCACTTCAGAAGTAACAACCCTGAACGCTTGACACAAAGAAATGAACCGGCACTTTTCTTATACGACCTGGAATCGTAACATGAAGTCGGGACGGAATCCCCAGTTATAGAACGGTTCCGTTATGAACGTCGGTTCTTGTTAAGCTTTTTCTCTTCGGCGACGTGCGCGTTTCCCCCGGTCCTGTCAGAGGACAAGGGCCGCTAACGCGATCCTGTTCTTAGCGCAATTGGCCGTGGAGAAGTTAATAAAAATGAACAGGTCAAATGCCCAGGGAATTGAGAGAGGCACAGAAGCATGGAGAATGGGAGCTTGCGGGGGGGGCGGGGGGGGGGGGGGTGTACTCCTACAGAGTGTTGAGTGAAGTGTCACTTTGGTGTGGGAGGCGAACGGAACGCGAGGTTCTGACTGGGACCATACGGACCATGACCCGGCCCACTTGGCGCTCATTCCTTTGGCGGTAATGTGAGCACTGCGACTGCGTTTCCCACATTTGGTTTACATTTCAAGCTTAATTCAGAATTCATTGTTCCTGGGTTATGGCTATGATGTCTCCACTGGGTGTGGTAATTGGTCGATTGCATCATTGCCTCTGTGAAGGCGGAAACACAGTGTCTCACTGAGGACACATTTAACTAAGTAATTTTTTTCCTGAGAGGGCTGCTCATCCTGTCCGGCTGCTGTCAGCTGCGTAGAAGACTTTCCTGTTCCTTCCCACAGCCAGGGAGGCCTACAGGACCTTGGACAGCAGCTGTGCCTGCTCCCTCCCACAGCCAGGGAGGCCTACAGGACCTTGGACAGCAGCTGTGCCTGCTCCCTCGCACAGCCAGGGAGGCCTACAGGACCTTGGACAGCAGCTGTGCCTGCTCCCTCCCACAGCCAGGGAGGCCTACAGGACCTTGGACAGCAGCTGTGTCTGTTCCCTCCCACAGACAGGGAGGCCTACAGGACCTTGGACAGCAGCTGTGTCTGTTCCCTCCCACAGCCAGGGAGGCCTACAGGACCTTGGACAGCAGCTGTGTCTGTTCCCTCCCACAGACAGGGAGGCCTACAGGACCTTGGACAGCAGCTGTGCCTGCTCCCTCCCACAGCCAGGGAGGCCTACAGGACCTTGGACAGCAGCTGTGCCTGCTCCCTCCCACAGACAGGGAGGCCTACAGGACCTTGGACAGCAGCAGCCTCAAACGCAGGCATGCTCACCTGAGGCTGATCAGCAGTCAGCTCAGGTGTTGCCCGTTGCCTTCATTAGACCTGCTATAAAGGCAGAGCCAGCCGTTGTCTTTAGGAGGAGACGCTGAGAAACAGTCATTGTGTGGTTCTGGCTCTGTTACTCGCTTCTAATATAAACCCTTTAAAACCAGCATTTCTCTGACTGCGTGCGAAGATATTGATTTTTTGTTTTCTAGTTCCCAAACGTGGGATGCTTTTGATTTATTTGATTTATTTTGTTTGTTAAAGAACAAAGCAAAAGTATTTTGCGGGCGGGCTGTTATTTCTTGTAAAGTCACCACCCTGCACAATGCCTCCTCCTGACTGCAGTAACAATACGTCCTGTCAGACAGCGGGCCGCATACGTCCCTGTCAGACAGCGGCCACATACGTCCTGTCAGACAGCGGCCACATACGTCCTGTCAGACAGCGGCCTCATACGTCCTGTCAGACAGCGCCTCATACGTCCTGTCAGACAGCGGCCGCATACATCCTGTTTGTCAAACGCTCTTAATCATTTATAACATCTGGAAAGGGAATACACAATGTGATGGGTTGACATGAGGCAGCCTGATTTCAAATCTACCCACATAGACGTTACGTGCTAATTAACAGAGATTTTGATTCTTCGAGTCAACACACAAGCTTGCAAATAAATTTTTATTTTAGTGTTAAAAATGTTTTTAAGCTGTACTTTATATGGAAATTGTGCCATTGTCAGGCTCTGGAAAATGATGAAAATGATGATTCTGATGGGGTATTACGATGCCTCGGACTGGTTGGGAGTGCGGTAGGAGTTCGGTTGGGGGGAGGGGGGAGGGGGGTGTTGGCGTTTGGTGTTTGGTGAAAACGCAGGAATTAAACGTCTGGTTCAGTCAAGAAAAGTTTCTTTTTTGGAAATATACTGTACTGTATGTGAGGTGTACACAGTAATGTGGTCAGGCTGTGTACGTTTATCACAAAAATAAAAAAGTTCTTTAACACCTTATAGTATTTCAACAACATCTATTCAGTATAAAACATAACTAGTGTTATTCCGATATTCTCAGTATGCAGACTGCATGCCTGTCTGAATATCAAACTGATTTGAATGGAAGGTTGATTTCAGAAAGTGTGTAAATAGTGACAGATTGTTGTTATGTAATGTGCAAGTCCCCCCGGCTGCCTGCATTTTCCTTTCTTAGTGTAATTTCATTTGTGTCGTATAATTACATTCCTTTATTATAAATGTAGAATTTCATTTTGTTTCATGGTTCATTTCCCGTTATATCATTTTGCTGTAGAACAAATCAGAACATAATAATACATAATGAGGAGAACAGGCCGTTCAGCCCATCTAGAACATAAGAATACATAATGAGGAGAACAGGCCATTCAGCCCATCTATAACATAAGAACATAAGAATAACTTATGAAGAAGAACGAACGGTTACGACAGTAACCATGTTCTTTGAGTTCCGGATGACCATTAGGGTCATCGATATGGATGGACCTTCTGGGGCCAGATGCATCAAAACTTTTATACCAGAATTTGTCATGGTACATGACCTCTGTGTAGTGACGTAATTCCTCCCATAAAGTGGGGAGCGTCACTGCGGAGATCCTCTTCATTTTTCTCGCCAATGCATATTGAGACGTGAGACTATCTGTATCCTGTGTGAATCCCGCAGCGTCTTGTGACTTCGGTGTTGAGATATGCCTCAGGCCTCTTGTTTCCCATGGTCCCCGGCCATGTTTACAAGCCACGGGAGGATCTGTTATCACAACAGGATCTGTTAACACAACTGTTTGGCACCCTCGTCCAAACGTGATGAATCTCTGGGTATGGCGACTAAGGAGCCAGACCCTTCGATAATGGAATGCGGCTCCCCCGTCCAGCGGGGACTAATTACATCACTACGCGGAGGTTTACCATGACAAATTCTGGTATAAAAGTCTTGATGCATCTGGCCCCAGGAGGTCTATCCATCCATATTGACGACCCTAATGGTCGGAGGAACAAAATGGAACAGGCCATTCAGCCCATATAGAACATAAGAACATAAGAATACATAATGAGGAGAACAGGCCATTCAGCCGTCTAGTCCAGATAAACTGTGATGGTCCATTTGTTTTTTGTTTTTTTTTGTCCTGGTTGTTTCTCCTGACTTATTTTCCTATTGAACTCTATGGAAAAATGAGTCAGGAGAAACAACCCTTAAAGTGATCCATCCATATCTACTGCATATCTGGCAACAGAGTGATGGTTTGAGGCTTGTTTGATACCTCAGGCCCTTGATGACTTACAGCTATTGAACCAATCATGTGTTCCATACTGTTCCCATGTAATTTACAGCTTAATTTTGTCCCACTCCCCAATCCCCCAATTCCATTCAAATGCAGAGAAGTTATAGTATCACTTGTAGGAGTACCAGAAAATAATATATCAAGTGTCTTTTGATGTTGTTGGGTCACAGACATCAGGAAGTCATGACATCCAAAGGATATGCAACCAAATATTAAACATTATTTATTAAAGTTTATGTTAATTTGTCCAATTACTTTTGGTCCCATAAAATGGGGGGGACTATGTATAAAAATGGCTACAATTGCTACACCGTTCACCCGATATGGATGTAAAAACCCTCAAATTAAAGCTGAAAGTCTGCAATTTAACCTAATAGTCAAATAGTCATTGTTAGTTTTCAAATGCAATGTGCTGGAGTACAGAGCCAAAACAACAAAAATTGTGTCACTGTCAAAATACTTACGGACCTGACTGTATAAGTATATAGAAAATGATGACAAATAATTACGAGTTACTGAGACTATTAAGACAACATCCAAGTGTAGCAGTATCCTGCAGATACACAAATCAGTATCAATTGTTATTTCTCAAACAGGGAGCACAGGATTTCCAGTGAAAAGGGTTGCATTTTGCCATACAGTCTGCAATGAGAAAGATTTTAAATCCTGCAGCTTTTTGAATAGGTGTCTTTGGGGGGGGGGGGGGGGGGGGAGTGCTTCTTGTTGATACTGAAAAGCGATACAGGTTTAGAAATGTAAAGCCAGAGCTGACTCACTAAATGAAAATCTCTGGAATGCAGGTCCACGAGGCATTCCACACAAGCTGAAATGTATCTCATAGATCTGTATCAAATGTGGATCCTGTCTCCTTCAGGCTAGTCTTTCCTTGTTTTGTGCTAACTACATATGAAAACCGGATTGTCAATTTTGGGCTTCCCTTCTTGCTGTAGTGCCAAGTTCCAGTTTGCAAGTGCGACAACTGGCAGAGGTTGCCAGGCTTCGCGAGACTCCCCTCTTGGTAGTACTTCAAAACGCTCCCCCTTCGGCATTTCCCCCCATCAAATAGAGTGATGAGGTGACATCACAGGGAGACTGTGATCACTCTCGGCCAATCCGAGAGACATTCTCTAACGATCCTCCCCCGCCCTCTCGCTTCTCACAAAAGGTTTCCAGCTGTACCGGGGACTTTAGCAAATGTCTGATTAGGCACCGGGGAACCGTCGTTGGGAGTGCGCGCCGTAGTTCCCTTCCTCGGGTTCGCGTTTGACGATGCTAAAATCAGGTAATTATTGCCAGGGTTGAGCCATAAATCAGCGGGCGTGTGAGGTGAGGCAGGATAAGATGGCGTATTGACTGATAATGCTGAGTGAGCCTGCAGATGGTGTCTCCAGATTGGGGAGTACGGGCTCGCACATCGCTCATCATTAAGTCAGCCCTTATTTCCCTCTTCTTTTTTTTTTTCTTTTTTTTGCGCTCAACAAATGTGCTGTAGCAAGCATCGTAGAGCGCACTAGTACATCTCAGTCACTGTGTGCTTTTGAGACTTTTGGGATGTGCACATTGCCTGAAATGGATTTTCTGTCTGTTGAGCATCATGCGGTAGAAACTGGTTACAGGTAAATTACTGACATTAGGATGTCATTCATTCATTGTTAATGTGTGGAACAACTTGTCAGCAGGTCATAAAGTAGAGGCAGATACCCTTGGGGTGTGCAGGCTTGACACAGTGCTGGATATTCTTCAGATGGGCTGAATGGCCTGTTCTCATTATGTATTCTTATGTTCTAGATGGGCTGAATGGCCTGTTCTCATTATGTATTCTTATGTTCTAGATGGGCTGAATGGCCTGTTCTCATTATGTATTCTTATGTTATAGATGGGCAGAATGGCCTGTTCTCCTCATTATGTATTCTTTTGTTCTTATGTTCTAGATGGGCTGGATGCTTATTTTGTTCTTATGTTCTCCTCTTTATTTTTTATGTAGATAAAGGTACCCCTGAGTATCCCAGCAGCTAAACCACTCAGAACCCTCATCCCCCTGCTCTCAGACAGACTAATCAAATTTGTTTTGTTATAGCACATGGAATTGCCCAAGTGCTACAGTATTTGGACTTAAAGTCTGGCTTGGACCATGATGAAATTTAGAGTTTTTTTGTGCTGCAGATTTCAACACCACCCTTGACCAATGTTACCTTGAAAATAATTCAGAATCCCCATTCACTTGAGGCACCACAAAATGGTGAATGAACAAGGATGTCTGACCCCCTAATAAAATAAAAAATAAATAAATAAATAAAACAACTTGCATTTCACCTGCTTGTACTTTTTCATTCTTGGAATCACTTCTTATTATTGGCAGGGCTGCCAAATCTTGTCAATTTCTTGCAATCCTGGACCAGAGGTCTGAAGCGGGCATGAGATTTTTTGAGGGAGAGCATGAGATTAAGGCTGAGTAACCCTGTTATTGGTGTGATACCCCATTTGGGGCTGAGTGGTCTGCTCCATTAGGCTATAGAATGTACATCGGACTGTACTATCAGGTGGGGCAGGTGTGTATCTGAGGCTATGGATGTGACTGAACAGGATGGCCATTTTAAACTGCAAAACTATAAATATATTTCACAAGAAAACATTTAGGCCTGATTTACGAAGACCTTTAGTGTGGGAAAAACCTTTTAACACATGCAAAATGAATAACACAACCAATGATTGGTGCAAAACCAACACCATGACCAATCATTGGTCATGGTATTGGGTTTGCATTTACGTTAAAGCCCTTAGTTTCCATTGACTTTTATTATTATTATTATTATTATTATTATTATTATTATATCAAAAAGGTTATAAATGTTGTGTGTGTAAGAACATGCATGTGCATAGACCATCTTACAGATTCCCGTACATCACGGTAACATGTACATGTCAGTTGGATGATTGTAAATCATATTTTCAGGGCATATATTTTTAATGGGTTTGAGTATTTTGCATTTGACGGCGCAGGGCTCTTGTAAAAGGATTGTGACAGGTATGGGGAGAGCTGAGGCGGAGTGAGCGGGCCTAATTAGCACTCAGGAGCACTGGGTGCGTGCTCCAGGCACCTGGGGGAGATCTTGCTCACGGTCAAAGGGAAGCACGTCAATATACTGAGTAATGAAGCAAAATAAAGCGCAATCCTGCTGTATGTAATTAGAGAAATTGTGGGATTGTGTGTGTGTGTGTGTGTGTGTGTGAGAGAGAGAGCGAGCGAGAGAGAGAGAGAGAGAGCATGTGTGAGAGTGTCTGTGTGTGTGTGTGCACAATGTGTGTGTGTGAGTGTGTCTGTGCTGAGTGTACGTGTGTGTAAGAGAGAGTGTGTGTGTGTGTGTGTGTGTGTGTGTGTGTGTGTGTGTGTGTGTGTGTGTGTGTGTGTGTGTGTGTGCGCCTGTGCGTCTGTGCGTGAGTGTGTGTGTGTGCGTGCATGCATGGGTGTGTGCTTCTGAGGTTCTGAGTTCTTTGGTTTGGCACATTACCTGACAGATTAACAAAGTTACATTTTGTGCTCTATTTCTGTCCAAAGGGAATCAAGAATGTGGGGTCCAGGAAAATCAATGAAAGAAGGTTAATGACAGTAGTACATATTGATGACATTATCAATAATAATAATAATGACAGTATTACATTAGGTTCCATTTTGTTACTTCAGTTTAACAGCGTCACAATGTTTGGGTAAATGGATTGCTCTCCACTCAAGTGAAGAAATAGGCTCAATGACCCAAAAATGTCTGCCATATTGGATTTTTGTCTGTATGGATTTTTGTGTTAAATCCTTAAAATGACATCTCCTGATAGCCGGATTAAACCTCAAACAAATATGCTGCTGTTAGAACCACAAACTTTACTGACTGTGCTCATATCATCTGGCCTATGTGGAGCCCTTCCCCTATCAATATCAAAAATTAATGAACAAATAAATGAATGTGAAAATAAATGTGGAAATGCAGTATAAACATAAATATAGCAATAAATTACTAAATACAATAATACGTATATAAATTGAAAAACAAATCTGCAAGGTTTATCACTACAGAATGAGAAGAAAAGGACAGAGTAATCAAAGTAACCATTAGAAAATTATTTAAACTGTACAGTATGTTGAGGCAGAAGTTCCAAACATTTAAGATTGTGGATTGTGTTTCGTATCTTGGGGATTCCACTCCTACTGTAGGTGTGCAGAGAGACTGAGCGATTGTAGGCCTTGCTGGCTGTCCAAGCATGAACCCTTTTATGTGGATATATTGAATGCAGGCTCTAAGCCACTCGCTGGATTTATTTATATATGTATTTGTGTCCTGGATTTTGCCACTCTGGATTCATTCCCACTCTGGGGAGTGAAAAACCTGAAATATGTAAGGAATGATTTATTTGTATTTTGTATTTATTTATTTATTATTTTTCTTAGCAAGCCCACGAATCATAGTCACTGTCACAATACATACACCCAATACAGTTTTTCTTCCACCCTATCACAGCTAATGCTAACCGAATGCAGCGCTTAAAGCACTTCAGACAGCAGAATAATAAAAGGATTAGTATAGAACTTTCTGGCAAAAGCTTATTTTTCACTGATACCGTTTGCTATCGCTTTATTGTACAAGCTTCATTGTAGCAGAGGCTCCGGCGGGCTTCCGCAGCGGTGCGGTGACTGTAAGTCCCAGAGGCACGGAGTGACAGTACCGGGAAGAATACCCGTCACTACGCCTGTGAGTGTCGGAAAGGCGATGAGCTTTAATGACGCTGATGAATCACAATGCGCTCGGATTACATTCGCCCGGCTATCAATCCCGCTAAGCCTGCGCCGTGCGCCAGTCCATTATTGCCTTCTTCCCGATTGCATACCTGCAATCAAGAAATCTTTACAGACAGACACACGGCATTAGGATTATACCCCCGGGGTGCTTTCGCTCAACTTATGACAACGTTTTTAACAAAAAAAAAAAAAATGTTGATATATAAAATATTCCTTGGATGTTGTGAAATCCTGTTTGGGGCTGCTGGTTGGCTCATTCGGCTAAGGAACCATGATGTGGTGCATGGATGAGCCCCACGGTCTTGGATCGAATCCGGACGGTGCCAGTGCCGCCCGTGGCTGGTAGCTCCATAGGGCAATGTGGAATTGCGGATTGTGGCACCCAGGGTATGGGAGGGTTCAGTCGGGTAGGGGTCCGCGTTTCATCGCTATGTAACGAAACCCACTGGTCGATCGGGCTGTATGCTAAAGCTGCATATGAAAGGTCTTCCTCTGACTCTACCCTATGTGAGCTGAGTTGTAGTCTGCAGACTGGTGACAACCACATGTTTTGGAGGAGAAGCGCAAATGTCTACCCTCTCTCGAAATACCAGTGGGCTTCATTGGATGAACATTCCAAATTAGGGTGGGAATTGGACCTGCTCAGCCCCACGTTGAACACCATATACATTTTTTTAAAAAGGAGGGAAAAAACTTTAATCCTGTTCAGTTGGTGCTCTTTTTAGTTTTTAGTCTAACTGGGAGCCTCTTTGGGGGTGTGGCCTGCAGTGTGAGAGGAAATGTTTCGAGTTGGCTGGCGCCTGGTCGTGCTGAATCTAGCGGATGAGAACTGCGCTAACGTAACAGCGCTTGGCGGAAAGAACGTTCACCGTTATAGAGTATGTCAGACGTGGGTGGAGTCTGGTTTCGGAAGTAAATTCGGACTTCAGAGACTATCGACTATTTCTTGAAATCTGATTTATAGAATGAGCCGAAACGTTCCTGGATTAGCCTGTGTGGTATAAGGATATAGAGCATACATCGCATGTTCCAATCTTTATTTTTTAAAGTAATGGATTAAAGATTGTAGTTCTGTTTGTAGTCCACTTTAACGGACTACATACATTACTACAGCGCACGGGTGGTTCTCGACCAATCAGATATCATCATCTCGTCTGGACATTTCTGGCAGAGCTGACCGCTGAAGATGAGCTAACGCGAGCTTACTAATTTGAGAAGCCCGCCCGACAAGGTCAGAAACTACGCGACGGTTAACCACATAAAGCAATTCTAGCTTTTAGTCCTTCAAGTCCAACGGAGCTGTGTGCTACTGCTGGCTAACGTTATATGACAACGTTTGGAGAAAACGCTACGCTCATCTGGAGGGAATTATGGGACGTCGAGTTTTTAAACCGTGCCAGCGCTGGTATATTCACAAAACAATACTGTGAAGCTGGTCCAGAAAAACAACATATTTTGCGAACGGGTGTTATATTGATCAATCCAGGAAATTGATGGTAAGACATAATCAGCACTCATAATCATAATCATTACCCTGCTAATTAGGTCAGAAATGTTTTAAAAGTAAGTTTTCGTTAATGTCTATGCTCTAATTGAATGGGGAATTTACTGTCGAAACCAGTGTGACGTAGTCACAGGGTGGAGGAGAGAGAGGTGAGGGGGGAGTAAAACCCACCATGCTCATATCACACATTCTAGAACTTTCTTCAGCTTAAAAGCAGCTTCTTGCAGCTGCAGTTGCAGTCACAGAGAACACGCTGTCCGTCCTCCACACCCTTAATTTATAGCGGTGCGCCGGGCGGTCGGAAATCACTCGCTCGGGGCCAAGGTTTTTAATGCGACTAAATAACAGATTCTCCCCTGGTAATATACTGCAGTGGAGCGCGATGGAGGAATGCCAGAGTGACATTAATATACAGACTTTGTGCTGTATGTAGCTATCCACCCCCCCCCCCCCCCCACCCCCCACCCTGTACAATATTATGATTCACTTTATGAATCTGTCAACCTAGGGACTGAGTTACCGATGATATTCAAATGATTATTTTTCTTGTTTTTACCTCAGGCACACATGAATGCCAGTGTGAGAAGCCGCTGAGAGGAGCGAGATTGAGAGCGGAGATGGATAACATCTTAATCGCGTGCGCGGAGATTCTCTACCTGTCCGCTTTCGCGGTTTGACGTCTCTGAGGTTTCGACGATGACAGGCGCGGGGCGAAAATCCCGAGACTTTCGGCTCAGCCGCCCGCGCCCGAAAGGAGAGGAGCGTAATGCGGGACGTTCTCGGGTAACGTCAACCTGATACCTTTCGGCCCCCGGCGCCGATGAGGTAATGTATCCCATGATCCTCTGTGCCAGGCCTTTCCCGCAGTTTCTGCACCGCCCCACGGGGCCTTACCGTCAGCCGCTGGAAACATTTACAGCACTTGTCCTTCTACATTTACAAAAAAAATACTTCTGTCTTCATTCAGAAATGCCAATTCCCGGGCCTGTAAGCAGACATCTGAGAGGATTGCAGCCAGATTAATATCATGACATCGCCTTGTTTGATGTTTACCTGACCCACTGATCAGAATCAATCCAACAATAAAGAAGATCGGGTCTTTAGGTTTTGTCGTAGGTTTTCGGATGCTTCTTCCAACGCGACCTGCCCCTGAAGAGGTCAAGGGGTTATTGTGCAATTTTCATAAATTTCTTATAATTTGCAGCCATAGTAAGTGATGATATAATCGCCATCGAATCAATGAATCAATGGGGGGGAACCCCATTTCTCCTCTGCATGCAGAACAGTAAAATTTTCAGTGTTAAATCAACTCTTACAGAGTACATATGGTCCCTGTTGTTAGAGTTGAATTAACACTGAATATTT
>CM056380.1:12397048-12683967 GCA_029718625.1 Synaphobranchus kaupii | reverse complement strand
CACTGAATATTTTACTGTGTGGATTTAATTGCATGCGCCAGTACACTGTAGGAGGAAGATGAGATATCTGCTTCGTGCTCGTAAACGGGAGCTCAGTATTACCATCATTCCAGTACGTTTCAGAGGCGTTTAAAGCTCATATGATGCACTGTGGAGAGCTGGAGCGGAATGGCAGGAGTCGCACCGCATCATTTTTTTCCCTGACATGCGGATGATATGCGAATAAATTAATTTATTTTTAATGAAGCGTCTCTCGTTTTCTTCTTCTTCCCCGGAGCGAAAAGACGTCGGCGGCCGGACAGGTGAACGCCGAAGGCCGAAGCGGCCCTTCAGAGAGCGCTGCCACCTCCCTCGAATGTCCCCCCCTGTGATTAGAGGCGCATTATTAAAAGCAGACGAGTTAACGATCGACCGCCGCCGCCGCTCCTGAAGGCGTGCCGCCGTGCCGCCAATAGAAATTAACCTGTTGCGAGGGAGAAAAGCCGGCACTACCATTGACTTTCTTCCTGACAACTTCCTTGATGAAAAGGCCCTGTCGGAGGAGTGTCTGTTAATGAGCAGCAAGTAATTATCAGCGAGACCCCAGGGGTGGTGATGGGCACTTTCCGCTAACCCGTCCTAATTGATGCCAGAGAAAAGTCGTCAACGGCGTGATGGGTTTCTCGCGTTTCTAAAGCGAGGGGCTGGGGACGCATTTTCTGTCCGTAACGCAGGACTCAGCGCTTCCGATTCCGAAATCATCGATCGGTTTGTCTCCGGTCCGTTTAACCCTCCCTGTGTCAGCCCGAGATGTGGAAAATAAGAATTTACACATTTAAACGCATGGACTGCTTGTAACAGAGTGTAATGAACAAGCAGAGAATAATAGTTTTTATGGAAATACGGCAATATGAAGTTTGTGTGGAGTCTTTTGGATGAAACGGAGCCTGCGGTAGGTGGCTGACTGACTGAAGGGGGGGTACATACGACGACATGGATTTCCTGCTGACAGATATACTGCCATCCAGCTCTGATCGATGACACAGCTTCCAGCCAGACTGTGGGGCCTATCCATCCGCTCACGGCACCCGGACAGGATACGCCATCTCCCTCCTTTATTCTCGATTTTTCTGTCTTTCTGTAACCCTCTGTGGTGGTGGTGGGGGGGGGGGGGGGGGGGGGGTTGTTGCTGATGCTACTTATAGGCCAGCTGTGTATTTCACATTCACTTGCTTTGAAATGACACATCCTGTATCGCTTATAAGTAGTGAAAATGGCCAGACGCGCGTTTATCGATAACTGGGATCACATTGATGTTTGATACTTGGACCGTTCCCCCGGGCGCGTGAGCGTGGAGCGTTCCTCTGTAGGTCGTTCCCGGAGCGCCTGAGCGCAGAGTTTTCCTCCGGGTCGTTTCCGGAGGCGGGGCGAGCGCAGCGTTCCTCCGGATCTTCTTCCCCCGGGGGACGATCGGAGAGGAAGCGGAGACGGCTGTTTTGACGCTCATGTCGGATGTGAGGCACGTGCCGTAATCTACGCCGTATCACCCCCCGCCCCGCGCTATACATCCATTATCTGGCGTCCCATGGAGGTCTCTCGATAGCAACATTGACGGGACCTTGTAAGGACGCTGGGGGAGGGATCGGGACGGGGGTGAGGATGCACGCGGGGGTGGGGGGGCGGCTATTTCGCTTTATTGCGGGATTGTTTTTATGTACTCTGGTAAAATGAAGCGGATGTTCGCGGAGGTGCAACCCGCGGTTTTCCATCTCAGACACAGTGGCGTATGACTCCAGAGAGCCGCGCGCCCGCGCACTCTCACCGCCCACCCGCTTCTCCGCGACCAATATCAACGCCGCCTTCTCGGGGTGCGGGAATGATGAGCGCGGTTGGGTAGGGGACTACAGTCGACCCTCTGCCGCACTGTGAAAGATACACGTGTGCTGGAAAGCACTGTACATGCCTTTGGGTAAGCTAGACAAATCCGGGCCTGGGAAAACGAGGGCTTTACCTGCACGCTCCAGCCAACAACTACAAAATGGGTTTATCAATAAAGAACTGATTTAGATACTCTCTGATACGGAGCGCGGTTTCCATTCCGGAAATATTAATCTTTTTTTTCTCATCTCATATTTCTTCTTTGTTATTGACACATAATATCTGTCCACTCAAATGACATGTTTAATAATAATAATTATTAAGGTTTAATAATACTTCTCTGTATCCCCATGATTTAAATTATCATATTCATAATGCTATTGTCCATGGATGCTAAACCATCTCGGCAGTCGTCTTGTATCTAGAATACAAACAACTTTATTTCAGTTCAATCGCACCGCACAATGGTTTAGTCACGGAGTGTTTTCAAATAACAAAACAAGCAATTAGTTGTTGAGTTATAAGAAATTGACTCTGGGTAGAGCTGTGTGAGAACTTTATGTAGCAAACTAAACAAGACATTACATTTTAAAATGACACCAAAAATACTGTTCTGCGTGACTGCCAGCCCGTTATGTTGTTTGTCACCGTACTTACATTGCGCTAAAAATGTCTGTGGGTAGTACAATTTGAGATCAGTTGTCGGTTATTACTTGTAAATCTGCAATCAATAAAACATTTTATTTAAAGTTTTATTGCTTTGAGAGTTTCGCTGGAGATAAAGCCACGCATGATGAAGGTGGATTTCATCAGTACTTCAGTGTGCTGTTTCACTGTAAAAAAACTTGGCAATATGTTTTCACAGTTAACCTCTTTACATAAATTCTCACATTCTGGAATAGTCCCAAAAGAAGTGAAGAAAAAAAAAAAGAACTTATTTTCTTTTATTATAAGATTCCTGACTAAATGCACAGACAAAAATGAAGAGTCACAAACAGAAACCGCACTTTATAAAAGTGTAGCGTACAGGCGCGCTCCCCACTTTCCACTGCGGAATTCAAATTTCTATTTCATTACAGCAGCAAGAAGATGTCAATACTTGGAGCCTGCTGTAGCTACGCTGCTATACAAGGCTCAGTCCCATATCCTCTGAAGCCAAAACCTCAATTTTGTCTCAAAACACTTTTCGTTCCTTCGCTTCCTTCAGCAGAAACTGCACCTTGAAAAGCATCCCGATTCCAATGACCTCCACTGTGCTTCACAGTCTAAGTTTGTGGAAAACTGCCCCTGTACTTTTCCACTAGGTCATCTGAGAAAGCGAAGGCTCAGTTGTAAGCACATTTTTTTTCTCAAGCAGAAATGGCTAACTCTTCAAGAAAATGGTAAAAAAAAGTCTTGATACTTGGTAGGTTAGTTATAGATGATAGACATCGCACGGTGTGTAAAAATAACAGTGATTAGCAACATGCAAACTCATTTCCAATTTCCTACGTAAATCCGGTGTGTGTCTGTTCTGCATTGTTTAATAAAACAAAGTAAACCACTTTGTGGTCCTCTTAAAAACCATAATTCAGCAGCGGAAACGATGTTTCCTCGTCTTCAAAGAGAGATGTGAGCGAGCTTCGCAACAACTGCAGAAGTCATTTGCCTGCTGGCGGCTTTGTCGGCAATCCTGTCCGACGCGCGGCGACATTTTGTCAAGTCGGACCGGCCATAAAGCTGCCACTCGCGAAAAAATATGTGACGGCAAATTGACACTTTCAGGGAACACAATCAATTTATGGCGTCATTTGCAGTGATGGCCTTCTTCCTTCTTCTTACGTCAGGAAAAAAGGGCTATGCTCCATTTATTCCGTTAAAGTGGTAGATATATACTTTACACACATATAACGTATTGCAAACTACTTCCAAAATTATCCATCTGAACGAGTAATAGCCTCATAGCCATTCATGTGTAAAATAAAAAATGTTTGTTTTGTGAAGCAACAATAATGATATCCTAAATCACAACCATCATAACATGTATAAATACATATATCAATATTTAATAAACAACTTATTATTCTTAAATATTCATCGATCATTTACAATGGCTTCCTGTCTCAGCCTTACTGTGCTTGTGAAATGCGGTTAAATTATATTTTCTCCGTGCCATATCGCTGTAAGTACGCATACAGGAAGTGCACACGACCACAAAAGACTCTTTACAGGGACAGGAAATAGGACAAATTGGGCGAGACTGAGGCTGAACGCCCAGAAATCCGGCATGCGAGGGAAAACTCTCCCCCAGTGGGAAGAAAAAGACTCGCTCAACGGCAAGAAAAAAAACTCCCCGGAGGGAAGAAAGCTCCAGAGGAAGCCAGACGTAGAGGGAGAGCCCATCCTCCCTCTGCAGCCCGATGTCCATACTAAAAGATAGGCCAGATGGTGGTAATATACATGGGCAATCTATTGGAGCAAATAGACAGAGTGGTTGGTGCATTAAACGAGCTGGTAAAAATGGCAAGATCAAGCGAAGAAATGTCTATTGATAAGCAGGTCAGGAGGGGGTGTGGTGTCGCATCTCGGCCTCCAGGTTGCATCGTGACGTGGGCTCGAACCAGGAGAGGGTCGGGGGCTGGATCGGTCTGTGAACTCGGGGTGGGAGAAGCGGGCAGACGCCCCAGGGAAGAGACCAGAAGTGCGAATGGGTTAGGAACTCGATAATTACCATGTTCAGTAATACACAAGTAGAGGTCTGAGGGCCTTATTAGCAGAAACGAATAAGGAAAGCACTTATTGGTGCAAAACAAATACCATGACAAATCACTGGTGATGTTCTTAGTTTTGCATGCACTAAAGGTCTCAGTGTAATAAGGAGAAGCCCTGGAGTGAAATGCTATGGCAGCATATCTAAAGGATTTGTAAGAAAGGGACGCCCATGACCATGAGAGTGATCGTGGACAGACAGCGCCAAAAAAGGGTGCGAAAAGTACCTAAAAAAGGTACAAGCGCTTGTCACGGGGGTGGTACCCCGTAGGTACATAAAATTGTACCCCTAGTCAGCAATACACAATTCATTTGTACCTTTATTGCTTGAAAAGGTGCTTATTAGTAGCCGAGGAGAGCATCGTTGTGCTTTCAGGGTACATTTGGGAAATTTGTGCCTTAAAGAAGAAATATGTACCTTTATTTGTGAGAGCGTACGGAAGACCAGAGCGCTGACATTCAGCATACTAACAGAGTAACAGCCTCTTCAGCTCAGCTCACTAGACAGCTCAATGGCCCTGATTTACTCTCACCACACATCTTTAACTGTAGGACTGACTTGAAAAGGTAACTTTTGAGCCTGCACTTAAGAACAGAGTATATCTGAGGCCTGTGCACGCATAGGGAGAGTGTTCCGTAAGACAGGAGCTCTGTAAGAGAAGGCTCTGCCTCCCTTTGTAAAAAAATTTTTACATATAATTGGAGTTGAAAATTTACAAATAGGCAGCACCTTGTGAGCAAAGTAATCTTGGAGGGGGAATACAGGGTCTGTAAGTCACTAAGACATTCTGGTCTTATAAGTCTAAAGTCTTATAAGAGACAAGAACTGACTTTTAGAACTCACTTCAATAATATTTATTCTTTCTGAAAATGCAGTTATCGCCAAAGTGCCCCATATTGTGCAATTCTTTATTGGACATAAAAATAAGCCATTGGCACTCAATGAAGAGATGTATAGACGTGAGCACCAGACTAATAAGTTCATATTTCGATGTTCTTCTAGGAACCATAGCAGCTGCATTCTGAATCAGTTGGAGACTTTTCAAGGTCAGATTAGTGCGTCCAGGTAGTCCAGATAAAACGGGTATAAAACATGAATAATTACAGGGACGACATCTTCAAATCTTCCTTTGTTTATACGCTGTATATAAACCACGGAGGATTTACCCTGAAATACTGATATCTAACATAAAGATAGGACCACAAAACAACATGAGACTAATTGATTTTTCTAGCGCATGAACGAGAATGTGACGGTCTGTTGTATCAAAGGTAGCACTTAAGTCAAGTAAGACCGGTATGGGAATAGAGCCACGGTCTGAGGGAGGCGGTAATTAATTTGTTCCTGCGGCAAAGTCTGTCTCAATACTATGGTGCTTCCTAAACCCAGATTGAAGCATAGCATACACATTACTAGCCTGTACAGAAAACTGTTGAGCTACACATTTCACAAGAATCTTTGAAAGAAGTCGCAGGCTTGATATGGGTGTAATTAAGTATAAGAAGCTTCATGGTCTCTGTCATCTTAAGCAATTTTGGATGATAGTGAGGAAGTTATATTCAGAGTCGGTTTGCTAAGAACAGATGCTAACATACGAGGATGTTATCATCTTCTGAAGAACAGACAGCAGCTCCTTCTGTAGCTTTGTGAGTGTGGAGTCTAGAAAGCAGGTGGACGATTTCACAGAAGAAACACATTTGTCAAGTTCACTCAGAGGATGGTCTTGCGTAGAAGCTATTACTTTTTTTTAATCATTTCTATTTATTCACTAAAACAATGTACAAAGTCATTACAGCCACATGAAACTTGAATTTGAGCTTTAGTGGCTGCTTGATTGTTAGTTAGTGCAGCGACTGGTTTGAAGAGAAATGTAGAATTATTCTTATTTTCCTTTATAAGGTTGGAAAAGTAAATTGACCAAGCTTTGGAGAGTGTGATTTAATTTGCATTTTCAAATTGGAGGTTGTATTCACCTGATAAAACAGCTTTGTTATAAATTGGCTCTAAGTGAGAAATATATTTGGCAAATTCATGAATAAAGAGTGTGGTTCAGGAGGCATGGAGACTATCAAGAAAATTGAGTGGAAAAGGAGCGATTTTTTTTACCAATATCTGACTGAGAAAGTTTCATGACTAGAATGTCAACATAATCAAAATTTATACTTTGCTTTTTGGGGTGGAGTGAAGAGAGGAATTATCGACTTTAGCAACTCCGCCTCCTCTTCTCCGCAGGCGAGAACTGCGACTCATCAAGTAACCCGGAGGGGGGGGGGGGGGCTCGTTTAAAGCAAAATCCTCATCCGTTTTCCGCCATGTTTCAGTGAGACATAATACTTCAAGATTGTGACGTGTGATTAATTTGTTCACAAGAGCTGCCTTAGAGTTTAGGCTTCTTCACTTCAGCTATCCAAAATGTAAAAATAGGAGTACTAGGGAGAAGCAGCAAGATGTCTTGCATTGATACTAATTAAATTGTTGTGGCAACTGGCACTATATATATATACAGTCGCTCTCTATCTCTCTCTCTCTCTCTTTCTCTCTCTCTCTCTCTATATATATGTATACATATATATACTGTACAGTATATATAACTATTTTGATACTGGGGAACTGACATGTTCTCCATAGGTTGTTGAGGGACTGCAGATGGGAATTATCTCTGTAGCTAACTCTGGTGTGATGCATCATATGGAATAAATTAAATTTTTTTAAAAAGGCCTCGTCACATGTTTTGAGAAGCAAGCAGACATTTGTGTATGTAGGACAAAATGTCTGTAGGCAGGCTTTTATATACGGTGTGTATGTACAGTATATGGCTTGTTACAATGATCATGTAATATAGCTCATAGTCTGACTCAGAGTGAAAGCCAGCCTACAGGCATTTTGTCCTACATAACTATCTGCTTGCTTACCTCCATGACAGTGCTCCTGACAGATGGAGCTTCGCCATGTTTCTCTCGCAGACTAATTAAACTATAAATAGTCATAAGTCTCCGGGTGCTACCTTGGAAGATTCTGAAGATGTTATTGCGTTTCTGTGGATCAGACGGCAGAGTTCTCTCACAAAAGGCCAGGCTAGAGGCGGGATAATTAACAGGGCCATTACTTCTCGGCTCAGTCACGGATTAAAACGCGAGAAAAGTCCGGTCACTGCAGGGCAACCTCTGCCGATCTTTCCAGTCCGATTTCCCGCATTTTTCTCCTCACACAAGTGGGCTGTATGGGAACGCTGTTCTGTTAAAACCATTCCCATTGCCTTGGAGAGAGCAGAAGGGACACTCCCAGGTAATGGGACACAGCTCATTAGCAGACAATAATTCATTAGCAAAATAAATTAATTCCTCGTCTGCCCAGGATCTTTAAAATATCAGACTTCCTTTTTTTTTTAATGCTTTGTTTTAGTCATTTTCCCTGCAACATTAGAGATTCACACAGGCCTTGATCCGTGAACACATCAGTAATCTTTGCACTTCAACTTCTGTATTAACCAGAAGAAGAAATGGCCAAGTTTTTGATGCAAAACGAATGTGTACGTCAAAGTTGAGGACTGAACCAAGACCTTTTTTAAAAAATTAATTATAAATATTATATTAAATATAAATGCAGGTGTGACTTTTTCAAAATGGTCCATTTTCCATTTGGGATGTGAGCAGTAAGTGACACTGGAGATACTGTTGCCCTGGCAGCATCAGGGCCAATTATAGATTGGGCCCAGGGGCCCTGTCGGGATCAGAGCCAATGAGAGACCAGGTCCAGCGGCCCTGCCGGGATCAGAGCCAATGAGAGACCAGGTCCAGCGGCCCTGCCAGGATCAGAGCCAATGAGAGACCAGGTCCAGCGGCCCTGCCAGGATCAGAGCCAATGAGAGACCAGGTCCAGCGGCCCTGCCGGGATCAGAGCCAATGAGAGACCAGGTCCAGCGGCCCTGCCAGGATCAGAGCCAATGAGAGACCAGGTCCAGCGGCCCTGCCAGGATCAGAGCCAATGAGAGACCAGGTCCAGCGGCCCTGCCGGGATCAGAGCCAATGAGAGACCAGGTCCAGCGGCCCTGCCAGGATCAGAGCCAATGAGAGACCAGGTCCAGCGGCCCTGCCAGGATCAGAGCCAATGAGAGACCAGGTCCAGCGGCCCTGCCAGGATCAGAGCCAATGAGAGACCAGGTCCAGCGGCCCTGCCGGGATCAGAGCCAATGAGAGACCAGGTCCAGCGGCCCTGCCAGGATCAGAGCCAATGAGAGACCAGGTCCAGCGGCCCTGCCAGGATCAGAGCCAATGAGAGACCAGGTCCAGCGGCCCTGCCAGGATCAGAGCCAATGAGAGACCAGGTCCAGCGGCCCTGCCAGGATCAGAGCCAATGAGAGAACAGGTCCAGCGGCCCTGCCGGGATCAGAGCCAATGAGAGACCAGGTCCAGCGGCCCTGCCAGGATCAGAGCCAATGAGAGACCAGGTCCAGCGACCCTGCCGGGATCAGAGCCAATGAGAGACCAGGTCCAGCGGCCCTGCCAGGATCAGAGCCAATGAGAGACCAGGTCCAGCGGCCCTGCCGTGATCAGAGCCAATGAGAGACCAGGTCCAGGGGCCTTACGCTCATGCGAGGCCTTTAAGAATGGATAGCGGGTTGAGGCTCTGCCATCGTTCCGCCCAGCCGAACGGCCCGTCTCCCTCCGTCAGACCTGCCAATCTGGGGGTTCCGTCAGGGAGGAACGGCCCGTCTCCCTCCGTCAGACCTGCCAATCTGGGGTTCCGTCAGGGAGGAACGGCCCGTCTCCCTCCGTCAGACCTGCCAATCTGGGGTTCCGTCAGGGAGGAACGGCCGAGAGAAATCCGCTCGCTCTGCTCGGTGAGGCATAGAGGGAACAGGGAAGGGGCAAAAAGTCAGCGATGTGGGACCGGAGGTGGAGAGATGAGAGCAGATACGGAGCGAATTAACCATTTAAGGTGTAAGATCACATTCTAGAACTGAACATTCTAATGCTGATGTCACAGTCACTACTGGTCATTGAGCGCGATGTTCTAGAACACTGACTTAGAATTTTGGAGAAAAAAAAACATTGACATGAAGAGAATAAATCTTTCAGTTAAAGGCACTTTGCTGGTATCACACTTCGCTTCTGCCCTTGAGCTGACAGTTTGCTGTAGTGCTGCCGCAACAGTCGCCAGGAGGCTCTCTCACGGAGCTGGGAAAATAAACTATGCTCCTTACAAACAATTAACTGGCACGACTGGCACAGTGTGCGTGGAGTGTCCGTCCTTCTGTCTGTCCACCCTGTGGTCTCCTCATGTGCCCCCAGACAGACCACAGGCAGGAAACACCGCCAAACAGAGAGTGTGTCTCTTTGATATTTGCAAGGGTGCTTTGAGGTTAAAGCAAAGTGAAATGGACCCTTTTGAGTCTAGTTAGAGAGAAAGAGAGAGAGAGAATTGTTTATTGTCATTTACGTGCCAATGCTTGTGCAACACAAGTCACAAGGTTACTTGTCATGCAAATAAAGCACATTTGTAGTGAATTGAATTGAGAGAGACAATGTTAAGGCTAACATAAGGAAAAGCCAGATGTGGTGGTTCCATTTGATTTACAGCTAATTGAGTCTTATATCTGTCCTGATCTGAACTATGCACTGAGTGAAAGAGTGAAGATACACCCTGAACATATGACACCATGACAAAATGTTGTCTATGTCTTTACCACACAGGCACACACACACACGCGCACACACACACACACACACACACACACACACATCCAGGGGTTCACAGCTTTGGTTGGCTCAGGGCGTGCTTTCCTGTGTAGTTAAATATGCATGTCTATTCCCCCTCGCACACACACACACACACACACACATTGTATAAATACAATTCATTAATATATGTACACATAACTTCATGCAGAATGCACGCACACAATAAGGTTATTCACATAGAAACTTCCATTTTTAAAATAAACCGAACAATTATTTCCATCTTTCAAATAGTCTTGAATAACTGAGTCTTGAATAAGTCCCACCTCTCTGATATTCTGTAAATGCACTTCCCCTCCTGACCAGGAATATAAGACGACCTGCATCACGATAACATGTGCGGGCAACATATTTTAGGTCGACAATTTGTGTAAGTTATGGTGTCTGAGTGAATCGATGTCAGTATTTGCTGCTAAGTTTATGATTTGTGAGCCAAATTAGTTTAAAACGGGGGGCGAAAAAATAAAATAAAATAAAGATGCCATATGCGAAATGCGCAGCTCTGTGCCCTTGTGATCTTTAGTCCATTAAACTGAGGCATTGTCAGAAACTGGTGCATTGTGTGATGTAATCCTTGAGTGGTTAAGGACAGACTGCACAGTAGGGGACAATCTCTGCCCAGTTCCCCCAGCTGAAGAGGGTTAAAGATGGCTTAGCACGTCGGCTGGGTCAGAGTCCGTCCAGACTGAGACCGGGGGGGGAAACTGTAGTCGGGGAACACTTAAAAGATTATATGCCTGTTTTAACTGCTTAAAATAATCACTCTGTGGCCTTTAAAGGAGACGGAAAAGCCTTTTTAGACTATCATATGACAATAAACTGCTGCTTAGTGAAAGTAGATTAGACGCCACAAAGCCTCGCGACTGTAAATAACAAAAAAAAGAGCTTCTGCTCTTGTCGGAACAATCCACTTTGTGCCGCGCATTCCTCTTTACCCGCTAGCTCTTTCTTCCGGATGATCTTGTTTTCCAGAGACAAACGTAACAAAAAGAGCCTTTTAGAGCGTACTGCGGGAGGAATGTCAAAGCTACCCGGGAGAAACCATTAAATCCGACATTCGCTGCGGATACAACCCTGTAAAAAACATGCGCATTGTCTGGGTAACAACAAGCAGTCAAACCTTCGGAGCTCGTGCCAACACGTTGTCAGTCAGGACGTTTTTGCGCAGAACAACCTGCTGCCTGTGTTTCGCATATGCTGCGTACGCCGTGCTGTGTTAGCTTCTGCACGCCGCCTGTCGCGACACACAAACACCGGGATCGGTTAAGCCTCGCGACATTCGAAAATGAAGAACCTAGAGGCCGAGTGCTTTTGTAAAAAAGGAGAAGGCGTGCACAAGATATGAAGGCAATCAAGGAGCAGGAAGTACAGAATAAACGTTAAACACTTACACACAAAAGAAATGTAAGTATTGACTGCAAGTGAAAAGGGCATGCGCAGTAGTGTATGATTTTAAAGTTGATATTAGGGGTGAGTGAATAAAACACAGTATGTAACGGTGATCACACCGCCCGATCTCATTCCAGAACACTGTATCTGACTGCTGAAAATGAGGTCACGTATTGGTTTTTTAATGGTTAGACTGACAATGTGCTGCTTTAATTACATGCAAATCAGGCATATAGGGGCATTCAGGTCAATGCCCTATGACAATGAATTAATGGCAATACCCCCCCAACCTCACACACACACACACACACACACACACGTCACCCCTACATTCAGAGAGAGCAGGGTGGCAGTGTAGTATAGTGGTTAGGGCTTGCAACCTAAAGGTTGCCGGTTCGATTCCTACATAGCACCCTGTCGCTGTACACTTGAGCAATGCATACCAAATTGCTTCAGTATATATCCAGCTGTATAAACGGATACTATGTACATAATGCAAGTTGTGTGCGTCGTTCTGGATAAGAGTCGCTGCTAAGTGCTAGTAATGTAACGTAATGTAACGTAATGAAGACGCATCTCCCGTGAAGCATGGCTCCCTCCCGTCCTGTCCGCTGGCAGGCAGAATAGACATTCGTCACAGAAAAGTGCCTTGTTTTTCAGACGTTTCAGCCTAATGTTGGTTCTTTCGGGATGACAAGGCTGTATGTAAAATATCTCTCCTCCCGCTGCCAAAATTCAGGGAAGACGCCGTCCTGTACCGAGGCCCTTAGTACTGAGAATCTGGCACTGAGATGCGTGCGATGCGTCCTAATCCGCTCAGACGGTTCTGACTGCCAAAACTTCCTCTGCTGTTTCTGTGAAATCTCCAGATGGTTAAATAAAGTGCAATAACGTTTTCCAGTTTGCTAGGTAATGAATGTATGGATGCACGTTTTCCTCTTTACATGGCTTCAAAGTGGGTCTTTTATGTTAATCTGTATATACAATTTACAATTACATTTTATACCTCAGTATCGCCTCATGGTTTTCATTTCAAACCATTGTTTGTGATGATTGTTACAAACCGCTTTACAATTATGGAAATAGGCATTTACTTACAATCGCAAATATTTTACAGAAATATGAAATATGACATGTTCCGTCAGTGAAGTGCCATCTTGTTTTTTTTTTCTTGTTTTTTTTGCAAAAACACTCATTTTCCATTAGAGTTCACAATGGAGGGACTAAAGCCTGCGTTGTAAACTGAAGACTAAAATAAGGACAGCTAAAGCTACATTGAAATTGATTTTCAACAATCCGTAATCCATAATTATACAACAATGAGATCCGAACGGGTAACGTCATTGGCGAGACGCATTCCACCAGTGCTGGTATTTAGCATAACCACACTCCCAGTGCGTAGACGCGTTCTATAGAGCGTTGCCTAGGACAGGGGTTCCCAAACCGGTCCTGGGGGACCCCTGTGTATGCTGGTTTTCGTTGCAACCACAGTTGCAATCCCAGAATTTTAACAAGCTGTTAATTTTTCTTAATTAGGTGCTTTTCATGTTTGGAGGAATTATTCGCCCTTTTAAGACTCATTATGTCAGAAATAGCTATGCATGCCATGTAGAACAAACTCCCCATGTTCACGTTGTGCTTATTGTGCTATATTGCAACAATTACATAAAAAGAGGTTACAAAATAATGTATTTTCACTCAAATTAAAGAGTGAAGTGAATCAATAGGCTCCTAATTAGGTTGTTGAACACATGTGTTTAACTCAAATTTTTCTTTAAGCTCATTAACACAATGCAGGGTTATCATTTGCTTTGTGTTTGAATTATTCATTATCTACCAAATGGTTAGTTTTAGTGGCCATGTGTCCACACTTTCACCAACTAGGAGCCTATTGATTCAAATCAGTTTTTAAATGGATCTGTTAAATAATTTTCTTATCTTTTTTAAATAATATAGCACAATAAGCACAATGTGAACATGGGGTGTTTATTCTACATGGCATCCATAGCTATTTCTGATATAATGTGGCTTAAGAGGGTGAATAATTCCTCCAAACATGACAAGCACCTAATTAAGAAAAATTAACAGCTTAATTAAAATTCTGGGATTGCAACTGTGGTTGCAACGAAAACCAGCATACACAGGGGTCCCCCAGGACCGATTTGGGAACCCCTGGCCTAGGAAGCATAAACAACAACAATAGCATGAGCAACAGGGTGCTAGCAAGTTGGCGAATCTCAAAAAAAGAATTGTTCTGTGCAAATATTGCTTCAATATTTTTTCATTACTTACTAAACGTTTATGGTAGCATTGTTGTATAAAAGCAATAGATCACTCGAGGTGTGTGCGTTACTGGATATACGTAAGCACTGCTGAGAGTACTTGGCAACTCGACCTGCAGTCTCATTGCTGCGACGTCACAGCAGTGCTTATATTTACAATAACGCACTCCCTCTCTCAATTGCTTAAGTAATGAATAATTAGCTATTATATCAGATTATATTGTGATTTGATGATTAGCTCATCATCACAATTTAAACTTGTCTGTTTTTGTATGGCCATTCAGTATAAAACTACAGGAATTCCGAGCTCCTAAATCGGCAAGTTAGCTTTTTCAGTTCTAACTGAAACTCGCAATCCATTTTCAAGGTCATTAAACAATGTGCCCACCTAGGCAACTGTCCCATTTCTAGAGCTAATCAATGGCTTAAAAATGTGTAGGTGTCAACAGAGTGAATGAAATGAATATTATTTTGCTATAATCATATTCATACAATGATATAATTTTAATTTGACTAGAATAAGATTAAGGATGCATGGCTACGAACCCGGTCGATGAAGAAGCCCATTCCCCGACAGGGATTAAGGTGCAGGCATATTAACCTGGAAATGAGATCCAAGATCATTTCCGCATAAACTGAGCTCAACTGAAATTGGTCTCACAGCCTTGGGATTCAATGTTGGAGTAACACAGACTTCATTCCTCAGAACACAATACGTTTTTGATTAAAATGCGTTCTTTCGTTCCGTAGTTTGCCTGATATCGGCGTCATATGAATTAGACGATGTCTTAAAATTGGCGCACTGTCCTTTAAGCTCGACGTACATTAGACTTTGCCTCAGACGTAAAGGTTCCACATTAAGAGGGCTGCAGAGCTATTCGCACCACTCTGTTCCAAGAGCAGAGGTATAATACAGGGGTCAGAAAGTAAAAGTCCTGCCATGTGTTTCTTCCACCCATTGACTCAGCCAGCTGATTTCACTAATTAGTTCTACCTCCTGGCTGAAGAATTAATTTGCTAATTAGCAAATCTAGGTGACTGGAACAAAATACTGGGGAGGACTTTTACTTTCTGAACCTGGATTATACGCCTCTGTCCAAGAGCCAACAACCATATTTTCGTTAAATGTTTTTATGATTTAATAATTAAAAATATATACATAAGTGTTCGCACTGGTATGCTATTTATTTCCAGCCTTCATTTATTAGTATAGGAACATATTGCTCTCCAAAGTTCAGCCTATAAATAATTGGCAATAAGCGCGATGCTAATAAAATGGCTTCTGTAAAACTGTCTACACAGGCGGTGGTGAGAGGAAGGTTTTCACCTTTCTGCGGCTCCTAATGAAATTTCATGATTTTAATTATTATTTTTACAGTCTTTTACAGCCAATTTCACTGTAAACATCCCCCCAGTCTAACAAACCAGGAAAGTCTATTATTAATTTGTCATTTCTACGCGTGTGTCTACTGATATGGCCAGTGGACCAATTTACTTTTTTAAAACGCGGAGCAATTTGAAAACCACTGAGCAACACGAATACATAGGTAGAATTTTTTTGCCTCAAAAAATTTATGAGGAACTGATTGTCTGGGCGTTTTGAGCCACACACCTCGTCATCACCATTACAAGTGAAAAGTGCATGCGGGGGGGGGGGGGGGGGGGGGGGGGGGGGGGGGGTGTAAGAATCACGCTCTTATTTTAGCTTCTGGGAATGACATCACCTGTATCACATGTAGTGAAATTCTGTCTCGTGCATATGTTAGCTACACGTTATCAGGCGATGCTAGTTTTACATTTACCATGAGACTACACCAGTTTTGCATTAACCATGAGGCCAGGCAGCTCCGCTAACGTGCTAATGACCCATGATTTGCATTAACCATGAGGCCAGCTCCGCTAACGTGCTACCGACCCATGATCTGCAGTGATGGCTGGCATGTTACTGTGTGTTGTGAGCAGATCCCACCAGCCTGAGCACAATGACTGCACATTCCGTCCCAGGATTCAGCTCATGGATTCAACAGCCTCAGTCAAAACAGGAACATAGTCCACACAACCACATCTAAAAATAACACTTTTTAAAAATAAACATACCTAAACAACAATATATTAATAATAACCCTATTTAAATTGCCATTTCTAAATAATAACTATTTAAGCAACCATATCTAAATAACCCTATTTAAATTACCATATATAAAAAATACCCTATTTAAATAACCATATCTAAAAAAATATATTGGAATAGCCATATCTGAATAGTAACCACATCTAAATAATGCCCCTATCTGAACAATCTTCAATGGATTACTATTGGTCATAAATGTGCACTCTCCCCAAAACTTGATAGAATCATTTTTAACAAAATGAAAAATAGGTTGCAATGACCACACCAGCTATATTTCAGTTTTATTCTTGGCACAGTGGTGTATATTTTTCCCATTGTGAGTGAGTGTGCCATTTTTCAGGTAATCGTGCAGGTAATGGCTTCCTGCTTTTTTCTTTTTATTATACACAAACAAACTAACATTAGAACTATAAACTACAATTTACTTGATGTGTTTTTACATAGCCAAATGAAATACGTTCATGCTGTACCATAATGTATTAAATTACACTCGTAGTATGTTTTAAATGGCTGTGAATTTAATTGTCAGATTTATGTGGCTATGATCATTATGTCATTGTACCCGTAAGATTATGAATCGCCCAGCCTTTCTACTTAATGCGCATTTTTCCTTGTGCAATCTCATGGGGAGTTTCGTCATTACTGGTAACCAACTCAGATTGTACCTTTACAGGGTTTTTTTCCCCCAGAGGAATACAGTCCCTGAATAAAGGTTTCATTTTTTCAAGTTGTAAACAAACACCACCCAGGATTAATCTTATGTTCGATTTCAAAGAATTAATTTTGAGGAGGGGTGATGTCTGTTTCAATATTTGGTAACACTTTACAGTAAGTTGCGTGTAGTTAAATTGTAACTAATTCGGTAACAAGAGGTTATTACTGAGTAACTCCAACATAGGTAACATGGAA
Source organism: Synaphobranchus kaupii (assembly GCA_029718625.1). Taxonomy (NCBI): domain Eukaryota; kingdom Metazoa; phylum Chordata; class Actinopteri; order Anguilliformes; family Synaphobranchidae; genus Synaphobranchus; species Synaphobranchus kaupii. The sequence continues at coordinate 12,666,912 of CM056380.1, read as the reverse complement.
CAACAGTTAGCAGTATTCTTAATTACACGTGAATATTTTGGAATATTTTAATTACACTCATAGGCCACATCTTCATGATACACAACAAATAAACCTTGCCTGTTAATTTCACAAGGTGTCTTCATGATATGGACTGATTTCATTTCAGCAGGAGAGATGTAACAGGGCTGGCCTTTTTTCACATGTGTAATTAAGAATACCACTAACTGCTGTTCCATGTTATCTACGTTGGAGTTACTCAGTATTAACTTCTTGTCACCAAATTAGATACAATTTAACTACACATTTACATGTGCAACTTAATGCAAAGTGTACGCTTGCACAACATTGCTGCAAATTGGAAAACACATTAATAAATAAATACAAATAAAAATACAAATACGAAAACACAACGACATTACAGAAACGTGCTGCGTTCGACGAAAACACAGACAACAGCAAACGTAGGGCCTACTTCGGCAATGTTACAAATAAAATGAGTCACCCAGCTAAACCCTGTCTACTCCGCTCTCAGTTTTTCAACTTCTGTGGATCCAAGGTGGCTGGTGCCACCTGTATTTCGGTCGTATGGAAACACTTCCGTTGTCATTTTTTCAAAATGTCAATTTAGTTCCTGGTAATGTTGCTGTGTTTTCATCACATGCAGTGCGTCTCTGTTAATGTCCCTGTGCTTTCAACTAATGCAGCGTGTTTCTATAATGTCGTTGTGTTTTTGTGTTTGTATTTGCGTTTTCTTATTTATTCATGTATTTTCCAGTTTGCAGTCATGCTGTGATAATGTTGCGTTGCTTTGCATTGCGTTGTGTGTCTCGGCCACCGTAAAAGTGTTACCCGATATTTAATTGACACACATTTCTTGTCTACTGGATATTATGATAACGGTCTGTAAACACAGACACGAGCACACAGCAAAATGTCAGATCTTAAAAACGAACAGAATCAATGCCCCCAGCTCCTCATCTGTTTCTACAGAGTCGATTGCTTCCCTGTATTAAAAATGCAAAAACATGCTTAGTTTATTTGTCAAGTGCTGTCAATTTTTGAAGGCGTAAATGATAAATTGATGCTTGCACACCGTCCGGACGCCACGTGAATGATTAAATGCGGTGTTGAATGATATTTAGTATAACTCTCTGTTGACATCCACTTATCGCTACTTCCTGGCGAATGAGGGAACTTTACACACAAAACAGGAGGCATTTATCCTCCAGGTCAATAAAGAGCATTTTGTATTATACAGGAATAGATTTAATCTGTACAGATAATTACATTTAGCTCGCTAATTACTGGCTTTCAATGTTAATTATCTCTGTACTGCAACAATAAAGACAGAATTTGTATTGTGTGTAGGATACAATGTAGAATGCTAAACAGGCAGATTATGCGTATAGCTCAAAGGCTGAACACATCCCAAGAAGAGATAGCAATTTTTGAGCGTGCATTCATGTTTTAGCAGATATGGCAAGAATGCTTTGACGGCGCTGTTGTTTTGCAATGCTCAGCAAACCACACACACATCTGCACATAGACACACACACACACACACACACACACACACACACATCCTCAAATCTGACCAGATTTCTCATACACACACACACAATCTTCCAGTCTCAATCCCAGCTCCCGTTCAGAAGCAGGATCTCTCAGTCTCCTTTATTGCAGGAACATGAAAGAACCACAAAGAACAGTCCTTCCCACTGTCAGAAGATCTTAGACAAAGAGAGGCTGACAGTCAGGCAGAGGTTTAAAAGTAGAGCAATTTTTCTCTTTATTTCTTTTAAACCACACCAGACCAAGGACACCCAGTCATGCAATAATGGTTACTTCTGTTACAGTGTTGCATCTGTTACAGTGTTACTTCTGTTACAGTGTTGCTTCTGTTAGTGTTGCTTCTGTTACAGTGTTGCTGTGCTGCTTCTGTTAGTGTTGCTTCTGTTACAGTGTTGCTTCTGTTATAGTGTTGCTTCTGTTACAGTGTTGATCTTTTCATTGTTAAACGGAAGTTATTAGTTATTTCTCTTATTACATAATTAGGTGATATGAAACTTATTTAAAGGGTATTTACACTACATTTTTCAGCAATCCTGATTATAGTCTGGTTGTTTTCAGAGTAGTTATGGTCTCATTGGGAAACACTGAAATATCTGGTTCAACTGGAACTTTTTTAATTTTTTAAAATTTATTTAACCAACCGATGGTCCTTCCTGCCAGAAAGAAAATGAGAATTTTGAGCTGGGGTGAGATTCATTTTATTGATGAAATACTGGTGGCTAGAAAAATAACCAACTTTCTTTTCTTTTCTATTTCTATTGTTCTATCTTTATGTATAAAAATAAAAATCACAAGTATATGTGTTAATTTATCTTGTTTAGCGTCTACAAACCCATCACTGTGGTCTCAGAACTTCTGAAAATTGTGGTGTGAACCAGAGAGATATTATCAAATGCACATTTGCACATTTGTCGTGGGTTTGAATGAGCGGAAATCCACCAAACCAAAGTCAATGAAATGAACTTCCGCACATTAGTATAAAAAGGGTCATTTCACATCCGACGAAGTAGCTAAAAATTGTATTTAATTGTCTGTAACTCAAGACTTCTCCAACCCCTTCAGCGCAATGTGTGGTTCTCTAACCCTTTTGCTTTATTTTTTGTACAATTGTACAGGTGAAAACACAACTTTACACAGATCAAGATAAATCTACCCTTAACAATAACTATAAAATTAAAACAATTATTCCAGTTTGGTAGTAGGCTACTCATTACAATGATAACTGGTAGCCTATATAAAAATGGGCTACCACAATAGCACAATTAACATTGTCTAGATTACATGGAGCAATCTTTAAAACACAATTCCACACCCTCTGGTTTCAAGGATGTTAATCAGTTTTATTTCAATTAATAAGTAATTATAATTCTGTATGGACATTCATGTTAATTAAAATGGGGGAAATGATCTTGACACTGATCCTCCATGATGTTTTTTCTTCTTTGTTAAATGATTACCACCAGGGGCTGTTACCAGTACGCGTGGATGTGTTGTGCATGGAATATTGTGCAGCCAAATTGAAATCTAATTGGAACGATCCCTGGTGTTCTTGAAACTTTCCCCACTATCTGCGTTTAAGCAGGAAATATTTATTAAATAAGTTGTCAGTTGCCCCGTGCAGTTCGCCAGCATAGCGCTGGCAGAGCTTGTTGACTGACTCCGTCCTTGGCGTTGAGCACATCTACGTCCAGAGGGCCCTGACAGGATCGTTTCGGGGGGGAATCGGTGCAGCCCGTCCGCTCTGGCATGTGTCGCCGTCTTTCAGCGCGTCGCAGAACATCGCTCAGCCTTGAGCCGACGGGATCCGTCTCGCTGACGGACGCCCGGCCGATCGGGGGAGCCGCCGGAGTTGATTAACGGGGGAAGCGCCCGAGTATTAGCAAACTCTAATAAAGCAGATAAAATGAAATAATTCGGAACAGTTTATTACGGTCAACGCGGTTCACGGGTATCTGTCAGGATGGAGATTAGCTCAACCGCTGTAGCCGTGCCGACGATCGGTGTTTACTAGCGTTTCTGGGGGTGTTTGATGGTTTCCATGGTAGCCGGGCCGTTATTTACAGGCCACTGACTGTCCTCGCTGAAGCTCTGATGGAGGTGCTGTTGCTGTAGATCACTGCAGCCACGTCCCACGTCCAATCAATCTTCGGCAAGTTAGGAGATGATTTCAGCTGAATTTCAATCCATAAAAAGGTTGAAGGCGAGGGGCACGGCGAAGGTGGAGACACTCTGGGGGCGTCTTTTTCACGCTTTATTACACAGCGAATGTGTCTCCCGCTAATGAGGCAAATGCATCTTCACCAAGATTGCAAAACGTTGACAAATTATTGCCTGCAGTGTTAATATGGTGACACTTTGTGACGTGTTTCTTGTTCTCCTTAACCTTTTTTTTTTTACATTGCTGTAAATACTGTATAGTCCACAAATATACACAAAATATATTTCCAGCGGATAGTTTTCTCTTTAAAGGTCTATAAAATCATATTATTTACTAACACAGATGTGCAGTAGACCAAGACTGGGGTCTCTATGGGAGGTTGGAGGTCTATATTATGTGTGTTGCCCATATTGGCCCGACCATAAATTTTGCTCCATTGCTTTATGGTCGCCTCATAAAGTACATGCCGGTTAGCAATAATGGCACTGATTGTGACTGGAGGAAACTGTCCCGGCCACCACCACTGAGTTTACCTTTCAGAGAACCGTTATTCAGAGTAACAAGGCATGGCTGACTCTAATTAGAAAATAGACAGCAGGATTTAATTTTCACTGGCATATCACAGTCGCTTAAATGACCAAATTAATATTTTGTTTGGTTAACACACGCACGCACACACAGACACACACACACACACACATACATACACCATCACACACACACACACACACACACACACACCCATGCCCAGGGAGAAAGTCAGAAATCTGCTTACGCAAAGTTTTGCATTTTCTCCCTCTGCCTTTCGACGATGTCGCCATATCAGACTGTCTCCAAACATTGCGTAGGCATGGTGCCCAGCGTGTGCAGAGGTACGCAGGTTCTCTTATTTTATACATCTGAAGTTCTGCGTGGAAACACTCTTACGCAGCTTTCTGAGGGCATTTTTCTGCTCAGCACTGTTTATACATGTGGCCCCTGTATGAGATGATTGCATTATTTTACTTAACTGTCTTTATAATGTTTGACAAGATCTTTAAAAAGAGAACCATACCACATAAGACAAAAATGGATTGGTTGTGAATAGACAAAGCTTGTTCCAGAAGCTTGAGTTTGAACGTAAGGACTGGTTTCATTTTTAAGATTTCTGCCCCCTCCCATTGAAGTTCACAAGCTACACCATTACCAAGCAATTATGAATTTCCTTGTACACTGGGATAGCAAAACTAGGTAGTCAGCAAGTCTGAGATACTATTTTAATTGGTTTCATCATTATGGATATGCATGTGCATAAAACTTTCAAATCATTCATTATAACAGCTACAATCAAATGTATATATTATACTTGTTATTCCTTTCCCAGAAATGTAGGTCAATGATAAAATGGTTCTTAACTCTCTTCATTGACTGGACTTAGTTTTTAACTGTGTCCCAGTATTTGTCAGTGTAGAATATGAAACCAGAAGCCTTGAACTCACACTGTGAAATGAGTCCTCTCCAGGTAAGAAGGGAAGTGACTTTCTTCTCTGTAAGTGAGGGAAATTCTTAATCATTAAAATTGAGAAGTCAGTTAAAGGAATGTTTGCCAATCCTAATGCCGACTAGTACGATTTTACACAGCCAATAAAACACAATAAAATATAGCTATGCATAATGTTAAAATAGTCTTTTATTTCTCATTTAATCCAGACTCTTAGGGAGTATCGTCGTAGTAACATTTACATTTTTGGAACGTCCGAAAACAGATTCACATTGCTTATGAACCCCTGTTGTAATTTGAATTGGACACCGTGAGGAATGTGTCAGTGCAGAGCTGTCTCCATTGAGCTTGGTGTCTGTTTCCTGCCTGCCATGGCTGAGCATAGCTCCCGGGCTGCGGTATATGAAAATGCTGTATGTTATAATAATGTGCCTCCCCCTTTTCTGTGGGTGAGACATTTTGTAAAGGAGTTCAATACGGTTTTGAGAAACTGCGTACGGTTGTTTTGTCACATGGCATTCCTCAAGGTAATAGCGCACACTCAAGTCCCTTTTTCTCATTGGTTTTGAATGCTTATTATTCTTTTTTTTTTAACCATGACAAAACCACACCCCTATTTTTAGGTGAACTCTCTCCCTCAAGTAATTATTCATTCAGAGAAAAACAAAAAGATTTATGCTGGTCCTGTACTGTTTGTCCAGGGCAAATTTCAAACAAATTACTTCAGACCTGAAGCCATTTTCCCTGAGATTTCAGCTGGTCAGCTGGTTCCTGAAGGGTCTTGGGCTGTTTCCAAATCAACGCTCTATCCACTGCTTCCTGTGTACTGTTTACTGCATACGGTTAGTATGCGACATGCACTATGCAACAAATATCCTCAATAATATTTTCCAACTGTACTGTGGAAGTGTCATAAGATGTTCTGCCCTTGCGCGGCCATGTCACTTGTTGGTGTTGTTGAAGGAAGAAAATCACAAAGCTGCGCCTCATTTTTAAAGCGAAGCTGTGCATCATATTTATGCATGTTTGTTTACTTCCTGGAAAGTATGCTCCCGAATATACTCGGCGAAACCCTCGAAAATAAGTAGATCATCTGGGGATTTTAAGTACACTATATTTACAGAATATTTTGCCTACTTAACAACTTTCTCACCCGGTGTACTCATCAAGCATACTGTGTGAATGCATGCAGAGACATAGGCGATTTCTGGGAAGAGATAGTGAGACATCCTCTGAGCTCCCTGGATCATCTTGCAAACTCCACTCTTTGCCTTGTGTCAAATCAGGACGGTTGAGAAGCAGACCAATGGGCATCCTCCGTTCTGCATACCATTAGAATCAGGAAGTGGCCCGAAAGGCATTAGATACAGCGGCGATTACGACGGCAGCATTTGTTTTGAGTTTCCGGGGAGACGCGAGGCCGGGTGGATCTGAGGAGGCCTGACGCCTCCTATCTCTCTCCTGCACCTGTGAGGAGATGAGCTATAAACACAGAGAGGAGACGTCTCTGTGCGCACTCCGCTCCGACCGACCGCATTAAAGCGGAAATAATTCACAGTCCTTCCTCCTGCCGGACAAGATTGGGGCACGTCCACGCCTTAATTACGGAGCTCGTGTCCGAGTTTGTGCTCCCGCTTGCTATTTTTGGCCGTTCCGTTATTTTTCGTCGATTGTTAACGTCCTGTGTGTTGTGACTGCGACGGAGATAAGCAGGGTTTCTGACTCTCGCACATCTGCCGTGAGACTCAAGCTTTCAGCCTTAAACCTACGCTCGCCCTCGATAAATCTCATGCCAGAGTCAGACCTATGTGATGTCCCCCCTCGATCCTAATCCCCTCTGGTCCAGGACTGCAAGCCCCCCACCCCCCTCCCGGTTCACAAGAAAGTCACAAATTGACTAAAGTTGGCAGCCCTGGAGATAAGACAGTTTCTCATGTGTAGGAAACCTAGCAAACCTCGACCAAGTTTCAGTGCATTTCCTTCCAATTCTCCAGTTAGGTACTGCGTTAAGCAGAGGCCTGCAACTCTACCCCTGGAGGACTGCAGCATCTCTAGGTTTTTGTCATTTATTTTCAGTCAGTGGCTAATTGAGTGTTGCCATGTCTGCCATTGTCGTGACCCAAATGGGCTACTTTGAAGAAGAAATCACAGGTGAACAAAATCAACGCTGTGGGTAGCAGAACTTTGGGCTACTTTCTAAATGAACCCGAGGTGCGGTCAGGCACAAGGAATTATGGGTCTACCCCATGAAGAGCACATCAGAGCACAACAGCTTGTAAATTAAACAACCGCAAAACTGGACCAAAAGCTCCAAGGCGGAAAGTTTACGCAAGACCACGGTTCACCTCCTGCCACCAGGGCAACCAAAATTTGGAGCCATTGTTGGCACGGCAACAGGACCCTCAGCTTCAGGATCAGTTAATAGACATTGAAGAAATCACACAAAATCACCTTAGAAATGACTGAAACAATACATTTGGATCAACCAGCTTACATATAACTTATTTTTTTAGACCAATTAAAATATCAGCATAAAAACTATTTGGGAAGAAGAAATAAATTACATATATGGTGTAGTGAATGTTGACAGAAGCAATGACCTTATGATTCTGTTCTCTTGTTTGTATCGGAAAAACTAAAATAATTGTAAATACAGGCTACTTTTTCCTTTCTTTTTAAAAAAATATTTCTACAAATTTCTTATTAATAGACTATTCTATTTGGAGGTGGGGGGCATCATTCAAATAATATGTGCACACATGGTTATAACCAGGGAATTAATTCCTACAGTTGCTCCCATTCTGGTTTTGAAGGCCACAAAACTAGTTAGAGAGGTCAGAGTTCAAATGTACCACCCACATCTCCACTGAAGACTGCTTAAGGCAAACGGTACACCTCCGACATCTACCAGAACGTCTGTTTTTTTGGTAGTGAAAGACAGCAACTCTAACATGTTTCTAAATTGTGCGTTTTTTTATTCATTTTTATGTATCCTTTATTTAGCCAGTTAGGTCCCATTGAGATACAATATCTCGTCTTCCAGGGAGTGCTGGTGTTTGTTTACACAACACTCCAAAAGCCATCATCCGCAAGGAGCGTTTACTATAAAAAAGCATCCATAAGCACCTTTATTGCGTGGAACCGTCAAGGCTACGTGCACGAGCTCACTGCAGATGGACGCGTTTCCTCATACGCCAGCCTCGTTTACCCGGGAATAAATCGACTGTTCCTGACTGATAGCCTCCGCGGTTTTATGTAATATTGTCCTCTGTAAATGAACCCACTCATCTAAGAATGTGTTTAGGAGCTTCTTTTCCTGAATTATCATGCAACACGGAGATAAGCGATGTGGACTGAATATTAAAGACCTATTGACGATGTAATTGTTGTTTTGTCTCCCTTGGAAATAAATCCTTTGAATTAGCCGCGACACGCATCGCTGTTTGCCTCCAACCCGCTTTCCCAGAAAAACAACAACAACAAAAAAAGACTTGTGAATGTTTTGATAAATGCTTTAAAATGTTAAACACGTTTTTAAAAATAAATGATCGCAGAATAACTTGCCTACTGCATTAGGCCATGTTATAATGCGGATAATAGTGTGAATTCATTGCTAAACAACTGGCGAGTGGCTTTCTGCGATCTTAGCACGTCGTTTCCGCAGCGAGGCGCGGTGATACGTCCAATAAGCTTACTGCGATTCTCAGCGCAGCGCCCCGCACCTTCTCAAACGTCCACGCTTCAGCCTTTTTAACCCAGGGTGAAGACAGGGGTGATTAAACAAACACGTTTCTTTTTTTTCAGAACTGTAGCGTGATTCGTTGTATGTTATTGTATTGCCATCTGTACACTCTGCGGTTTTCCTTTATAAGTCGAAATATCTTGGCTGCGCTGACTTTCTGTTTCATGATATTGCCTTGGTGACCTGTGTGGTTATTGAATCTAACCCAGTCCAGATGTCAAATTCTTCAAGGAATGTCAACATTATTCTCCCCGGCTGCCTCCCCGGCCCCTGCACGGGCTGAATTCAAACAACATTTCTCTTTAACTTTACCCGCAAAAAAAGTGCTCGTGAAGAAAAGAAAACACGTTTTTAATTGTGGGGTTTTTAATGAGCGGTCTAAAAACAGGCTTACGCAACTCCATACCACGAATCCAATCCTGATACCTCTCCAGTATACAATATATGCTTGGTTTACTACTTTAAAGAGCTGGAATGTTGTGGCAGTTGATCAGACCAAGTGCCTTGGAGGATTTTGTGTTCCGGTGTTCATACACTGCTTACAGGACCATTTTATAAATTTTGAAAATCACATCATGAGAAGGAATCAAATGTGTTCTTAAACTCCAGGAAGTCCACTTTGCTCTGAATTATCCGGTCCACTTTTTGTCCCTTCCCTACAATGTTTCTCTTCTCAGCAGGGGAGTAGCCAGGAATTCTGGGCCCCCGGAAAGAATAATGCACTGGGCCCCTTAGTGGGCACGAATAATGCTCTGGGCCCTTAATACACTGAGTGGCCGCAAAGCATATTGCAAATAAATTGTCATTTTGGAGGCTAAAGGAATCCTAGCATTGTAGCTCTGGTAAACGTCTAACTGTGTTAGAGCTAAATGAATGCTAGCATTGTAGCTGTGATGCACTGCTAACTGTGTTAGAGCTAAATGAATGCTAGCATTGTAGCTGTGATGCACTGCTAACTGTGTTAGAGCTAAATGAATGCTAGCATTGTAACTGTGATGCGCTGCTAACTGTGTTAGAGCTAAATGAATGCTAGCATTGTAGCTGTGATGCACTGCTAACTGTGTTAGAGCTAAATGAATGCTAGCATTGTAGCTGTGATGCACTGCTAACTGTGTTAGAGCTAAATGAATGCTAGCATTGTAGCTGTGATGCACTGCTAACTGTGTTAGAGCTAAATGAATGCTAGCATTGTAGCTGTGATGCACTGCTAACTGTGTTAGAGCTAAATGAATGCTAGCATTGTAGCTGTGATGCACTGCTAACTGTGTTAGAGCTAAATGAATGCTAGCATTGTAGCTCTGGTACACTGCTAACTGTGTTAGAGCTAAATGAATGCTAGCATTGTAGCTCTGGTACACTGCTAACTGTGTTAGAGCTAAATGAATGCTAGCATTGTAGCTCTGGTACACTGCTAACTGTGTTAGAGCTAAATGAGTGCTAGCATTGTAGCTGTGATGCACTGCTAACTGTGCTAGAGCTAAATGAATGCTAGCATTGTAGCTCTGGTACACTGCTAACTACATGCAAGTTAAAGGGAGACTAACAGCCTGAGTCATTTCCTCCCACTCTACTTCAGCTTATATGTGTTGAGCATTCTGGCACAAAATGGCTCCCGTGCATCACCCGGGTGGGTGCTACACATTGGTAATTGAGGTGAGTTTTGTCATTTCACTGGGAAGTGTTTTGCGAGCTTGAAAAGTGCTATATAAGAGCAATTCATTTTTTTATTTTTTTATGATTATGCCCCCCCCCCCATCCCCTCCTTCCAGATTCAAAGCTTCTCCACATGGACCACTGAGGCCATGTGGGCTTCGCCGAGCGCTGGCCGCTCAATAACTGAGGCCGCCCATTTCTGCGGCAGAATCTAATTGCATTGTTTTATTTGCGGGTTTAATTGCCTCTCTAGGGTTGCTGACTCAGCCCCACAGAAGTATAAAGAGGTTATGGGTGGTTACATTGTTATAAAATAGAAATGATCTTTCTGCAGTCCGAATGCATTTCTCCACGCAATCCTGTCCCTAGCTGACCTGTGTCTAAGGGAAAGAGCCAGGAAGGGAGGCTTTTTATCATTGGTTCATTGCATAGATCATCCAGTTTCTTTGATATTATATTATTTCTGGGGCTGCTGGATATCTCCTGTTCAGGCTCTGTTCCAGTGTGTGGATGGGCCCTGCGGTCTGGTATCTGTTAAGACACTGTTCCAGTATATGTATATATGTTAACCTGTTTATTGGAAATCGATTCAGGATGATTCTCGTCCATCACATTTGTTATTATATAATAAACAACACTGTTGAACTATAATTTATGGAGTTTCTCCCCATAACGTGGGTTGACGACACATCTAATCTCGACTGCGACGCGTGGGCCGACGGCTAGAGAACTGATTGGTTTAGCCTGCATGAGCACAGGCTGTGAATACCTTAGTGCTGGGAGATGCGGGTGCCTTTGCAGGTGATGCCACCAGCGTTTAATGTTGGCCCAGGTTGTCACTGCAGAATCTGTTGCAGACAACCGTCCTACTCGACCTTCCTGAATAAATAAATGTAAAACGAAGAATAATTGTGATTTGGCTACACACACTCCGGGAATATTGGGAATATACGACTCTTTGCATGTCAGCTTGACGGTTGACGATATTTCGTCAGACACTTTTCAATACTTTTGTGTTCAGATTTTAAGGTGTTGCTGACCCCAGCTGCACATCTGATTGAAATCCCTAAGGCCAGTGATAAATGTTATTACATCATCTGCATATTCCATGAAACCTGGCTGACTGCAGCCGTGCCGGCTCCTCTTAAAATGTGGATTTAACAAAGCCGATGTATGAGTCAATGGGCGAAGGGTACAGAGTTTGGGCACACGCAGTTAGTGGTTTTTGGGTTAGGGTTGAGGGGTCAAGGATACAGCGTTTGGACACATACAGTTAGTGATTATACAGTTAAGGTTAGGGTCAAGGATAGAGTTTGGACACATACAGTCAGTGATTATTAGGAGAAGGGTTGCTTCAGTAATACGGAACTTCTTCAAAATTGCAGGAAATTGAATATAGCAGACAAAGTCCAATTTAGAATAACGCGTGTCTACATTACATTAATTTAGCCCCGGCACACCATATGTGTACAACTATCTACTAGTGATTTAAAATGTGTGAACTTGTGATACATTTTTTGGTTCAGCCAGGCTACCAACATCTGATATGACATCTAATAAGACTCATACAGTGTACATTGCTCTGTACTTCTACAGACAGAGCGGGAAAGTTCACAGCATGTGTACATCTTCAGATTTCAATACAGTCTATAAAAATAAAAAAAATGTATTCAACAAGAATGGTAAAATGCCGTGTAAAAGAGTTACAGTACAAGGTAAACTGGCCAGATAAAAAGCTATACATGTATGCGTTACAGTTGCAATCATTTACAGAAATACCACACGGCAATAAAAGCAGGCAATTGTACACGTTATTGTGTATGTGTGCTTTATTCTTGCTTTTCTTACATTCCAGTGTTGTGTGATGGTTTTTCCTGGCTTGTTGGTCAAGAGAGCTTGGCATAGTATGTACGCGTTTACCCATCTCTTTGGAATCTGTGGAATTCATTCCCTATTTCCTGTTGTTACACCCCCCCCCCCCCCCCCCCCCCCCAGCCCATACACACATAATTCCATGGTGATTTATGCCATTTACAACGCAAGTGTAATGACAATCATTCCAATTATAATTGCTAACTTTAGACTGTCAAGAGGTGAGGTTAATTGTGTGATACAGTTGCAACATTGAAGGAGCAGCTGACTCTGAAAGTGATTCTATACAGGAAGGTACTTTAAAAAAAAAAAAGGTTTATATTTAGCCTTCAGCTAACTACAACAAAATGAAAAGGACAAAGGAACATCGCTTGTCGCGTAGTGTTTTCTGTTAACTGTTTGCAATACAAATCATGTGCTAATTAGTTTCATAATGCACTGCCTGATTCAGATAACAAGATAAGTGCACAATTGCAAACAATGATTGTTCGCAACCTGGCATTCATGTGGTATTAATGTGTTGAAATGTTTTACAATAAAAAAATAAAAAAACAATAATAGAAGAACTGAAAAGGCCCTGTTAGTTAGGTTAGTGAGTGAGTGAGTATGCGAGTAGGTGGGTTAGTGAGTGCGTATGCGAGTGGGTGGGTTAGTGAGTGAGTATGTGAGTGTGTGGGTGAGTGAGTGAGTGAGTATGCGAGTAGGTGGGTTAGTGAGTGCGTATGCGAGTGGGTGGGTTAGTGAGTGAGTGAGTATGCGAGTAGGTGGGTTAGTGAGTGCGTATGCGAGTGGGTGGGTTAGTGAGTGAGTGAGTATGTGAGTGTGTGGGTGAGTGAGTGCGTATGCGAGTGGGTGGGTTAGTGAGTGAGTGAGTATGCGAGTGGGTGGGTTAGTGAGTGAGTGAGTATGCGAGTAGGTGGGTTAGTGAGTGCGTATGCGAGTGGGTGGGTTAGTGAGTGAGTGAGTATGCGAGTAGGTGGGTTAGTGAGTGCGTATGCGAGTGGGTGGGTTAGTGAGTGAGTGAGTATGCGAGTGTGTGGGTGAGTGAGTACGTATGCGAGTGGGTGGGTTAGTGAGTGAGTGAGTATGCGAGTGGGTGGGTGAGTGAGTGAGTGAGTATGCGAGTGGGTGGGTGAGTGAGTGAGTGAGTATGCGAGTGGGTGGGTGAGTGAGTGAGTGAGTATGCGAGTGGGTGGGTGAGTGAGTGAGTGAGTATGCGAGTGGGTGGATGGGTTTTGAGGGATGGCTACCCTGTAGGAAGAAAGCATATGGAATAGTACACCAGACTGGAATAGCCGTGTGTTTTATTACTCTGCTGGTCAGTTGAGCTCAGGCACGTACGCTGCTGTTTTCTTTTATTCTTTCATATAGCTGTATATTTGAGAAGGCAAATCAAGTTAAGTACTCTGCTCATTCGAACTGTCTGGGATTGGTACCTGCTCCCTCCTGCTTAGAAAATACACTCCCTAAACACTACTCCACACTGCTAAATCACTACTCCACACTGCCTAACCACTACTCCACACTGCTAAATCACTGCTCCACACTGCCTAACCACTACTCCACACTGCTAAATCACTACTCCACACTGCCTAACCACTACTCCACACTGCTAAATCACTACTCCACACTGCCTAACCACTACTCCACACTGCTAAATCACTACTCCACACTGCTAAATCACTACTCCACACTGCTAAATAACTACTCCACACTGCCTAACCACTACTCCACACTGCTAAATCACTACTCCACACTGCTAAATCACTACTCCACACTGCCTAACCACTACTCCACACTGCTAAATCACTACTCCACACTGCCTAACCACTACTCCACACTGCTAAATCACTACTCCACACTGCCTAACCACTACTCCACACTGCTAAATCACTACTCCACACTGCCTAACCACTACTCCACACTGCTAAATCACTACTCCACACTGCCTAACCACTACTCCACACTGCTAAATCACTACTCCACACTGCCTAACCCTCACTACTCCACACTGCCTAACCACCACTACTCCACACTGCCTAACCACTACTCCACACTGCTAAATCACTACTTCACACTGCCTAACCACTACTCCACACTGCTAAATCACTACTCCACACTGCCTAACCACTACTCCACACTGCTAAATCACTACTCCACACTGCCTAACCACTACTCCACACTACTAAATCACTACTCCACACTGCCTAACCACTACTCCACACTGCCTAACCATCACTACTCCACACTGCTAAATCACTACTCCACACTGCCTAACCACTACTCCACACTGCCTAACCATCACTACTCCACACTGCCTAACCACTACTCCACACTGCCTAACCATCACTACTCCACACTGCCTAACCACTACTCCACACTGCTAAATCACTACTCCACACTGCTAAATCACTGCTCCACACTGCCTAACCATCACTACTCCACACTGCCTAACCATCACTACTCCACACTGCCTAACCACTACTCCACACTGCCTAACCACTACTCCACACTGCCTAACCATCACTACTCCACACTGCCTAACCACTACTCCACACTGCCTAACCACTACTCCACACTGCTAAATCACTACTCCACACTGCCTAATCACTACTCCACACTGCCTAACCATCACTACTCCACACTGCCTAACCACTACTCCACACTGCCTAACCATCACTACTCCACACTGCCTAACCATCACTACTCCACACTGCCTAACCACTACTCCACACTGCCTAACCATCACTACTCCACACTGCCTAACCACTACTCCACACTGCCTAACCATCACTACTCCACACTGCTAAATCACTACTCCACACTGCTAAATCACTACTCCACACTGCCTAACCATCACTACTCCACACTGCCTAACCACTACTCCACACTGCCTAACCATCACTACTCCACACTGCCTAACCACTACTCCACACTGCCTAACCATCACTACTCCACACTGCCTAACCACTACTCCACACGGCCTAACCACTAGTCTGCCCTGCTAAATCACTACTCCACACTGCCTAACCACTACTCCACACTGCTAAATCACTACTCCACACTGCCTAACCACTACTCCACACTACTAAATCACTACTCCACACTGCCTAACCACTACTCCACACTGCCTAACCATCACTACTCCACACTGCTAAATCACTACTCCACACTGCCTAACCACTACTCCACACTGCCTAACCATCACTACTCCACACTGCCTAACCACTACTCCACACTGCCTAACCATCACTACTCCACACTGCCTAACCACTACTCCACACTGCTAAATCACTACTCCACACTGCTAAATCACTGCTCCACACTGCCTAACCATCACTACTCCACACTGCCTAACCATCACTACTCCACACTGCCTAACCACTACTCCACACTGCCTAACCACTACTCCACACTGCCTAACCATCACTACTCCACACTGCCTAACCACTACTCCACACTGCCTAACCACTACTCCACACTGCTAAATCACTACTCCACACTGCCTAATCACTACTCCACACTGCCTAACCATCACTACTCCACACTGCCTAACCACTACTCCACACTGCCTAACCATCACTACTCCACACTGCCTAACCATCACTACTCCACACTGCCTAACCACTACTCCACACTGCCTAACCATCACTACTCCACACTGCCTAACCACTACTCCACACTGCCTAACCATCACTACTCCACACTGCTAAATCACTACTCCACACTGCTAAATCACTACTCCACACTGCCTAACCATCACTACTCCACACTGCCTAACCACTACTCCACACTGCCTAACCATCACTACTCCACACTGCCTAACCACTACTCCACACTGCCTAACCATCACTACTCCACACTGCCTAACCACTACTCCACACGGCCTAACCACTAGTCTGCCCTGCTAAATCACTACTCCACACTGCCTAACCACTACTCCACACTGCTAAATCACTACTCCACACTGCCTAACCACTACTCCACACTGCCTAACCATCACTACTCCACACTGCCTAACCACTACTCCACACGGCCTAACCACTAGTCTGCCCTGCTAAATCACTACTCCACACTGCCTAACCACTACTCCACACGGCCTAACCACTAGTCTGCCCTGCTAAATCACTACTCCACACTGCCTAGCCACTAGTCTGCCCTGCTAAATCACTACTCCACACTGCCTAGCCACTAGTCCACACTGTCCAATGACTACTGCACACTGCCTAGCCACTAGTCCACACTGTCCAAACACTACTCCACACTGCCTAGCCACTAGTCCACACTGTCCAAACACTACTCCACACTGCCTAGCCACTAGTCCACACTGTCCAATGACGACTCCACACTGCCTAGCCACTAGTCCACACTGTCCAATGACGACTCCACACTGCCTAGCCACTAGTCCACACTGTCCAATGACTACTGCACACTGCCATCATGGGCTAACTGATTTCTGTGTTTGTAAAGAGTGTTTTGCTTCTGTTTAACATGTGTGGTAGAGGATAAATTAAATAGTTCAATTCTCCATCACTGACAAGAAGGTTAATGAAAGGAAGGTGTATTTACGTTATTGTTTAAACCGGTGCACACTCTCTAGGGTTCTCTTTCTCTCTGCAATACAATACTACTACTAATAGTAGCTCTGTTCAAATTAGTCACATGTCAGATAATTACTGGCCACATATATAAATACAATGCAGTCAATTACAGGTCTGTATATTCCCCCAGTGGTTCTGTCAGTTTCCATTTATGGTTTTGGTAATAGCACTATCTGTGCAGGGTCCTGGTGTTACAGCCTCGGCGCTGATAAGGAGTGATAGCACTTTGCTTTACCTTTCCACTGTTTGCTGATTTATGGCCTGCTCTCATTTCAGTAGAAAGGAGATGGGGAGATGTGGCTCGGAGACGTTCCGTGTTTGGAACGGTAATTAGTTTAAAATGGGAAAAGGTTCCCTCTGACACTAGGGGTCACGAACAGGAACGAAGGCCTATTTGTACACAGAGCTCTGCTGGGGATCTCGCCTCTCTTTCATTGCTTTTGATTTTATCAGGTAAATGAGGGACAAACTTTAGCAATGAGTTCATCTGGAAGCAAACCTCCCTGTGCGTGACACATACATCAGTGCAGACAACATCAAGGGTGGCGTACGCGGCTGCTGTTGTCCGCTGCTCTGCAGTATTCTGTCAGCAGCCAGATTTGACGCAACAATCCATTGTTCATTTTTTATTATGTTTTTTAAAACGTGCACATGCATCAATCTGAATATGAGCCTTATTTTATTTTGAGCCTTTTAAAAGAATTGGTCACACTTTAAACGAAGTCTCCATATGAAGGCTTTATATATGCTATATAAAGCCTTCATAAACATGACATAATGGCTTCATAAATCATATATAAGCAAATGTCATGCTTCATAAAGGGTGACATAACACCTTATGCAACACGTTATGCCAGATGTGTCAGTTAGCCTAGCATCCTACATAAGCATGTCTTATGTCACCCATAAAACAAGCTAATATTGTCTACTTGAGAGAGAAAAAATCAGATTACAAGACTAAAACACTTGTTAAGGCAAACTTTTTTGCAGTGTAGTCAGGACATTGAGTTAGTGTTGATTGAAAAGAACTATGCAGTCTTTAATATCCATCAAACCACTGGTATTTTCATAAAATATGCTGTAGTGTGTCCACACCATAGAGTGTATGTAGGAACTCGAGAGGGTAGGCGAGGCCTGGGAAACAGCCTCTACCGCGCATGTTGAGTGCAAAAGAGCTCGCTGCCCATTGAATTGTAGAAAATGACGAAAGAAAACCTCATCGGTCAATTTTTTCTGATCATAATTTTTTTTTTTTAGTGTCGCAGAAAATATTGTCGTTTACAGAAAATATTGAGCAACATAGTATATTTACCGTACATTTGCCGAAAAAAAAATGAACGTATTCACAATCTGCTCTTCGTATGAAACGTAACAATTGTTAATTGAGTTTCAAAATACCATCGGTGAAGTTTAATTTCGCCTTCAAAGGACTGAAATTCCCTGATATTGTTTTGCGCTCAGCGTGTGCAGTGCAGGCTGACTTTGTGGTTTACCAGCTTAGGTTGGCTGAGGCGGGTGTGCTTTCCTGTGTAGTGTATGCATGTCTATGGTCTACACACACACACACACACACACACACACACGTACGTAAGGAATAAACTGTGACTAGCCATGCAGTTCTTAGAACCTATGCCGTTCCAGCCCATAATCGGCATGTAAAAAGGATCACATTTGGTTTTATGTAATTTACCATGAAATACTGTTCCTGAATGTAAAATATGTTCATTTCTTTTACTCACTGCTCTATCTTCTGAGCCGCTGAGATAACTTGAGGCAGCATATGAAAAAGTGATTTAAATTAATTGTCATAATAATAATAATAATTTGTAATTGAATTATAGCTCTTGGAGTATTCTGGGGGCAATTGTAGCAGGGGTCAATTGTAACACTATTTTTTTGTTACAATTGCCCCCAGCCCTGAACACATGAAACTAGCTAGCTTGCTGGATAGAATCTCAGCTCTAGCTTGTTTCAGATTGGTGCAATTGTATGGTGTTGCAATTGCCCCCTGTTACAATTGCCCCCAGAATACTCTACTGTCTGATTTGCCTGCCTCAGAATGATTCTTCTGAATAATACTAAACACTAACAAAACCCTTCTCGGGAGTTAAAATATTCCTGGCTCAGGGGTAGGCAGTGCGAGTAATTTATGGAGCCCCTTGCTACTGCTCTCACTCTCAGGTAAGTAACTTAATTTCCTCTGAGGTTATTTTTGCTCTCACGTCAGTTTCTTCATAATAACTTCTGTTCTTCTCACAAATGGTGCAGAACCTTTTGGCCCCAAGGGCCAATTGAATACGCATGGAGATTGGAGTACTTTATGTTCTAAAGGACTACTACATAGATTTTATTCTTTTGTATAAAAGCACGACCAAAGTGCGTACCGTATAATTTTCGAGCACTTAAGCCCCACGTTCTTCTCCGTGACGTTGGATAAATACAGGCCCAGAGGTGAAAAAAGAGGAGGAAAAAACTGTGGTCAGATAGACGAGGAACATTCCTGCATTTTACATATTTTTATAAAATAAAAGACTCAACACAACTCTATGAGGGTTGAAACTCTTAGGCTACATTTTCACTACAGGTCTTGATGTCTGAATCAGATTTTTTGGTAGAAATACTTATCACTCATTATTTAGTACAGGATGCAATAAAACATTCTCAATCTTTTATCCAATGCAAATAAATATAAACGGCAAAAGGGCAAAAAAAAACTTTCGTTTGCATGAAGCAGCTACCAGCGCATCTCTATTTAATGTGTTGCACAAATCACTAACATGACGGCAACAGGTCACTGCGGGCAAAAATCCGATCTGAGTGTTTAAAATCAGGTCGGATGTTTGCGATCGGAATTGAATACCACATACGGGGGAGGCCTGTGTCCGATCTCAAAAACATTTTAACGTTTAAACAATCAGTGTCAGATGTGTAGGGAAAAAAATGGAATCAGGTTGCATCTGATGGGTTCTGAGTTTTGTCCTATAAGAGTAATTATGCGTGTGTGTGTGTGTGTGTGTGTGTGTGTGTGTGTGTGTGTGTGTGTGTGTGTGTGTGTGTGTGTGTGTGTGTGTGTGTGTGTGTGTGTGTGTGTGTGTGTGTGTGTGTGTGTGTGTGTGTGTGTGTGTGTGTGTGTGTGTGTGTGTGTGTGTGTGTGTGTGTGTGTGTGTGTTGATCAATGATTGGTGTAGCAGGTGAGGGCTGATCTTTGTAAATTGTATGGCCAAAGGGCAAAGGCCAAGATTGGACAGGCCTCTGCCCTCCCTGACCGGACATCTACGTGCCATAATGGACATAATAGTGTGTGTTGTTGATGACCAAAAGCATATCATTATGGAACAAAGAGATAGGCCCTCACAGGTAATATGGACATGTGCGTCAAGTCAAGGCCTCTGAGGGTATTTAAGCCTGATTAGACGACCACTGTGTTGAAGGTTGCTGTACCGCAAACTTGTCCTGTGTCTCAGTGATCTTCCCGCTGGCCGGCGTGACATACGATAAACGTTTACTTTCTCTAGTAAAGTGTTTGTTGTGTTGGTGAGTTCCTGCATCGTCCTGACTTGGATTACAAGGAAATAAGTTGTGTCCTAACAGCATCAGAGTGAAAATATGTGTAAATATGCCTTTATTTTCTTCTTCTAGATCAGGGGTCTTCAACCTTATCCCGCAAGAGCCGGTGTGTGTACAGGCTTGTGTTCCAACCAAGCAGTTACACACCTGATTCTACTAATCAATCACTAGAGTCTTTGCTAAGGACCTTGATTAGTAGAATCAGGTGTGTAACTGCTTGGTTGGAACAAAAGCCTGTACACACACCGGCCCTTGCGGGATAAGGTTGAAGACCCCTGATCTAGATTCAACTCCCCCTTCAGTGCTATGGATGCGATATGAACAGATGGCAATCACAGATAAAATGACAGCAGAGCCCTTTAAAAAAGAAAGATTCCTCTAGCAAGCTATTCCCATTTAAGCGAGACAAAGCGAAATGCTTAGAGGTGAAAATTAAAACTCTAGAGTTGTTCGCTGGAGCACTAGTACTTGTCGAGGATCGTAGCTCCAATGGGATAAGCTGGCAGGAAAAGGCACCTTCCTAAAAAGTGTTAAATGCAGTGAATCAGTGCAACCGGGAGTCAATGGATAGGGATGAAAGGTAAAGAAAGGAAGAGGCAGACTCCAGCTCTCTGTAACATCCCCCTTTTTACACATTTACATCGGCACGCTTTCTAATCCCTTTTTCCGCCCTGCCGGTGCAGTTTCTGAAGGAGGGAGATTCGCCAAATGGCCGATTTGTGCGGTTTTCCAACTGATGGATGCAGTCCAAGGAAAGAACATTGTGACTTGCTCGGCTCCTGTCTGTTGAGAGGCATCAGAGAAACGGGTCCCAAAATTACCGCAATTTTTATATTTGACAATGCCTTTCTCTTGTCAGGGGAATTGAAGTCCACAAAGTACTATGGGGGTTGGAACAATTTTTTTTTTTAAAGTAATTCAAAAGGAAATATGTTCTGCGAATTAGCACAGTACTCAAATATCTACAATTACTCCCAGTTAGTTTTGTTATTTATTGAAAATGAATATTTTTTTTGGTTTTTAAAGGAACACACAGGACACACCTGCATGCAAAGCTCTAGGGTCATCTACTGCTGGACTACTTTCCATCCCATAGGGTTGTTTAAAAGCAGGCCAGAGGGTCTGTAACTCCACAGAATATCAGAAATTCCCCTCAGTTCCAGTTTTGAAATCCCAATAAAATACCATTTTTAATATTTGTTTTGTTTAATTTAATTCAATCATCTTTTGTTTTGTATTTTACTTAGTTTTCATTAACTTATTTTTTATTTGGGAGGGGGGGATGTTTACAGTTTTTTAGATGGTGTATCCCAGTTGTATTCATTTTATATTATTCTCTTTCAATAAAGTGATTCATATCACATTATAAATGGTGTTATACTTACAAATGAAGTTCATAAATGAACCGCAATTAAGGGGTGTAACAAGGGAGTATTGAGCCTTCTGGTCTTAGAAAACAGTTTAATAGAAGAGCTTATGGTGTTTACATTTCAGCAATGTAAAAGAATAATTTTGGAAGTTGAACCAGTTTGTTGATTAGTGCAGTAATAATGTTCAACCCTCTGGATAACAGCTAATTGTAATAAGTAAGCGTAATTCTGAAAAGGTCTAGTTTTGTAATGTAAATGATAATGATGAGATTCGACCAACCATCTGATTTCATCGATATTTCATATTTTATGTGACAACTGTTTCTACAGTGTGCCTTCAGTATTTTCAGTTGACCGCTTCAAGATTCTGCATTTCCACCAACTCCTCATCCAGCGCAGCTCGCCTGGCTTGCGAAACCCAGATCAAACGGTCAAAGTAGGCTTTTTAGATCAAATATGAATCAAGATTGAGCAACTGCATAGCCTATTTCTAGAAACGTATTTTAGTGGACTGTTTAGGTGGAATTAAAAGAAAGTTTAGGAACAGGACGCCATTTTGTTTCAAAATGTAGGCAAAACCAATGACCGCAGTACGTCTAACCCATCGGTGCCATTAATGTTCCCCGGTGGGGTACTGACCCCTATATTGTTTACAAAGCACCGCCCGTCAAAAGCACAATTTGGGGGTCTGGCACATCCCCATGCGTTGTCGCCCGATTTGTTGAGAAGGGCTGTTTCTTGCTTGTCAGTGTGGGTACACGGCGAGTGAGAGACGTGCCGCTCCTGCCCAAAGTGAGAGGAGAGGTGAGCTCCTGGGCTGTGTCCGAATCAGCACCCTTCCATACTATTAGGTAGGCTTGTTGAGTAGACAGTATGAGAAAGTCATAGGCAAAAGTAGGCAAAATCTTCTCTAAATATAGTATACTTATATATTCGGGAGCACACTTTTCAAGAAGTACGCAAACATTTTGCTTGCATAAATATGACGCACAGTTTCCTTTAAAAAAAATTTGGTGCAGCTTCGCTGACGTTTTACTTCAATGACAACAAAAACAACACGTGACATGGACGCGCAAGGGTGGGTCTTACAACACTTCCACAGTATGTTTGGAAAATAGTATGGATACTGCACGTTGCGTACTAAACAGGGCACATTAAACAGCACACATCTGCCAGTACACTGTACACAGGAGACAGGACACATTAGATAGGGCTCTGATTCAGACAGCCCTGGAGTCCAGCTGAGAAATGGAGGCTCACAGGGAACTCCACAAGTTATTAATTTCTTTATTAGATTAATGCATTAGACATTGGTTGTTTTTTCAGTGTTATATAATCTAGTGTTTTTTTTTTCTATTGTTTAAATTCCAATATACAGTAGTTCCATTCAATGTGGAATTGCTAATTTTGTTGATCGGAATCCGAGCACAGCACACTGAAATATGCCACCCGTAAAAAAATGGTTATGGTTATTTTAGTTAGCCCGGTAGCCATGGCAAGTACATAGATAATGGCTCATAAATGGGCTTCATTGTACATAAATGACAACTTTTTTCACACAATTTATTTTTATGTGAAATTAAGCTGCACTTAAAATGGAAATGCTCCAGATGTGACATTCATCACAGTCAAATGAGATACAGACAGAAAAATGCACAGCACGTGCAAGAGAACAGTTCTCCAGTTTATCTCATAGTGTAAGATATAGTATATATATACAGTATATTTATATATATATATATATATATATATATATATATATATATATATTAATAGCATTGGTGCTGGCAGCATTATAGCTCATCTTGCGTTGGTAGGAGATGGTAAACATCAGAGGTGTGATACCACACAGTGATTATCTTCATTACAATAACTACTTTTTATTCTGAAAATGAACTTTGTTAGACATATAAAGTATCACATCTCTATCACCATATCTACAGAACATATCCACGATTGATTCATCTTATCCGATTAATTTGTCAATATGTGTATCTTAACACAGAAATCCTGATTCACGCTCGTCTCTCGTCAGGGCTGGTCTATGACATTGCTTGCTTAATGTGGTGTTATTCCAGGAGACACATATGACATATCTTTTCATATTTTATCAGATATTAAATGCTGTATGACCTCAATACTTTTCAATGCAATACTAGCAAAATTTTGGCTATTTTTGGACAGCTCCCCAATCAAAAACCTGAGAAACTTTGGGTCATTTTTAGTGCAAATATTAACTTTGTTTGACATAAGTATTGGCTTAAAATGTTGATTTCACAGGAAGTGACTGGTGCGTTCATCTTGGCTGGACTACAGTAATGCCCTGGCTTAATGCACAAACACTGCTCCATCTTCAGCTGGTTCAAAGCATGGCTGCCAGACTTTTAAAAGGGGCAAGCCGAAAAATCCCACACCTCCCCAGACTTGGCATGCCTTTAGCGTTGACAACCAGAGTTCACATTAAGATTCTCTTTATGACATACGAGTCGTTAAATAGTGCAGCCGCTGAATATATTTCTGTGTTTCTGACCCCTGTATGTCCCCAGCAGTCTGCTCAGATCCTCAGCTCAAACTCTACACCGTATCCCAGAAGTCTGCTGAAAAACAAAGGGTGACTTTTTCAGTGTGCCTGAATGATGAACTTTGCCTGACCTTTCTTATCTCCCTTCATAAGCGCGTAGCATTTGGAGACAAGCTACACAGTATCAAATCACTAAGACACGTCTGATTCTACTTACCAAGTCTTGATTGAAGACCATGATTAGTTAATTAGTTGCATCAGGTGTCGTAGCGCCAGGCTAAAACAAAAAACCTGCACCCACACCGGCCCTTTTCGGATAAGACACGCCCCCTGAAGCAGAAGCCGTGTGTGGGAAAAAAATATTGCACCTTTACTGCTTCCATATCAATTAAGAAGGTAATTAGAATCAGGTGCTGCTAATCAAGTTGATCATCAGGACATGCTAGCACCTGTATATAAAAGTTTGAAGTTTGACACTTTCACAGTTTTGTCTGGAACATTTGTGTTAAAAGGGTCAAAGGCATCTGTGATGATCCCAGAAGAAATTGTTGCCGCTCGTCAGTCTGAGAATGGCTATAAAGCTGTTTCCAAACAATATGAAGTCCGTCATTCCACAGTGAATCAGACCATTGACAAATGGAGACCATACAAGCCCACTGCCAGTCTACCCAGGACTGAGCATCTCAGAAAATTCACCCCCAATGTTAGATGTATGATACTGTGAGAAATGGCAAAGAACCGTAAAGCTGTATCTCGAGATCTACAGGCCTCTGTCAAACATGGTAAATGTTAGAGTTAATGGGCCTCATTTATCAATATGGTCATAAAACGTAGCGTATATTTAATGGATCCAGCATGCATACAAAATTATCACGTGTGATTCATCAAATTTGTGTAAATTACAGATCTGAGTGTAAATGTATGATAAATCAGACTTGATCGTATGTTAGGAAGCGCGTTTACATCATTATGAATTACCATACTCAGACACTCATTTTATTATCTGTATTTGTAATGTGATAACGTGCAAGGTGATAGAAGACGCGACTGTGACTTGATTCGTCCAGATTTCTATCACGCCGGTTGCGACGTTCGTCAGGTCTTCTAGGCTAATAAAACTAGATCGGATTTATAGAAAAAATATGAACAGTTTTGCGTCGTGCATACAACATGACATATGTCTCCAATAAATACTTATACAGAGGCTATTCCTGATATAATCATTTTAACCAGCTTCTGCTTCATTCCATTTAGGCTGCACAATAGCGATTAAACTAATAGTGATTAAAAATCAACTTATTCAGATACTATTTTTGACAATTAGGCTACACAACATACGTCTACAGCCACGACACATAGGTCAAGTGCATTTTAAAATATTGCCCAGATGCATTAACTGCTTTTCATATTTTCATAAATGGAATGACTTGGACGTGCCATTTTTATGATCAGCTACTCATTTAAGGCGAACTCTGATTTCAAAGAGCACCTTTTTGTTTATCACCCGTTGACTCCGCAGTGCTCTGAACAAAAGTTATTTGCGTTCATTATCGGCTGCACAACTATTACCTCGCTGTTCATTGCATGCAATGTCACTGCCTCGCCACTGGGACAAGCGTATGCAAGGTCGAGAGCTGTCGTGAGATTTCATCGTACCGTACGCCTGCGTTCATTTTGATAAATCCGGAAATTTCCCGAAAAATGGCCGTACACTCACTTAACGAGTGAGTATACGGCCATTTGGGAGTGTGCTGCCAAATGGCCGTACTGATCTGATCTAAGAGCCTTGCCTCCTGGTGTGCTGGTCACAAACGGGCTCTTAAAGTCAACTGGAACACAAATGGCGTTCCGCTAAATTGTAGGTATTCCACGTAGCCTGGAAAGAGAGTCCAGGTACTCATAAGGATGTTCTTTCCAAAACTAGGTGTTGCTTTTCTAAGCTAATACAATAAAGTTTACTTTTGCTTAATTAAATAATCATGCAACATAACTAAACCTCAGATTCTAGATTCACGTAGTAGTAATGAGTTCTTGATTTTATTGTGGTAAAATGGGAATTATGGAAAAGTTATTTGCTTCTACCCCCAGGCAGTGACAGCTGTATTGACAATATTGATCTGTCTCTCAGATGTACAGAACACCTTGAACTCTTGACTCCCATACCTCAGAGCAAACAAATCAAATTAGCTTTTCTTCAAAATCATCCAGATGCCTTTTTTGACCCAATACTCACAAAGCTACTGAAGGAGCTATTGCCTATTCTTAGCAAACCAATTCTGGACATAATACATTTTTCATTGTTACCGGACTATATTCCTACATCCTTTAAGATGGCAGAAATCAAGCCATATCTCAATAAATCTTAATTGGATCCTATTGCCCTGTCTGATTATAGACCCATTTCCAACCTCCCTTTTCATAAAATATCATTGAGAAATGTGTAGCTCAAGAGCTTTCCTCTTTTTTCCAGGTTAGCAATTTGAATGAGAGGTTTCTATCTGGGTTTAGGAAGCACCATAGCACTGAGACAGCCCTTGCATTAGTAATGACTTATTTGTTTCTCTCCCTGGATTGTGATATCTCCATATCCTGTATCTCTCATCCTACATGACTTTGATATAACAGAACACCATATTCTCCTCCGCAGGCTGGAGAAATGAGTTGGTCTCACTGGGCAAGCTCTTTTGTGGTTTAAATCCTGTCTCTCTGATAGATATCAGTTTGTGAGGGTAAATGTGAGAGCACAATGGCTTTTTTTTCTCTGTACATGCTTCCCCTTTGGGACATTATAAGAAGACATGGTGTCAACTACC
Organism: Synaphobranchus kaupii; assembly: GCA_029718625.1. NCBI lineage: Eukaryota > Metazoa > Chordata > Actinopteri > Anguilliformes > Synaphobranchidae > Synaphobranchus > Synaphobranchus kaupii. Next base: position 12,639,581 of record CM056380.1, on the reverse strand, counting down.
ACTGCTATGCAGATGAGATGCAACTTTATATATACAGTAAGTTAAGCCCAGCAAAGTTGTCTTCTTGCCACACTAGAGTCCTGTCTTAAATACATAAAGGTCAGGATGACCCATTCCTCTTAATGAATTCAGATGAGTCTGAGACGTAAGTAGTAGACCCCAAATCTTTGAGCGATAATCTTACACTTCTCTGTTGATGGCTTCCCTGACTCAGCCAATGCCGTTGTTAAAAACCTTGGTGTGACTATTGATTCTGACCTCTCCTTTCAGGGCCACATTAACACTCTCACAAGAGTGGCCTTCTTTCACCTGAGGAACACATCTAAATTAAGGAACACGGTGTCCCTGCAGGATACTGAAAATAAAAATAGTTCATGCTTTTGTCAGTTGGATTACTGTAATTCTTTATTGTCCGGTTGCAGTAGTTCAGCCTTGAAACATCTCAAAATTGTGCAGAATACGGCCACGAGGGTACTTACAAAAACGAAGAAAAGCAAGTCTGGTGCTAGCATTTCATCATTGGCTGCCTGTTAAATTTTGAATTTACTATAAGATTCTACTCCTAACATCAAAGGCTTTAACTGGTTTGGCTCCAGAATATGTTAGAGTTGCTTATCCTATATTCTCCTCCAAGATTACTTTGTTCGCAAGGTGCTGGCTACTTGTAAATTCCAAGTATATCTAAAATTACGATGGAAGGCAGAGTCTTCTCTTACAGAGCTCCTGTCTCATGAAATAATCTCCCTTTGCATGTTTGAGGTTCAGACACACTCTCTGCCTTTAAGTGTAGGCTCAAAACCTACCGCTTTAGTCAATTATTTTTGAGAAAAAAAGTCGAGGAGGGGTAAATCAGGACCATAGATCTGTTATGTGAGCTGAGTTGACTGTGTTGTTGCCCTGCTACTGCGTGTGAATGCTCAGGTGTGCTGTTCTGTGCCGTGTTCAGGTTCTGTCAGTCCAGGATCACTCCAGGTACACCGGCCTTTCTTCATATCTATTAGATATGCTGCCATAGCATAGCACCCTGGGGCTTTTCCGAATTACACCCAGGCCTCTATATATGCAGCAGTTAATCTGATAATTATAGTGCCTAACCTTTTCCATTTCGCTTTTCCTCCCTGGGGCTGCCCCTGCCCCCCGCCCCTGAGTTCACAGACCGCTCCAGCCCACCTCCTGGTTCAAGCCCACGCCATGACGCAACCTGGAGGCCTAGATACATCACCCTGCCCCTCTGAACTGCATATCAATATACATTTATTCGCTTGGACTATCTATTTTACCGGCTAGTTTAATATTTCAGACTGTAACCTGCCCAACCCATTTGATTATTTGCGCTGATAGATTCCTCATTACATTTCTGCTACCATCCATTCTATCTTTACTATTACACCAGGCCGGCCAGTGGAGGACGGGCTGCCCCCTCTATAGCCGGGTTCCACCCAAGGTTTCTTACTATTGGAGTTTTTTAACCTCAATTTCTTGATTTTTGAGGATTCAGGCCTGGGGCCTCATTTATAAAAAAAAAAGTACTTGGACTTCATCTCTAACTTTCACCTAAGCACATTTCTTTAAATGGGCGTAAGCATTATTTATGAAATTGGCTGTGCTTGTTTAAAATATCCTATGTCTGTCATACGTACTTATACATCTATAAATATCAAATGGACTTCAAATTTAACGCACGTGAATGAGCTCTGTAATTGCGCCCTGGGGCTAACTGGTCACATACATTTAATAGAGAGTTTAATTTTCAACACCAAAATGCAGTATCCACCATTTGAAAAAACTGACGCCTACTCATGACTGAAATATAGCCCAACTATAATTACAAAACGAGCTGGAATTTTTAGAGCAAGTATGTATATTAGATATCTTCCGCTTTTCTTACCAACTCGTAGTCTACGGCTAAACGTCCCTCATTTCACAACGGTAGGCTAGCGTATATTTGCTTCTGTGTCTTGATGGTGATATTGTATTTATGTCATCATATTAAGTTATCGTATTTATGCCATAACATTTACTTAGGCTATATAATGTAGGCCTATTACTCACATTCTCAGTTCTTGCAGCAAAAACCTAGATTTTTTATTTAGGTTTTACTTTTTTATTGGCTTGTTATAAACGTGAGAAATTTCTGCATAACACACGTTACTTTATTTCCAAATTTCTCAATTTTGGGCATTCACCGCCGAAACCCTCGAAAAATCTGGGTAAAAATGTGTAGGTTCGCCTGTAGACCTAAAGCCTTTTTGTCGTGAACAGTTATAGCCAGTGTTAATACTTCTCACGGGTAAAGTAGGCCTAATAGCCCTATAGCCGAAGTTCCAAAGCAGCCATAATTTTGTACAGAAAATATGTTACTTTTATTAATAAAACGACTTTGAAAAACAGTTTGTCGTTATTGACATTCAAGAATCTCAGCCAGTAGTAGGCTAGTGGACAATGCCATGGTGCTGAAAGATAGTTTTATATGGCATATGGATGCCGGTAGCCTGTAAACCAATAAGCAGGGGTAGCACATTATCGTGGTTTTGCAGGTTGCCATCCCTTCTCTGCGGACGTTCTTCGCGCAGCCTCCGGACGGCGCCCTTGCCGTGTTTTACCGCCGCCCGGCACTTATTAATCTCACCTGTTTCAGGTGTTTAGCTGGCTTCTTAAGCACTGCGCTTTCCGGTTCCGGTGCTTTTGTGTCATTCTTGCCACTAGGCCTGGTAAATGGTACAGAACTTTGGGAGACTGCATTGCTCTGTGATTTTGAGAGTAACCCAGGAACTCCTGTTAGATATGCGTAGTGAGGGTAGTGTTTTCGAGCTCCTTCTTCTCTGTTCTCTTTCTCTTTTCTTTAATTCTGTCCTTGGTTTCTTTCCTGTCTCTCTGAGACAGTACCTCTGTTTACCTTTCCTCGTTTCTCCTCTTTGTTTCGCTCTTTATTATTTATCGAGCCAGAGGCCGTTCCCTTATTTTTTTCCCTTTACCTCCTTATTAGGGCTCGTTTATCTATCGATCGAGCCAGAGGATTTCCATTCTCTCTTTCTATATGATCTGCTCGAGTCCGCTTGACTCTCGCCTTCTTTTTTGGGACGCTTTTTGTTGGCATATATATATGTATTATATAGGTTTTTCTTCCTTTCTTAGTTTATTCCTCTCTTCTCCTTTCCTTTCTCTTGTGGTGATTCCACGCCTGTGGATCACTTGTGGAATCCCTCACGGTCGCGTTTGGTCCTCCCAACTCGCCGCCCCCTCACACACATTTGATAATAGCCTGCTAGAACGCCCCTGTTTTTTTAGACAGGATTTCCCAGGAAACCCGGGAGTGAGATGTTATAATCCCGGGTTTAAAAATATCTAATTTTCGGGAAAATATTAAACACTAAATGTGCATATGTCAAGTGAAGACCTGAGGTGGAGCTATGACCGTTAAAACGGTGAAATTTTATAAATCATTACTTTGTTGTGATTTTCTACGTACGCCACAGGTAAGATTAAAAGTACTTTTTATAAATGAGGCCCCAGATTTTTGCCCAATGTTCCGTTCAATTTCCTCTGTACAGTGTCTTTGTGTATCGCTATACAAATAAAATTTAACGGAATTGCAAGTTTATTTAACCAGCAACTACCTGGTTAAGTAAAGGTTAAACATGTTTGGGCATCCTTACAGTACTGTAGAGCTGCACATCAGTTAAAAATAGAACATACTGCGTATTCACTGGTTGTATTTGCATCGCTGTGTCCAAGGACTTGGGGTTAAGGAAGCACAGATGGTGTACTTGGTGCTTCTGTCATCATTGTGAGTCATGTGCTCCTGTTACAATGGATAAATATGTAGGCCCCTGGGAGGCCGCTCCATGATTTCTATCCTTTTTTTCCATCAAGATGCATTAAATGGTCTTGTCACTTTGAACTGAGTTTTGTCTCACTGTGTAATCTTAAATGCAGTGACTGACATTTGCTTTAATTTCTTTTGTCTCGTGACCATCTGACCTGCTGCCTTGTGCACTTACGTGTGCAAAGGCCACACACATTACCTGCTCTATCATTTGAATGTCACCATTTTACCCTCTGACCGTCATCCTGTGTACCCAGTTTTAGTAAAGGATATGGAACAATGCCACATGAATAATTTTCCAAATCAGAGAAATTTGGAGCATTGCATGTATAATTTAAATATTGACTGAGAATGGAGTTTCTTCTTTGCTTATGAAAATTTTGAAAATGCTACCAATTCCTGAAGTGTAATTTCGGGACAGTGTGGTTTCCGATCGCAAAGATGTAATCCGTGCTCCCTGTGGCACAAAATCGCCAGCCTGAAAACCTCAGATGATCCCAGAGCCTCCCGGATATGCAGGCACATAGTGTAGGGCGTATGATATTAATTATTTATTTTTTAAATATTGGCGCCCAACGTGGGGCTGAACATGTCCAATTCCCGCCGTAATTTGGAATGTTCTATTAACTATATCAATCTGCGCTCATGCGCGATCTCCACTGCCGATTTGAGGGAGTTCCTCTGAAATATGCGATGTCACCAGCCTGCTTCTTCTCAGGCCGCAGCCATGCTTGCATAGAGTCGGTGGAAAAAATCTCGTACACAGCTTTCGGCACGCAGTCAACGGGCGTCCGATCGACCAGCGGGGGACACTAAAGAGCGAGGAAATGCAGACTACTAACCGACTGAACCCTCCCGTCCAGTAGCCTAGGCAATGTATGAGGCAATTAAACGTCGCCTCGTGTGGCTACCAGCCAGTCGGCACTGGCACGGATTCCATCCGAGAATGTGGGCCTCATCCATGTACCACAGTGTGGTGCCTTACCCGAATGAGCCACCCAGCAGCCATGAGCCTTTAGTGTGCTTTCAGACTTGTGTTCCCTTTTTTTCCTGCACTGTGCAGGTTTGCTGTGGTTGTCCCTGTAGAATTGCAGCCTCCTTCATATCCGCTCTCTTCCTGTGTTTCGCTGGCCGAAAAGCCAATAACCGAAGCTTCAGGGAAGGCCGCAGATTCCATTCTCTTTATTATTTTCCCATCGCCGAGATCAGCGGGGAGTCACGGTTGTAGAGGAGCCCCTTCCTCTGCCTGACCCGGTTCACCAGACCGCCTACGGCCGTGCGGCGAGACCCAGCCCCGGAGACGACCGCCAGCGCATCTCAACGACGTCTGTGAAGAGCCTCGCGGCCCGGCGGATGCCGAGGCGCGTAGGCCCCCTCGTTCATATTCCAAGGGTACGGACGCCTGACGGAAAGGCCGGCCGGTTGACAAACGACCGCGCTAAATATACGCTGTCGCTTCATCAACTTGTCCGAGCTGTGCCGTTTCCGTCGGGGGATTCTCCGGAGGCGTTCTGAATGCCGATCCTTCGCCGGAGCGCACGCTGGGCACCGCTGCGCGACCTTTCACCCGCATAATCACTTCCTGTCTGCTGCTCCTGCGTGCCATCGTAAGCAGATGGAAGAATCATTTCAGGTCACTACACACGGTGCAGTCTTAACCCGCTAATTGTCCGCGGAGGATGTGATGGAGCCGTGAAGACTAACCTGGCGTGTTTGGCTTACAATGCGGCACTGACAGTATTACTGTAGTCCACTTACGTTTCTCTTAGTAGTAAATCATCACTATATTTCACTGAATCATATATAAATAATATGGGTTTCATGAGTGACTCTGTAATCTGACAACTTAGTTAAAAAGGCAATGTCTTGCTAATTACCTGTCTATGTCTTGCTCCGTCTTTGTTTTTTTCTGGTGACAGTGGATAGAGTTGCCAGACTGGGGGATGTTTTAGAGTAAAAATGTATAGGAGTCAATGACAGATGGGGGATTTTAAAAGGAGGTATGGGGGGAAAATTGCAAGAAATTGCATGAGAGTGAATTGAAGATGGGGGATTTTCAGAATTAGAATTTTTCTGTTGGGGTGGGGGGATTAATTCAGGCATCTGGCAACATTGCAAGTTAAGATCTTTATTTGCACACTACGCTGTTTATTTAAGCATTTAGATGTTCCGTATGCATTATATCTGGGATAGGAATTGAACTGGACCATGTTTTGAGGCACACATCAGCTCAGCCTTTGATCATCTGAGGAACATTCAGGAGTCCGGCCGCTTCTCTCCAGGAAAATGCAGAGGAGTTAATGCACGCTTTTCATTCCCGGCAGGCTGGCCTGCTGCAACGTGCTGGTGTTGCTTCTGCTCAAAAATGCAACTGGACAGCATTACTATGCTGCGCGAGCACTGACTCGGACCACAAGTAGAGCTCACATCACACAAGTCTCTGCCCTGGCTGCCAGTTAGTTTCACAATTGATTTTAAGATTTGTTTATTCATGGCCTACTACACATCTGAGCATGTCTGATTTGCTTTCACAGTGTCGAACAGGCCACTCAGATCATCTGGTACTGGTTTGTTAGTGATATTGAAAAAAGGAATTAATCTTAATGCTCTGGGTTCTGTTTGCTGTATGATTTTAGTTTTATGTATTTTATTTAACTTATTTTTTGTTTTCCTTTTATGTCTCTGGTTTATCTCTGGCTTTGACCACGCCTCTCCCTTCCCCCTCGCTGCATTCTAGGCCAGTGTACGGAATGTGCTATTTAAATAAAGCCTGATAAATGCTGATTCATGGCCAAGATGCTCCCACAAAATGGCAGGATTGTCTGAGGGACAAATTAACCTGGATTCCCTGTGCACTTGATTCCTGCTGCACTGGATTCCTGTTACACTGGATTAATTGATTCCTGCTGCATTGGATTCATTGATTCCTGCTGCACTGGATTCATGGATTCCTGTTGCACTGGATTCCTGCTGCACTGGATTCATGGATTCCTATTGCACTGGATTTTTTTTGCACTTGATTCCTGCTGCACTGGATTCATTTTGCACTTCATTCCTGTTGCACTAGATTCATGGTGTACTGGATTCCGGTTCACCGTTCACATTGTAGGCATTTAGCACACAATCTTATCCAGAGTCACTTTTACATACAATCCATTTATACTGCAGGATATTTAGTGAAACAATTACAGTTAAGTGTCTCTCTCAAGGGTACAATGACAGTGAGAATGTAACCTATAACCCCACAGTTGGAAGCCAAGTTCCATAACACTCCACTACTACATTTACACACTTTTTCAGACAGATGGCTAAAATGGGGCTTAAAGCTAGAATATGCAGTTTTTCCCCACATTTGTTGTCACAACATCCTTGGCCCTGCCCACAGAGAAAGAGACACACCTCCACCCCACAGACCTCATTGTGAACATACAACATAAATGTGAACATAGATACAATTTCAGGAATGTAGATTGGTATTTTATACGACATATAATGTTAGCAAGCACGCCCTTCTTCCAAGAACTAGCCGCCGAATAAAGTAACGTTATCAATAATACCAATGACCAACCTAGCTACTATTCATTATCAGTAATTTACCAATTACCAACCTAGCTACTATTCATTATATGGCAAGCAGAATGTCCATTCATGTTGAAACTTTTGACCTACCTGTCTAGTCTGTCTTTAAACTAATTTGTTCTCGAAAATCTCACCACCTTCTGAAAACAGCAGAAGTGTTTACTCCAGTTTTCGGGCGAGCTTTATTCAATTATTTTATTTTTCTATCCGTGAAATGTGAAATAGTATATAGTATAATATATATATATATATATATATATATATATATATATATATATATATATATATATATATATACTACTCAAAAGAAGTTAAGGGTCAAAAATATTTGTGCATATAAATATAGGCTAACCAGCTAAAATGGTGATGACTAATGACAAAATAATTATTTGATGGCTCAAGAACAGAAAACACAAAACAAAAAACTTTGTAGAACGTTCAGCACATGGATTGGCCTGCATATTCACCCGACTTGTCACCCATTGAGCATGCGTGGGATGAACTAGGGCGGCGAGTTCGATCACATCACGTCCCGACCGTCAACCTCCAGCAACTGGCTCTGTGATTAGTCGCAGAATGGCTAGCGATCACTCAACGTTATTTCTAACGCCTGATCAACAGCATGCGCCAACGTTGTCAAGAATGTCTGAATGCTAATGGTGGCTACACCAGTTACTGAAGCTTCTGCGACTTGTGTGAACATCATTTTGGGGGGTGCATGGCTTTTTTCATCAGGGTAATAAACTAGTGTCTAATCAAAAGTTTTTTGTTTTCTGTTTTCTGTTCTTGAGCCATCAAATAATTATTTTGTCATTAGTCGTCACCATTTTAGCTTGTTAGCCTATATTTATATGCACAAATATTTTTGACCCTTAACTTCTTTTGAGTAGTATATACAGTACCAGTCAAAAGTTTGGACACAGCTACTCATAGAAGGTTTTTTTCTGTTATTTTTACTGTTTTCCACATTTTGGAATAGCAAAGACATCAAAACTATGAGATAACACAAATTAAATTATGCAAAAACCAAAAAAGGGTTAAACAAATAAAAAAAAGTCTTATATTTTAGATTCTTCAAAGTAGCCACCCTTTGCCTTGATAACGGCTTTGCACATTCTTGCCATTCTCTCAAACAACTTCTGTGGTAAACAGGTATTCCACAGGTAAAAACGTGATGCCATCATGACTGTATAAAAGGATATCAAAAGACTCCTGATATCTTATTTCCAGGTACTCTTAGAAGCGATACTATAACCTCTGCATTTGAATGGATCTCTATGGGAATTGGGGGGTGGGACTATATTTAGCTTTACATTACACTGGAACAGTGTGGAACACATGGTTGGCTAAATGGCTGTAAGTCATCAAAGGTCTGACGTATCAAACAAGCCTTTAACCATCACTCTGCTGCCAGAAATACAGTAGATATGGATGGATCACTTGAAGGGTTGTTTCTCCTGACAAATTTTCCTATTGAACTCTATGGAAAAATAAGTCAGGAGAAGAAACCCTTCAAGTTATCCATCCATATCTACTGTATTTCTGGCAGCAGAGTGATTATCAAGGCAAAGGGTGGCTACTTTGAAGAATCTAAAATATAAGACTTTTTAAAATTTGTTTAACCCTTTTTTGGTTTTTGCATAATTTAATTTGTGTTATCTCATAGTTTTGATGTCTTTACTATTCCAAAATGTGGAAAACAGTAGAAATAACAGAAAAAAACCTTCTATGAGTAGGTGTGTCCAAACTTTTGACTGGTACTGTATATATATATATATATGTATATATATATGAAATAGTGCCGGTGTAACGGGTCGCTGTGAAATGTCGAGCTGGTGAACTGGCTACTGGCAAGGTCAATCTCACAGCTGATTGGTCCGTGATGTGGTCATGGTTAAGTCACTGTTTTGAAAACTTGTTTTGAAAACAAAATTCGGAGCGAATTGCTGGTTTTAGAATGCAGAATTTGCCATATAAACCATAGACTGTATAAAAATATGGACAAAGTCACTGTGACGTCACCCATTGCCTTCCCACGGCCTCGTAAAAACCGAATTGAGGCTCCGGAAGACTTTTTCGCCGCCTGTTTGTACAAACTGCGTCTGCTCCATGGAGCCGAAGTGACGTTGTCGGGAGCAGGGTCAACCGGATCTGGTCTGGTCAAACCACCACCGTCTTTTTGGCTAACCGCTAATTAACTTGACTGTGACAGAGCAGTCTGTCATGGTTTTCTGCAGCATGGAACCCCGTTCTGAAAACTGTTCCAGATAAAGTCGGCATTGTGGGTTAGTGGGTTCACACGCTAGCTAAAGCATAGTAGCCTACATTGCATTGTAGTTGGCATTAACTTTCATCTGCATGCTGTATAGAAATCTTGACAAATCAAGTCACAGTCGCGTCTTCTATCGCTTCTTCACTTTCCCAATGATATCCCCCAGCCTCTCTTCTGCATACGAGAGGTCCGGGATGTCATTCCCTGTACCGTTCGGCAGGACTTTTTTCGTAAATGTTTATTTTCTTTTTATTATGCTGCCTATAATGAAAACAAATAATTTGTGTTCAGAGTCAACAGGTGATAAACAAAAAGGTGCTCTTTGAAAAACAGGTTATGTGGAAAAACTTAGGTTATGTGAGCTTTAAAATCAGCTTTACATCCATATTGATAAATGAGGCCCAATGTGGTCACTGGATCTTGGCATCTTTAGGAATTTAGCAAAAGTGTAACATTTAACATGCAGTGTAACAGCATGCAGTGCAATATTTAGCATGCAGTGTAAAATGTAGCATGCAGCAGTGACATTTATAATGCAGTAAGATAAGGAATACGGTCCAGGCCGCTCTGTGTCTGCCTTGACCGGCTGTAGTTTGTGATTCTGAGGTGTTTCTCTCTCCCAGGTGTGAGAGAGAGCTGAGCAGAGCGAGCGGAAGGTCACCACACAGAAACAGCCATGTCGCAAACGGCGCGGCGGGTCCCCGGCCGATGACGGTGCTCCCGGAGCCGCTTCAGTCCGTGATTGCTATCATTGCGCGCGCGGATGGCGAACGGCCATTCCCCCCCCCCCCCCCCGCCCCGCCCCCGCCGGCGATAATGACGGCAATGTTGTGTGAAATTACGTTATTAGATTATAAACGGGGCGCCTTGTTCCGCTGCCTTTCAGCACACACAAAACGTGTCCTTCCATGTGGGGGGGGGGGATTGTCCTACTTATCTGGGATTACGTCCCCGTCCGCGCCGTGCCTCCCATGGGCGGGGTCACCCGCGTACGCCCTGAGCCGCGTGGCTAGCACGCCCGGGGGGAACACTCCGCCGGTCACGCCGGGCGGGGCACAGCGGCCGCCGAGCTGTCGCCGGTGTAAGAGAGCCAAGATTTCGGCGCCCCTCAGCGGTGGAGCCGCGCTCGTTTCGTCCCGCCTTCCCGTCCGCCGGCGGGGAATGCGCGTCGGCCTCTCTCGGAAGCGCCGCCGGATCCCGCCCGCCTCCCCCGCCGTCTCACCGGCGGTTCGGAAATCCTTTGGCTGACCTCCACGCGTCTGAGTCTCGTCCGCCATCTGCGTAGCTCGCAGCTCGGGCGGGCAGCCGGGCGGGCGAACGCGCCTCCCGAGGCCCCCGCCGCCGATGCCGCTCCCCTCCTCTGTGCGGGTCCCTGGTGGCACGCCCGGTAGCAGATGTGCCTCTTTGGCCTGAGCCCCGGGACACTTCTCTTCTCACCGTTGGCCCGCTCAAGGTCGTGGCGTCTTTGGGCTAAAATCCATCGATTCAGATTGCAGTCTTGAGAGAAAAACATTAACATAGAACTGCTCTGGTTTTTTACCCGATCTTTACCGGCCAAGTGACGCCTTTAAGCGTTTGCATGTTAAACGGTGTAGTCTACTTACTCCGTGAGATGCCTACCGTCGCAACAATCATACACGCGCCGTGTTTAAGGCGCACGTAACACTGCGACGCTAAAATATGCATGTAAAATAACAATTATTTTTCATAAATTCCAGTATGTCATTGTACATATGGAAACAACACTTCCAGTTAGAACAAATACTAATAAACATGTGTGCATCATGCTGGTAACAGCATAATTAAAGCATTATGCATGATAAAAAGAACAATGGCATTTTATAGAAGCTAATTATAATCTACTAAGTGTAGACATTAGACTGCATTTGACCCAAATGCTAAAGCTTCAGTCACCAAAGCATTTGTGCAAAAACGCCATAGACATGCACTCATGGGGTGCATAGAGTGCTGATGTGCAGTTTAGCACAAAGGCATAATGATGATCTTTCTCATATTTTAAGTATCGTTTTAGATAACTATCTTAAAAAGCTTGAAATGTCACTCATTTCCACATTTTTGCTCATTGTATTTGCATATAGGATACCTCTTCAACCTTAGAGGCAGTATAATTAGGCATATTTAGATCCCCGGGGGAAAAAACACATTTTCCATTGAGGAGTAATCTGACATTTTTTTGGTTTCCACCGACATACATTTTTTGACAAATAGAAAGCTGGCACTCCAGTGAACACTTATTTTTTTTATGCTGGGTTACTGTTTTTAAAATGAGAAAGTGTATGCCAGCTGACTTCGGTTCATTAACTGCTTTTAAAAAAAAACGCCACTGCCAACTCACTGGTGCTGTGAAAAGACTGTGGAGACTCACACTCTCACATGCACTCTCACATGCACTCTCACTGTTGGATTGGAGTGGATTCTTTGCAATCAACTTCCGCATGTTTTCCGACACTTGGGCGGGGGGAGGGGGGGGGGGGGTGGTTTCAGACCAGAACAGTCCCCCCCCCCCGCTATCTGTGGCCCCAGAGCAACAAACAATTTCACAGTCATGCATGTGTGCCTTAGACCTGCAATAATTATTCCAAATATTCAGCGAGGCCAAAGCACCTATGGGTAAAATCATATCTGAGTGCTTATGAATAGACTTTCAATTTTAACGTAATGTAATGGAGACTGCAAGTTATTAGACTGCGACAGTCAGTACAGTTTAATTGCTGGTGAGCCATTGTCTGGGCAGAATAATCAGGTGCGTGCGTGCGTGCGTGCGTGCGTGCGTGCGTGCGTACAGAATACAGAAACGTTGATTTAAAATTCTGGTCAGTATGTTTTTTTAATGGTTTTTATGTCATATCAGACTGGTGTGGAATATTGTCTATAGTGTACAATAGCGATAGCCTAACGATAGCATAATATTAAACAAAAATAGGCAAACATATCAATGTCATGATGGCAATAACAATATTATACCAATATTTATGTTATCAATACTTAACCCCTGCTCTAGCAAGTTGCACTCAATTAGCCAAGTGCTTTGTCATTTTTATATCAACAAATAAATTTTGTTTTGCAAGAGGCATGTAATATCTGACCTTTCTGCATTCCAGAAAGCACTTTGGATGTGGGAACAGTAGTCCAATAGTCCTCTCAGTACCAATATACTATATTTGGGTGTGGGGATAGTCTAATAGTCCTTTCAGGGCCACCTTAATGTCTTTGGCTGTGGGAATAGTCCAATAGTCCTCTCAGTACCAATATACTATATTTGGGTGTGGGGATAGTCTAATAGTCCTTTCAGGGCCACCTTAATGTCTTTGGCTGTGGGAATAGTCTAATAGTCCTTTCAGGGTCACTATACTGTCTTTGGCTGTGGGGATAGTCTAATAGTACTTTCAGGGTCACTATACTGTCATTGGGTGTGGGGGTGGGCTAATAGTCCTAAGTTCTGAACATAAGGGTTGACCACATTGGAAGATGGAAATTACAGTGCGTGATGGCTGAGGTCTTTCTTGGTTAGTACTTACCTAGGCCTATACCAGAGGTGTAAAATCCAGGTTCAGAAAGTAAAAGTCCACCCCAGTATTTTGTTCCAATCACTTGGATTTGCTAATTAGCATAGTTCTTCAGCCAGGAGGTAGAACTAATTAGCGAAAGAAACATATGACTTTTACTTTCTGACCCCTGGTTTTTACGCTTCTGGATTTTGCCATCAGAACTCACTGAAGTGCTGGGGCATTTATTTATAAATAAAAATTTTATTTTTAATTTAAAAAAATTGACAGCCCAATTTAAGCACTGGTCTAACCTACCACAGGTTTGCACCCATAGCTGTAATTCCTATACAGAACTGTCTCGTATATGATTGACAGTAGGATGACCATCTGCCCTTTTCTACGCTATTTGAACAGAAACTAAATTTAACGTCCTGTTATATTGCGGGTCAATTTGACTCATTTCAGTTTTAAATGTTCTTGAAACTCCGGACAACTTCTCTTTTTTATTTTTTTAAAGACTTTTACTCACAGGTTTTATGATGTGTGTCATAAACGTCTATAGAGTGTTTTCACCCCAGTTTTGTTGTGTTTTCACCCGCAGCAGGAACACTTTGGGTACAGAGATGATGTTGCGAACCAATTTGGGTCAATAGTGTTTTATAGTCATGTTTCTGAAAAACAAAAAATACATTTGACTACAGAAAATGGTTGTATGACGTTTGTTGAACAATGTTTATCAAAATCTGACTCTTTCTTTGAAAGGAAATATGTTCAATAGACTGCTATCAAATAAAGCGTTTGAAATAATAAAAAAAAATGAATGGCCAGATGAGACAAATTAAACATTTTAACTGATTCAGGGGTAATTGACTGTATTGAATAGATTTATGCGGTGCGGTCAATTTAACCTGTAGCATAATGGATGTAATTATTTTTCAGCAGAATACGTGGGTAAATGAGGACATGTTAAATCAAGTCCAATTAATCTAATTAATTCTGACTTCAAATTAATTTGTCACAGATACCATTTTTATCAAAAGGATTGACTTAGTTTGATCTTTTTAATTACTTACCCATTATCTATATAATATGATATATTAATACATTGCTATTCATGTGCTGTTTTCCAGGCAACATTATAGTTTGCGACACATGTACCACTAACCTCTCAGACAGATGTCATGTTGACACCAGGACTGGAAACTGTGACATTAGGAGACGGAAGATGCCAAAAACCTTACCATTTAGGGAACGTTCCGTGTTCCATGTGTGAAAATGGCTACTGATTATGGTAATATTTATGTGATTCTCCTTCCATTTGTATAGCCAATCTACTGTTCACTTGAGATGTGGTCATTGACACCCCCCTCCCCAGTAATGCAATGCCATGGCCACTCCATTGCATCTTGTTTATGTACTGACACACTGTACACTGGCATTTATTATTTTTCATAGCAATGCAAGTTTGCCTGTTTTCAATAATGCTTTTGAGGGCGATGCATCAATTGGCCAATTGCTGTGGAGGAGTTTACAAAAAGCCATTATGGCACTTCAGACTACTGTCACGACTGAGATAGACCAAATTATTGCTTGGCTTTTTGAACAACAAAAAAGGCAAATATTCAGGCTAATATTCCATACATATTTCATTGGCTTGCCATATATCCCAGATACATTTTCATCTAAAATCATTAAGAGGTTGCCATTACCATCTATTTCACTCAGAGATGTTTCAACCCCAACACATTGTCATTATGCTGTAATTGAGATACATGTCATGTCACTCCTCTCTGTATCAGCTACCGAGGGAAATGTAGTTACTGACACAAGAGAAAGCCAGAGCCATGCTGCCTGTAGTTCACAAAAAGGAAAGGAGTTAAAGGTTACTCAAAGGGTCAATCCAGGTGAGGCCAAGACAAGAGAGTGACCAGCTATGGTAAACTGGGTTTAGTTAGTGCTGAAGCTAAGCAGGGCTGGGCTTGGTTAGTACTGAAGCTAATCAGGGCTAGGCTTGGTTAGTACTGAAGCTAAGCAGGGCTGGGCTTGGTTTGTACTGAAGCTAAGCAGGGCTGGGTTTAGTTTGTACTGAAGCTAAGCAGGGCTGGGCTTGGTTTGTACTGAAGCTAATCAGGGCTAGGCTTGGTTAGTACTGAAGCTAAGCAGGGCTGGGCTTGGTTTGTACTGAAGCTAAGCAGGGCTGGGTTTAATTGTACTGAAGCTAAGCAGGGCTGGATTAAGTTTGCACTGAAGCTAAGCAGGGCTGGGCTTGGTTTGTACTGAAGCTAAGCAGGGCTGGGTTTAGTTTGTACTGAAGCTAAGCAGGGCTGGGCTTGGTTTGTACTGAAGCTAAGCAGGGTTTAGTTTGTACTGAAGCTAAGCAGGGCTGGGCTTGGTTTGGTTAGTGCTGAAGCTAAGCAGGGCAGGGTTTCGTTTGTACTGAAGCTAAACAGGGCAGGGTTTAGTTTGTACTGAAGCTAAGCAGGGCAGGGTTTAGTTTGTACTGAAGCTAAGCAGGGTAGGGTTTAGTTTGTACTGAAGCTAAGCAGGGCTGGGCTTGGTTAGTGCTGAAGCTTAGCAGGGCTGGGCTTGGTTAGTGCTGAAGCTAAGCAGGGCTGGGCTTGGTTAGTACTGAAGCTAAGCAGGGCCGGGTTTGGTTAGTACTGAAGTTAAGCAGGGCTGGGCTTGGTTAGTACTGAAGCTAAGCAGGGCTGGGCTTGGTTAGTACTGAAGCTAAGCAGGGCCGGGTTTGGTTAGTACTGAAGCTAAGCAGGGCTGGGCTTGGTTAGTACTGAAGCTAAACAGCGCTGGGCTTGGTTAGTACTGAAGCTAAGCAAGGCTGGGCTTGGTTAGTACTGAAGCTAAGCAAGGCTGGGCTTGGTTAGTACTGAAGATAAGCAGGGCTTACTTTTGCTTGTATTTTCTCTTTATTAAACGTCATTGTGCGGGTTTCTTTAATTTTTTGCTTTGAGAATTGCACGTTCAATTGGCACCACAAACGGATCACACAAAGGCAAGCACTGCTGACCTGACGAGTATCGAGCAGCGCGAGCACAAAGAGTCCTGTGAGCTGAGAGAAAGTACACGGCTAAGACACATCCGCTCCTGCTGTGAGCTGAGAGAAAGTACACGGCTAAGACACATCCGCTCCTGCTGTGAGCTGAGAGAAAGTACACGGCTAAGACACATCCGCTCCTGCTGTGAGCTGAGAGAAAGTACACGGCTAAGACACATCCGCTCCTGCTGTGAGCTGAGAGAAAGTACACGGCTAAGACACATCCGCTCCTGCTGTGAGCTGAGAGAAAGTACACGGCTAAGACACATCCGCTCCTGCTGACCACCTGTGACACGTGAAGAGAAAATCCAGTGAATAAGCCCATCTGATCCGAGAGTGTTGCAGTTCAGTCAGACAACTCACCATTGACTGAAGCAATATTTTATTGAGATTTAAAGTGAATGCAATTTTTGGCGTCAGACTCTGCCTCTTATCACTCCCTGTTTGTGTAACATGTCTGAGTGTAAGCCAGCCAAGATAATAGGGAGTAACCCCCACCCACCCACCTCCAAGGGGGTCCTATGAGAAGCAGATCCCACAGGTGGTGATGGGAGTGGAAAACCTTCCCTGAAAGGCATACATGCAGGAGTCTGCAGGGAAAGCCAAGCATGTTAGCAGTGTAGCACAGCAGAGTGGCATAGCAGGGCAGCAGCATGACAAGCAAATGCATGAACAAGTTAGGTTGGTGATTTGAATAGCCCTCCCATTTAAGACGTAGCATCATGTGAGCTGATGTGATTTGGCCCTGCCTGAACTAGCTTTACAAGCTTTGCATCATTTATTGTGGTCAGCAATGGTCAAGAAAAAGAAATCTATAAACGGAGAGTAGCGGAAAGAAGTTAGAGACACTGAAGGAAAGAAATAAAGATAAGATTGGTAACACTGTTGATGATGTGGGATCTCAAATACAAATAGATTACCTTTGCATGTTTGATGAAATGGGGAAACAGAGATATTCTGTATCTATGAGGTGGAGTGGTTAGCAAAGCAGCCAGTGAAGAAAAGGACAAAGTATCGTATTGTGTCGGCTGGGGTGTGGCTTGATCATATGGGAGGCGTGGCGGTTGATTATGAAGGATATTGATATACATTAATGGAATGTTGTAGACCTGTTTAGCTTACATAGCTAAAGAGCAGTTAGCTTACATAGCTAAAGAGCAGTTAGCTCACATAGCTAAAGAGCAGTTAGCTCACATAGCTAAAGAGCAGTTAGCTTACATAGCTAAAGAACAGTTAGCTTACTAACTAAAGAGCAGTTAGCTTACATTGCTAAAGAACAGTTAGCTCACATAGCTAAAGAGCAGTTAGCTTACATAGCTAAAGAGCAGTTAGCTCACATAGCTAAAGAGCAGTTAGCTCACATAGCTAAAGAGCAGTTAGCTCACATAGCTAAAGAGCAGTTAGCTCACATAGCTAAAGAGCAGTTAGCTTACATAGCTAAAAAGCAGTTAGCTCACATAGCTAAAGAGCAGTTCGCTCACATAGCTAAAGAGCAGTTAGCTCACATAGCTAAAGAGCAGTTTACTTACATAGCTAAAGAGACACGACACGTTCCCGCCGGTCCTGATGTCTATTGTGCCCCACACATTACTCCAATCACCCTGGAGATCTCAGCAACCATGGAGTTTTTTTTTTTACATTTAAGGCCTGGTTTTTGCTAAATTTTCTTTCTTTTTTTACTATAAAGCATCTTTGTGACAGTGTCCCTGTAAAATTGAATTGAGTTGAATTGTCCCTGTAAAATTGCTTGTGAGTTGTTTGTCTGATGTTGTTTGTAAGAAAAGGTGAATGTTGTGGGTCATTATATGCAGAGTGCAATGTCTAATAAGACAAGCACACACATTGAGTGGAGGCTGGGTGTAATTTCAGATCATGTGACCGATGTGTTCTTAGTGCAAATATTCCACTGGAAAAGTGAATAATCCCAAATTGCATGTGCTTTTAAACATGTAATAAACGGGGCAATTCCATCAGATAGACAGCTTCAACTAAAATATCTTCTTCGGGTTGCTGCTTTGTGTAAAATCTAAATTAAAAGAACGAGTCAAAGCAACTGACAGCATACAGTCTACAGCATACATCTGTAGTCACAGGTAAATCAACAGATAAGACAGACGGTTGGATTTTACATATTTTATTCATTCTTTAAGGAAAATCCATCACAAGTGACATGAGGGTTTTTCTTGCTGATACACTACCATGGACTAGCCAACTACTCCCCAGTTGAAGAAGAATGTCGTACACTGGATAAGCAGACGCATAGCACAGACAAAACAATAAAACACCAATGCGCGTTCAGAGAAACTCAACACATGTACATCCCTGACTCAGAAATAAGCCACGTTTCCGTCAACCAGCTGACAAATTTAATAAGGCTGTCGGATGCGTCCCGAGCAAGTGGGCGTGACCGGACAACCTTCCCAGTAGACTAAATTCCAGGTTTTAACTCTAAAGTGTAGATCTGAGCCAGGCAATTACAAAATATTTGCACAGGAAAATGGCACTGCAATGTCACTGGGTGAGTTATGGCGTACATCTGAAAAAACAAATTGTCAAATTTTCAAATTGTATTCAAAAGGCGAAAGGGTACTCGTCTTTTGTAGCCTTCTCTGTCAATCCGAGAGTTTTTAAAAGGATTGTCAATCAACGGCAGACTGTTAAACAAGTGATCATAATCAAAGTCAAATAGAGTTTGGAACCTTGAATTTAGCATGAACTGTGTACATGATATTCACCACATATTCAATTTATATATCTTTTTTATTTTTATACTATGGCAAGGTAAAATGCAAAGTTAACAATTATTGGGCTTTTGAAATAGCCATACAGACTGTAAGCAGACAAGGGCATGAATAAGACTAGACAATGGCCATGACTTCAGTATCCTGACATTTTCTTATGACCTTAAGTCCCCATGAAGTTATGGACCACATATCTAGCATTTACAGTAGGTATTACAATATTATTTTTGTGATATCCATCATACTGTCAGGTTCATTGGGTTATTGGGTCTGCTAGCAATCACTGAAACTTAAAACGTAAAGGAATAAGAGAACCTGGGGTCTGGTAGTTGAATGTGATCCCGGACAGTGAAGGTGATGGTTTGCCCAGAGGAGCCGTCAAAACCTTAATGCACGAATATATAATAAAATAAACAAAATATGTTGGTTGACTTATGAAAAAGAACCTTATTGATTCAACAGCAGACTGTGCAGGTAGTGAAGAATACAATATAGCTTTTTTTGGTGAGGGGTGACCTCAATGACTTTGAAAGAGAGGAGAATTTTGGGGGTGAGCAGGACAACTGAACTTGCTGACATTCCATGAGAAAAAGTGTGAGGCCAGTATGTAACTCTGAAGTCTGAGCGAATGATATCATCAGCAAAGGCCAATGGGAGGCAGAAATGAACACTAGGATCGTGATGTCAGTTCAAAGTGTAAGCAATAGAGATCAGTTTGAAAATTCCAAACTAAAGTGAGAGCGGTCATGTCCATTGAGAACAGTAGTGGCCCAACATCCTATTAAGTGATTTTACACTCAAGACTGCATTTTGTGTTCACTGCCTGCACAACAATATGGGGATTAAAACTGACTGACAGGTAAATTACATTTTCTAAATGAAACTATAAAATCTTTCTCCCGATAAAAATGAAACCCTTTTTTTAAAGCTGAATGCATGGATGCAAGTTCTGTATGCAAGGCGAGTTCATTCTTTGAGATATTTGTGCATTTGTGAACTTGAGTGCACACGACTAAGCTAAATTGGAAAGTATTATAAAGCAAAGTTATATCACCCTTTAACCTTCTCAAACTTGTGAAGCTAAGTAGGATTGGGGTTGTCTCGTACTTGGTGGGCTAGTAGGGGGCACTGTTACCCCTGCACCAGTACAAAATCCAATGGCCCTGCACATTAATGGGGCCACTGTGCTGTAGAAGAGGCGGCCTTTCCGATGAGATTTTAAACTCACTGCTCCTTTCTTGTTAACCCTGGCGTCCTGGCCAAAAGCCCAAAAAATCTGGCTCCCTACATCCCTCCTGTCAACGGCCATCACTGCTGAAGAGAATCTAATTCTTTCTTGGGCTGTCAGCTTAAATTAAGGTAAAATATTGTGTGTGATTACAGTATTGTCACAATAAATAAACATGGAATAATTATTTAATTGTACAAATTCTGTATATCAATAAAAAATTATAATAATAATAAACTAAATAAAGAAATAACTCAGAGCTGACAAGCTCCCCTCCACCCACTCGACATAAGTACAGAACAGAACAGAAGTAATTTTACATTGTAATAGTGCCCTGTTACATTTCAGATGTATCATTAAATTGAAGGAATTAATTTCGCAAAAACATATAAACAATTGTGACTATTTAAGATGCAGCTCTATCAAACTTAAACGGTTTTTGACGTGCAGAAACCAGAAACCCAACAAGTTCACGACCAGATACAATAGTCAGTGTTAAAGAAATTGAAGACCCTGGTGCTAAAAGTACTGGCGTCACATTTTTAGATAATTCAAGTTGAGCCATAGAAACATGTTGTATTTGTTTAGCTAAGTCCACCCTATAAATATTGTTAACAGAAAAGGTGTCTAAGCAGTGCATAAAAACAGCAAAACTTTTAATGGCTGATTTTATGGATCAATGATATTTTCAGATTTGGTTTTCTCAAAATAGACATTTTGTGATTTCAGTACTTTTACCACCAGGGTCTTCAATTGCATAGCATTGCTTTTCAAAAGAACGGCGATGGGGAAAATGACTGGTAATGGGTCGTTCATTGCGCTAAGCCGTAATCGCTTTCCTTCAATTTGCAGCACTGTGAAACAGCTGTCAGAGCAGCTAATTCTTCCACTGTCAAATAACCCCCCCAAATTCAATCTCCTGAAGGGTGTAATGTTCTCATAAAAGAAGTGATTAAAGAGCCGCTGTGTGGCAATAACCAAAGCTCCCTCCACAGCCTTCCACCAAGAGAAAGGACACGCTCAGAGCCTATGCCTGGGACAGTAGAACTGTCATCTGGAGGTAATACCATTTCCACCAGTCCTGGAGGGTCGCAGTGTCTGCTGCCTGCTGTGCTTTCTTTGAAATCAGCATCCGATTTAAGTCTAGGTTTAGGCGTGTGAACTCTTTAACCAATCACAAGCTGAAATGAAGCACTTAAGTCACTCTGCTCCGATGTGAAAAAATAGCATTTGTACTTGAAGTACACTATTGTATGCTTTAGCACGCCTTAAGCATAATTACAGTTCATACATTTATACTTCAAGTAAGCTGATGTCTTGTTCCACATGGGTTGAAAACCACTGACACAAAAAATCCCTCTAGGATTTGAGTTTTGGACCCCTGATTTTGAGGGAGTGTGGTTTCCTGTCTCTCAGTACCTCTGATTTAGAGGGAGTGTGGTTCCCTGTCTCTCAGTACCCCTGATTTATTTTGAGGGAGTGAGGTTCCCTGTCTCTCAGTACCCCTGATTTAGAGGGAGTGAGGTTCCCTGTCTCTCAGTACCCCTGATTTATTTTGAGGGAGTGAGGTTCCCTGTCTCTCAGTACCCCTGATTTAGAGGGAGTGAGCTTCCTGTCTCTCAGTACCCCTGATTTAGAGGGAGTGTAGCTTCCTGCACGTGAAGTTTAGAGGGAGTGTGGTTCCCTGTCTCTCAGTCTTTCCATGGCTGAACGTTGCTGTCCTATAAGACGCAAGATCAGGGAATGCATGAGGACCAAAATGCAGTGGGTCACATGACTATAGACTATATGACCCTCTCTTCATACAGTATTTGTGTTTTAATTATTAATGGACACTGTGTTCCAGTGAGAATTTCACCCATCCTCATTCCTTTTAAACCAAAGTTCAAGTATTACAGTACTCATCATACTGTCTTTTATAAATCTTCTCACTTCTCTTCTGTCTCAAATTCTCCTGCAAAGATTTATTCATCCACTCTGGATTTATGTTTTTCTGCTTTAGAATGTGCTCTATGCATGAAGAGTCATCCTCTTGTATTTGCTACACTTTTCACCAATTCCATGTTATTTACATTCCCTTGCATCTTATTAAGTCAAGTCTGAAGTTAAACATTCCAGAGTCGGAGGTGTTCATAACTTGCAGAAATGCATAAAAGCTAACTGCACTATAATCAAGTGTCCCGAGCTGCTCCATTACCTCCGTGCTACAGATTCTCTCAGGGCTGTTACACAAAACCAGACGCAGGAATGTATTTCCCTCTTGTAGTTTGAGTTTCTTTCACATAACAGCATCCAATAACTTCTCTTCACGTTTTCCATGTCCTGTCACAACTTTTCAATTTATAACTCCAATTCCAGTGGACACCAATTCAGACATCTTCACAAGGAATGAAAGGGTCAATTCCTGAAACATCCTGGAGGCTAAGATTTTTTTTCACATAGCTACACCTCTATTCGTGGATCTTTCCTTCCTGAGATGTTCATACCCGGGTTGACCAGGGTTGAGGGAGATTGTATCACAGACTGGTGTGGGGGGAGATTGTGATCACAGACCGGTGTGGGAGGAGATTGTGATCACAGACTGGTGTGTGAGGAGATTGTGATCACAGACCGGGGTGGACTCATTGGTCCAACCAAAAGCAGAGAGACATAGATTTAAATATCACATAATAAAGTACCACAACTGTTACGTCCCTATGCTGCCTCGTGAGTGCGGCCCTTTAAATCTTTCGCGTGCTAACGAGTTTCACTCTGTTCACCTGACTCATGATTCACTCTGTTCACCTGACTCATGATTCACTCTGTTCACCTGACTCATGATTCACTCTGTTCACCTGACTCATGATTGGAAATGGCAGACACCTGTGATGGATTTTCCAACTGCATATACACTGGATATAGGTGGTGTTCTCTACTCGAGATTTTCTCTTTATTGGTTTATTTTTCCAGTGCCTAACTTCACACACGTTGCCAGCGGTGCTGCTGTGTTGAGGCCAGTTTTAAAGTTTTACATGTAGTAAGCTGTTGTGTCCTTGTGGAGGCTATTTGGTTTAATGTGCGCGTGTGATACCTGGAAGTAGTTGTGTAAATATGAAGACTGGACAGTAGAGAGGAGATCTAGAGGCATAGGACATTGGAGGCAAATTTAAGGGTTTTGTTTTGTGGAGCTTTGGTATTGTCTCAATTGGAGATTTTGGAATTGCTCAATTCGGGAAGGTTGGAACAGTGGTTTCAACGCTTCCTATCGCAAAAACGCCGACTGTCATGTCTCAGTGTTGAAGTCTTTAGGTTCTCGTTTTTCATGCTTGTCTTGTTTCATGTTTACTCGTATCTCCAACACATTTTCCCCTTGTTTCATGTATCTTTATTGTGATATTTTAAATAAATTGATTTTGTAACCGTTCCTTTTTTGTTCAAATCCTTTGTGTTGCAGCCCTTCGAGCCAGGGCCGTAACACCAGCATACACATTCATCCTCTCCACAGCCAGATCAAGAGCATGCTGCTGCTACTGTACATTTCATAAAGCTACGGTTTTTTTCAATTTCCAATTATAATGTTCTTTTCACCATGAATACATTCCTGGTAAACAAGGCCCCTTGCAAACATTCTTCATTGTAGCCCTATATTATAATTATTATAATAGCCGAATGTAATCTTAACACATTCTCAAGCAGTATGCTCAACACCATAGCATTTATTTTGTCAGGTCTAAGCTAGTTAGCAAGTTTGCCATTCACTTAATGTTTTTTTTTTTTCGATGTACCAATTTGGTATAGAGGCTGACAAGGTGCTGAGCAGCAGAAACACCTATTTCAGAATTTAAGTTGCATATCCGGAATTGAAATCATGTCTGCATTTTCCTCATGCCTGTTTCCCTTGGAACATTTCCACTGTGAGCAACAGTTGCTGTACAAAAATTCATATTAATTGAATTATTGATTGATGGATGGATGGATGTCTGAATCTGGTTTTTAATCCTCACACAATTTGCAGGGAAAGTTAAGCCCTCCTCCTCCGACTCGAGTTTCTAATTTCAGACATGGCAATTATGAAGCTGTGATACAATAAGGGAATATAAGTAATGTAGAAGTTATTATTAAAATTCTCCGTGTGCAGCGTAAATTCCTCCCCAAAGGGAAAATAAATATCAGAGAAAGCAGCCTACCGCAGTAGGTAATAATCTTTATGGGAGACTTTAAGACAGAAAAAAAAAAAAGATTTAAAAAATATATATTATAAAGAGAAATGAGGAAGAATATTGCAGCAAGCACGCCGAGGTTATAGAAACGAGTGAACAAAAACTATTTGAAAAACCAATTTCCGAAATGCATAAAGCAATGCTAATTCTTTTTTTCCTGTTGTAGCGGGGGGGGAAAAACAGGTTAGCAAAAAGGATAGGTGCATTAAAATAAGGAATGGGCTTTGCTCAAAGATGATATTGCAGACACACTAGTTACTTCGTTGAGATATGCACCAGGGACGAGGTAATAAATACACTTACAAGTGCATCCAATATGCTGGATGTTTTTGCGGATATTGAGAAACAGGATGGAGAGATACTATTACAAAAGGCAAGGAGAAATAGGGTCAACAGCAGATCCTGATGGCATATATACACACTCAAAGAAATTATTTATAAACCACAAACAAGTATTATTATTCAACCTATAAAATTGGAGAAATACCGTATTACTGGAAACAAGGTTACAGAGAAAGTATGAATCATAGGAGACTATTGGTGGATAAGGACTTATCTGGCTCACAGTTACACTGAGTTTTCCCAGTGTGAGTTAAGGAAGTGGTGAGATCTGGTCAATGGCTTTGCCGTTAGGTCGGCTGACGGACCGCAGAGCGGAAAGACGCAGCGGAGCCTGGCATTGTGCTCTCCCAAACCAACACGACTACAAACGCCGTTTGGAATTCCAAACTGCAGAAAGAAAGGCTATAAATGGCCTGCGGTGGTTTATTTTTTTATGAAACCAACAAAAAGACAGATAACAAAATGTAAACATCTGAAATCTGTCCACTAGACAACATAGAACTCTCCTCATATGGAGAAAGAGAGAAAAACTTTTAAGGCCTTTTCAGAGGGAGTGGACAAAACAAACCTGAGTGGCTACATTCCAAGAGGTCTGTCTGAATGCATGCTCTGTGTACACTAACAGACCCAAAAGCAATGGACAACGCGTGAGCTGACTGCTGATCAGCCTCAGGTGAGCATGCCTGTGTTACCCTTTTTCCACCAAGCAAGTTCAAGGGCCGGTTCAGAGCCGGTGCCTAATCTCGAATCAGTTCTTCACGGCCAGGGAAACCGGTTCCAGAGTGGCACCAACACTTAGCTGGTATAGAACCAGACGTCAGGGGCTTACGTCAGGGGCTGGGGGCGGGATTGTCATCACCAACCAAGACCAACTAAAACTTTTTTTTTTAAAACAGAGCTTCATTATAACGAGCAGCACAAACACGTTGGACCAGTCGTGTTTGGATGCCAATGTAGGCCCGCAAGGCCAGGAGCAACACTAGAGATGCGATGTAGTCCGCCGTTGTTGTTGCTTTGCTCGAAGTTGGCGCTAGTGTTGCTGGGAAAGCGGAGACGTATACAGACGTATAACAGTGACGTAATGACCTGGCTCTCTAGCCCATGGAAAAGCAAAGCGGTTCTTAGAAGCTTCGCAAGTTGAACCAACTGTGAACCGGCACTAGCGCCAGCCCAAAACCAGAACTACGTTTGTGTTGGTGGAAAGGTGGTATGTGTGAGGCTGCTGCTGTCCAAGGTCCTGTAGGCCTCCCTGGCTGTGGGTGGGAACAGGCACCGCTGCTGTCCAAGGTCCTGTAGGCCTCCCTGGCTGTGGGTGGGAACAGGCACAGCTGCTGTCCAAGGTCCTGTAGGCCTCCCAGGCTGTGGGAGGAAACAGGCACAGCTGCTGTCCAAGGTCCTGTAGGCCTCCCTGACTGTGGAAAGGAACAGGTACAGCTGCTGTCCAAGGTCCTGTAGGCCTCCCAGGCTGTGGGTGGGAACAGGCACAGCTGCTGTCCAAGGCCCTGTAGGCCTCCCTGGCTGTGGGAGGAAACAGGCACAGCTGCTGTCCAAGGTCCTGTAGGTCTCCCTGGCTGTGGGAGGGAACAGGTACAGCTGTCATCAGAGGGGGAGAAGCCCTCTCTTCTTTTCCTCTCACCCCTCCCAGCATCACAATGAGGTTGTAATACTATAGAATCAGATAAATGGTTGTTCAGCAAAAAGAAAAAGATGCACAAACACCGCAGTCCACTCAGAATATAGCCCTTTGTGATTACAAGCCAAACGGCATGATTTTCTCAACGGACAATTTCACGCTCACTTAACATGTGCAGGTTTCCATTCATTCTGATATTTTGTGCTGGAGTCATGTCTCGCTTTTTAAAAGGTTTATTTCCAACACTTTTGGTTATTCCTGTTAACGTCTGATTTAATGTGAAATACAAAGTTTGTACAACAGATTTATAGGTTCCTCGACAGGCCAATTAGTGAAATTCCAAAAGTAAAACATCATTTCCTCCTCAAACTGATTTGAGCTGATTTGAAAATGCACCGATGTGTTAAACCAACAATTCCACCGGTCCATTGATTTTTATAACTTAATTTTTATGAAAATGCTTGTCACATCGTGCCTTTCTCCAAAGTGTTTTGCAATTATATTTCCCCTTAGCTTGTTTGAAAATCAGGTGGCATGAGAGATGAAGACAGCCCTTGGAAATTATGTGATATTTTCTCATAATAACAAAATAAATAAAAAATCTAAATGGCAGCGTTGCACTTGTCTATCTATTTGAAGCTACTGCAGGAAAAGTGAATACTTGAAATTGAAAAGATTAGGCATGTGTTAGTGGTAGATTTAGGTGCGTGGAACAGGAAACAAACCATGGTGTTCCTTATCAGGCGATATAACACCTTGTTTGTATTGGTGCAGTGGAAGCTGATTGGGTGAAGTGGAAGCTGATTGGGTGCAGTGGAAGCTGATTGGGTACTGCGGAAGCTGATTGGGTGAAGTGGAAGCTGATTGGGTACTGTGGAAGCTGATTGGGTGAAGTGGAAGCTGATTGGGTACTGTGGAAGCTGATTGGGTGAAGTGGAAGCTGATTGGGTACTGTGGAAGCTGATTGGGTGAAGTGGAAGCTGATTGGGTACTGTGGAAGCTGATTGGGTGAAGTGGAAGCTGATTGGGTACTGTGGAAGCTGATTGGGTGAAGTGGAAGCTGATTGGGTACTGTGGAAGCTGATTGGGTGAAGTGGAATCTGATTTGGTACTGTGGAAGCTGATTGGGTGCAATGGAATCTGATTGGGTGAAGTGGAAGCTGATTGGGTGAAGTGGAAGCTGATTGGGTACTGTGGAAGCTGATTGGGTGCAATGGAAGCTGATTGGGTGAAGTGGAAGCTGATTGGGTACTGTGGAAGCTGATTGGGTGCAATGGAAGCTGATTGGGTGAAGTGGAAGCTGATTGGGTACTGTGGAAGCTGATTGGAAGAAGTGGAAGCTGATTGGGTGCAGTGGAAGCTGATTGGGTACTGTGGAAGCTGATTGGGTGAAGTGGAAGCTGATTGGGTACTGTGGAAGCTGATTGGGTGCAATGGAAGCTGATTGGGTGAAGTGGAAGCTGATTGGGTACTGTGGAAGCTGATTGGAAGAAGTGGAAGCTGATTGGGTGCAGTGGAAGCTGATTGGGTACTGTGGAAGCTGATTGGGTGAAGTGGAAGCTGATTGGGTGAAGTGGAAGCTGATTGGGTGCAGTGGAAGCTGATTGGGTACTGTGGAAGCTGATTGGGTGAAGTGGAAGCTGATTGGGTACTGTGGAAGCTGATTGGGTACTGTGGAAGCTGATTGGGTGCAGTGGAAGCTGATTGGGTGCAGTGGAAGCTGATTGGGTACTGTGGAAGCTGATTGGGTGCAGTGGAAGCTGATTGGGTGCAGTGGAAGCTGATTGGGTGCAGTGGAAGCTGATTGGGTGCAGTGGAAGCTGATTGGGTACTGTGGAAGCTGATTGGGTACTGTGGAAGCTGATTGGGTGAAGTGGAAGCTGATTGGGTGAAGTGGAAGCTGATTGGGTGCAGTGGAAGCTGATTGGATGAAGTGGAAGCTGATTGGGTACTGTGGAAGCTGATTGGGTGAAGTGGAAGCTGATTGGGTGCAGTGGAAGCTGATTGGGTACTGTGGAAGCTGATTGGGTACTGTGGAAGCTGATTGGGTGCAGTGGAAGCTGATTGGGTGCAGTGGAAGCTGATTGGGTGCAGTGGAAGCTGATTGGGCACTGTGGAAGCTGATTGGGTGCAGTGGAAGCTTATTGGGTGCAGTGGAAGCTGATTGGGTACTGTGGAAGCTGATTGGGTGAAGTGGAAGCTGATTGGGTGCAGTGGAAGCTGATTTGGTACTGTGGAAGCTGATTGGGTGCAGTGGAAGCTGATTGGGTGAAGTGGAAGCTGATTGGGTGAAGTGGAAGCTGATTGGGTGCAGTGGAAGCTGATTGGGTGAAGTGGAAGCTGATTGGGTACTGTGGAAGCTGATTGGGTGAAGTGGAAGCTGATTGGGTGCAGTGGAAGCTGATTTGGTACTGTGGAAGCTGATTGGGTACTGTGGAAGCTCATTGGGTGAAGTGGAAGCTGATTGGTACTGTGGAAGCTGATTGGGTGCAGTGGAAGCTGATTGGGTGCAGTGGAAGCTGATTTGGTGCAGTGGAAGCTGATTGGGTGAAGTGGAAGCTGATTGGGTGCAGTGGAAGTTGATTGGGTACTGTGGAAGCTGATTGGGTGAAGTGAAAGCTGATTGGGTGCAGTGGAAGCTGATTTGGTACTGTGGAAGCTGATTGGGTACTGTGGAAGCTGATTGGGTGAAGTGGAAGCTGATTGGGTACTGTGGAAGCTGATTGGGTGAAGTGGAAGCTGATTGGGTGCAGTGGAAGCTGATTGGGTGAAGTGGAAGCTGATTGGGTGAAGTGGAAGCTGATTGAGTGCAGTGGAAGCTGATTGGGTGAAGTGGAAGCTGATTGGGTGAAGTGGAAGCTGATTGGGTACTGTGGAAGCTGATTGGGTGAAGTGGAAGCTGATTGGGTGCAGTGGAAGCTGATTGGGTGAAGTGGAAGCTGATTGGGTGAAGTGGAAGCTGATTGGGTGAAGTGGAAGCTGATTGGGTACTGTGGAAGCTGATTGGGTACTGTGGAAGCTGATTGGGTACTGTGGAAGCTGATTTGGTACTGTGGAAGCTGATTTGGTGAAGTGGAAGCTGATTGGGTGCAGTGGAAGCTGATTGGGTGAAGTGGAATCTGATTGGGTGAAGTGGAAGCTGATTTGGTACTGTGGAAGCTGATTGGGTACTGTGGAAGCTGATTGGGTGAAGTGGAAGCTGATTGGGTGCAGTGGAAGCTGATTGGGTACTGTGGAAGCTGATTGGGTGAAGTGGAAGCTGATTGGGTGCAGTGGAAGCTGATTGGGTGAAGTGGAAGCTGATTGGGTACTGTGGAAGCTGATTGGGTGAAGTGGAAGCTGATTGGGTGCAGTGGAAGCTGATTTGGTACTGTGGAAGCTGATTGGGTACTGTGGAAGCTGATTGGGTGAAGTGGAAGCTGATTGGGTACTGTGGAAGCTGATTGGGTGAAGTGGAAGCTGATTGGGTGCAGTGGAAGCTGATTGGGTGAAGTGGAAGCTGATTGGGTACTGTGGAAGCTGATTGGGTGAAGTGGAAGCTGATTGGGTGCAGTGGAAGCTGATTTGGTACTGTGGAAGCTGATTGGATACTGTGGAAGCTGATTGGGTGAAGTGGAAGCTGATTGGGTACTGTGGAAGCTGATTGGGTGCAGTGGAAGCTGATTGGGTGCAGTGGAAGCTGATTGGGTGAAGTGAAAGCTGATTGGGTACTGTGGAAGCTGATTGGGTGAAGTGGAAGCTGATTGGGTGCAGTGGAAGCTGATTGGGTGCAGTGGAAGCTGATTGGGTGCAGTGGAAGCTGATTGGGTGAAGTGGAAGCTGATTGGGTGAAGTGGAAGCTGATTGGGTGCAGTGG
This sequence comes from Synaphobranchus kaupii, assembly GCA_029718625.1. Classification (NCBI taxonomy): domain Eukaryota; kingdom Metazoa; phylum Chordata; class Actinopteri; order Anguilliformes; family Synaphobranchidae; genus Synaphobranchus; species Synaphobranchus kaupii. Next base: position 12,609,344 of record CM056380.1, on the reverse strand, counting down.
AAGCTGATTGGGTGAAGTGGAAGCTGATTGGGTGCAGTGGAAGTTGATTGGGTACTGTGGAAGCTGATTGGGTGAAGTGAAAGCTGATTGGGTGCAGTGGAAGCTGATTTGGTACTGTGGAAGCTGATTGGGTACTGTGGAAGCTGATTGGGTGAAGTGGAAGCTGATTGGGTACTGTGGAAGCTGATTGGGTGAAGTGGAAGCTGATTGGGTGCAGTGGAAGCTGATTGGGTGAAGTGGATGCTGATTGGGTGAAGTGGAAGCTGATTGGGTGCAGTGGAAGCTGATTGGGTGAAGTGGAAGCTGATTGGGTGAAGTGGAAGCTGATTGGGTACTGTGGAAGCTGATTGGGTGAAGTGGAAGCTGATTGGGTGCAGTGGAAGCTGATTGGGTGAAGTGGAAGCTGATTGGGTGAAGTGGAAGCTGATTGGGTGAAGTGGAAGCTGATTGGGTACTGTGGAAGCTGATTGGGTACTGTGGAAGCTGATTTGGTACTGTGGAAGCTGATTTGGTGAAGTGGAAGCTGATTGGGTGCAGTGGAAGCTGATTGGGTGAAGTGGAAGCTGATTGGGTGCAGTGGAAGCTGATTGGGTACTGTGGAAGCTGATTGGGTGAAGTGGAAGCTGATTGGGTGCAGTGGAAGCTGATTGGGTGCAGTGGAAGCTGATTTGGTACTGTGGAAGCTGATTGGGTACTGTGGAAGCTGATTGGGTGAAGTGGAAGCTGATTGGGTGCAGTGGAAGCTGATTGGGTACTGTGGAAGCTGATTGGGTGAAGTGGAAGCTGATTGGGTGCAGTGGAAGCTGATTGGGTGCAGTGGAAGCTGATTTGGTACTGTGGAAGCTGATTTGGTACTGTGGAAGCTGATTGGGTGAAGGGGAAGCTGATTGGGTACTGTGGAAGCTGATTTGGTGAAGTGGAAGCTGATTGGGTACTGTGGAAGCTGATTGGGTGAAGTGGAAGCTGATTGGGTGCAGTGGAAGCTGATTGGGTGCAGTGGAAGCTGATTGGGTACTGTGGAAGCTGATTTGGTACTGTGGAAGCTGATTGGGTGAAGTGGAAGCTGATTGGGTGCAGTGGAAGCTGATTGGGTGAAGTGGAAGCTGATTGGTGAAGTGGAAGCTGATTGGCTGCAGTGGAAGCTGATTGGGTGAAGTGGAAGCTGATTGGGTACTGTGGAAGCTGATTGGCTGAAGTGGAAGCTGATTGGGTGAAGTGGAAGCTGATTGGGTGCAGTGGATGCTGATTGGGTGAAGTGGAAGCTGATTGGGTGAAGTGGAAGCTGATTGGGTACTGTGGAAGCTGATTGGGTGAAGTGGAAGCTGATTGGGTGAAGTGGAAGCTGATTGGGTGAAGTGGAAGCTGATTGGGTGCAGTGGAAGCTGATTGGACACATTGGCACAGCAGTAATTTAACAGTGTTGACAATCTGCCATGAAAAAGAAGTTCCAGCACCAAGGCAAACATGAAGCAGTAACACAGAAACACTGGATAGGGGCTGGCTTATATAGAACATGCCTGAGAGCCTTCCACATTCACATAATGTAGTCATAATATTTTATGTACCATGTGATCTTTGTTCTACAACATTCTTTTATGTTATCATAAAAACAGGGATCCACAACAGGCATGCAATTTCAAATAGAGCTCATGGCGGGGAGGGGGTTGTGACATCAGCGAATTGATTCCCCTGCATCAGTGATTAGTCAGTATGCAGTGATTACGCATCAGTGTCGTCCTACAACCATTATACTCATGCAAGATGTATGTCAGCACAGTAATGTACAGTGTTATGCAGAAATGTGGGCACCCATGTTCAAATTGCATGTTTTGTTGATTTTCTAAGTGGAATTAAGTTTGCACAGCCTCTACAGGGAACTTAAACATTACATATTTATGTACATTTTAATGCACAATTACTTTTTGTTTGCTGAATTTAACAAAAAAAAAAAAAAATCAGTAAATATGGCATGTGACAAAATTTTGGCACCCTGTCAGTCATTACTTTAGTAACACCTCCTTCAGCAGAGCTCACAGCTCCCAGTCATTACTTTAGTAACACCTCCTTCAGCAGAGCTCACAGCTTCCAGTCATTACTTTAGTAACAGCTCCTTCAGCAGAGCTCACAGCTCCCAGTCATTACTTTAGTAACACCTCCTTCAGCAGAGCTCACAGCTTCCAGTCATTACTTTAGTAACAGCTCCTTCAGCAGAGCTCACAGCTCCCAGTCATTACTTTAGTAACACCTCCTTCAGCAGAGCTCACAGCTTCCAGTCATTACTTTAGTAACAGCTCCTTCAGCAGAGCTCACAGCTCCCAGTCATTACTTTAGTAACAGCTCCTTCAGCAGAGCTCACAGCTCCCAGTCATTACTTTAGTAACACCTCCTTCAGCAGAGCTCACAGCTCCCAGTCATTACTTTAGTAACACCTCCTTCAGCAGAGCTCACAGCTTCCAGTCATTACTTTAGTAACAGCTCCTTCAGCAGAGCTCACAGCTCCCAGTCATTACTTTAGTAACAGCTCCTTCAGCAGAGCTCACAGCTCCCAGTCATTACTTTAGTAACACCTCCTTCAGCAGAGCTCACAGCTCCCAGTCATTACTTTAGTAACAGCTCCTTCAGCAGAGCTCACAGCTCCCAGTCATTACTTTAGTAACACCTCCTTCAGCAGAGCTCACAGCTCCCAGTCATTACTTTAGTAACACCTCCTTCAGCAGAGCTTACAGCTCCCAGTCATTACTTTAGTAACACCTCCTTCAGTAGAGCTCACAGCTCCCAGTCATTACTTTAGTAACACCTCCTTCAGCAGAGCTCACAGCTCCCAGTCATTACTTTAGTAACAGCTCCTTGAGCAGAGCTCACAGCTCCCAGTCATTACTTTAGTAACACCTCCTTCAGCAGAGCTCACAGCTCCCAGTCATTACTTTAGTAACACCTCCTTCAGCAGAGCTCACAGCTCCCAGTCATTACTTTAGTAACAGCTCCTTGAGCAGAGCTCACAGCTCCCAGTCATTACTTTAGTAACACCTCCTTCAGCAGAGCTCACAGCTTCCAGTCATTACTTTAGTAACAGCTCCTTGAGCAGAGCTCACAGCTCCCAGTCATTACTTTAGTAACACCTCCTTCAGCAGAGCTCACAGCTCCCAGTCATTACTTTAGTAACAGCTCCTTGAGCAGAGCTCACAGCTCCCAGTCATTACTTTAGTAACACCTCCTTCAGCAGAGCTCACAGCTCCCAGTCATTACTTTAGTAACACCTCCTTCAGCAGAGCTCACAGCTCCCAGTCATTACTTTAGTAACACCTCCTTCAGCAGAGCTCATAGCTCCCAGTCATTACTTTAGTAACACCTCCTTCAGCAGAGCTCACAGCTCCCAGTCATTACTTTAGTAACAGCTCCTTCAGCAGAGCTCACAGCTCCCAGTCATTACTTTAGTAACACCTCCTTCAGCAGAGCTCACAGCTCCCAGTCATTACTTTAGTAACACCTCCTTCAGCAGAGCTCATAGCTCCCAGTCATTACTTTAGTAACACCTCCTTCAGCAGAGCTCACAGCTCCCAGTCATTACTTTAGTAACACCTCCTTCAGCAGAGCTCATAGCTCCCAGTCATTACTTTAGTAACACCTCCTTCAGCAGAGCTCACAGCTCCCAGTCATTACTTTAGTAACACCTCCTTCAGCAGAGCTCACAGCTCCCAGTCATTACTTTAGTAACAGCTCCTTGAGCAGAGCTCACAGCTCCCAGTCATTACTTTAGTAACAGCTCCTTCAGCAGAGCTCACAGCTCCCAGTCATTACTTTAGTAACAGCTCCTTCAGCAGAGCTCACAGCTCCCAGTCATTACTTTAGTAACACCTCCTTCAGCAGAGCTCATAGCTCCCAGTCATTACTTTAGTAACACCTCCTTCAGCAGAGCTCACAGCTCCCAGTCATTACTTTAGTAACAGCTCCTTCAGCAGAGCTCACAGCTCCCAGTCATTACTTTAGTAACACCTCCTTCAGCAGAGCTCACAGCTCCCAGTCATTACTTTAGTAACACCTCCTTCAGCAGAGCTCATAGCTCCCAGTCATTACTTTAGTAACACCTCCTTCAGCAGAGCTCACAGCTCCCAGTCATTACTTTAGTAACACCTCCTTCAGCAGAGCTCATAGCTCCCAGTCATTACTTTAGTAACACCTCCTTCAGCAGAGCTCACAGCTCCCAGTCATTACTTTAGTAACACCTCCTTCAGCAGAGCTCACAGCTCCCAGTCATTACTTTAGTAACAGCTCCTTGAGCAGAGCTCATAGCTCCCAGTCATTACTTTAGTAACAGCTCCTTCAGCAGAGCTCACAGCTCCCAGTCATTACTTTAGTAACACCTCCTTCAGCAGAGCTCACAACTCCCAGTCATTACTTTAGTAACACCTCCTTCAGCAGAGCTCATAGCTCCCAGTCATTACTTTAGTAACAGCTCCTTCAGCAGAGCTCACAGCTCCCAGTCATTACTTTAGTAACAGCTCCTTCAGCAGAGCTCACAGCTCCCAGTCATTACTTTAGTAACAGCTCCTTCAGCAGAGCTCACAGCTCCCAGTCATTACTTTAGTAACACCTCCTTCAGCAGAGCTCATAGCTCCCAGTCATTACTTTAGTAACACCTCCTTCAGCAGAGCTCACAGCTCCCAGTCATTACTTTAGTAACAGCTCCTTGAGCAGAGCTCACAGCTCCCAGTCATTACTTTAGTAACACCTCCTTCAGCAGAGCTCACAGCTCCCAGTCATTACTTTAGTAACACCTCCTTTAGCAGAGCTCACAGCTCCCAGTCATTACTTTAGTAACAGCTCCTTGAGCAGAGCTCACAGCTCCCAGTAACCAGTCTTTCTGCTCTTGCTTTAGGAATTCTTCCCACTTTTTCTTGCGGAGCCCGTATAGATCAGAAATAATCTTAGGTGTTCTTGTCTGCACTGCTCGTTTGGGATCTCCCCACTGACTCTCACTGATATGCAAGTCTGGGGACTGTGAAGGGATTATTATTCTTATTATTATAATTATACTTTAAAACAATAGTAACAATAATGATGATGTTGATTATAATAATTAAAAAGGTAATGTGCTACAGATGACAGCAAGCCTCCAAATGTTGGCCATCAGTGGCCCATTGAGTTGTTGCAAGGCCACAACACTATTTCATACGTTCACATGGGTCAGATGGTTCTCTGATATACTGCCTCGCTCGATTACAACCTGCATGCGCCAACAGAGGATCCTTAATCCTGTTCGAAGAGGATCCTTAATCCTGTTCGAAGAGCGTGACACACAGCCGTACATCATAGGAGAGAGAGAGAGAGAGAGAGAGACAGAGACAAAGAGAGAGAGAGACGTACCAGAAAATTCCTGAGGCATGGACAATGACATGACTGCTTATTAAAGGAAAGGTGAAATGCATTCTGATTGGCCACTTCACAGCCCTTCCTTCTCGACACCTTCCCCATGACCCCCCCCCCCCCCCCCTCACGCTTGTGCCTGTAGTATAAAACAGGACCCTAAACCATATAAACCAGAACATATCATAAACCGCCTTTAGGACAGTGCCAGTGCATGCGAGCACCTTCTTACTCTGCACACTGTAATGTGGAAGTGTATAGCGAACTGCAGTGCTGAACTAAATAGTATTTTGGATTTAACTGGTGACTGATTGTTTTGGCACGTCATATACTTATATATTTCATATATATTTGAACCTATATTGCATGCTCAGTGTCTACTTGACCTGGTTATCATACAGGGGGCCTATTATCCAAAGCAGGATAAGCAAGTTAGCCAGATAGCTCTAAAATAATCCCATAAAATAACCTCAGAATCATTCTTCCGTATCAGCAGCTAACAATATGCATGACTAAATCACACTCCTAAACCACATTCTCGTGCATATTCATCTCACTAACGTGACAACGCAGCCTCATCGTTCTCACAGTCATCCGGATAGCATGATAATCCCGCGGAATACCCCCCCCCCCCCCCACCCCAGGCCTGGCACTGTTGCTCGTATAACTCTGGTGTGCTTATGATCTCTTATATTACGAGTCACTCTGGATAAAAGCATACGCTTAATGAATGTAACGTTATGTAGAGTGCCGTTCAGTGTCTACTGTAATGCGCCGGACAATAAGTGCTATAGCGTTTACGCTGCGTAAGCACAATGGAAATGTGCCCTTAAATAGGGACAGTATGTTGACAAATGTTCCAGTTTAAATGTAATAAAATTAAGTCACTTGCACATTCCATCACGCTCACAGTCTGTTTGATTATTACTTGCGGACAGCAGGCAGTTACGTGGTCGGTGTTGTGTATTTTTCCACTTCCACAAATGATATTAGACCTTAATGTGATCAGATTTATGTTGCATTTTGAACGTTTTGTGGGGACGAGGCGAAGCACAAAGTCTTCATTCACCTGGAACGTGCATTAAAGTGAGAAACATTTGTATAAATCGAAGCCATGACGGAGGGTCACTATTACCTGACAAGAGACTTGTGGCACATTTTACAGGGGGATATTAAGACGGTCAGGCAGTTTAGTGACTTAAATTAGAAGAAATTAGATTTTTTTTGTCACCACTAATATATCCCCCTGTATGTGTCTGATGTTTTTCTTGAGGTCTTAAACAGCAAATAAGCACATGGAATTGGATATTTTCAATTCCAATTTGGACTGCATCCACCCCAACTCCAGGATATGTCACTTTGACTTACATCATCATTTCACGGTAGAAATAAAACTCTGATCTGGCCGCTTGTAAAGTCAATGGGCCTCATTCATGAAACGTGAGCAGAACGAATTTGTGCGTAAATCGTTCGTATTAGTAAATTTGGCCGTATTTTGGCATTCATCAGCGTTTTCGTATCCGAGATTTATTCGCACAATCTTACACCTGCTTGTGACCACCACGTGTACCGCGTTCGTGAATTCAGAATGCCGCTAAATGTAGCTTCTGAGTGATAATTAGAATATTAATTTATTTTTATTTTCTGTTAAATTCTGCTAAATGTAGCCTTTGAAATACACATTGCAACCATAATGAATTATGATTGTAAAAAGCAAACACTTTAGATTACGCAGATTAATCAATTGTAGGCTATGAAGCTGTTTAATTAGACCCATAACGTAGGCTAATGAATGCTACCAGTAGCTATTTATTTTGCTAAATTGCTAAAAATTTAAATTCTACATGACCTTACATAGGCTATGCTAATTAAAAACTTGATTTAACAGTGAAAGTTTTTTAACCAATTATAATGTAGCCAGGCTATATCCCGGTAAAACCTGACTCGATTCTGGCTTTTGCTCAGTGGGACACGGGCAACAATGTGACCTCCATTAGAATGTGCCAGAGCAATTCTAAAATAAGGTAGCCTATGTGAGTTGTGGTTTGAAATCGGGTAATCACGCAGGCTACCTTATTTTAGAATTTCTCTGGCACATTTTAATTGCGGTACAGAACACCAACAAAATGACAAAATGAATAACGTTTAATTTATTTCCAGGCTGCGATAAAGCAATGTGCCCTCGTCCAATGCAGACTTTGATGCACAGCTATGCGTTTCTAAGCCTCCAATTTAATATCAATCCTTTTTTTATTTTACTTCTTTAACAGTGAGGGGGTGATCTTGCATTGATGGTAGCCTAGCCTACATGTTATCTCCTGCTAGGCTTTTACTTTACCAGTTCATGACACCGGTACTGACAATACATTTATTAATTTTTTCCCTTGATTGAACATCTGCTAATAAAACTTTGATTTCAGTGTCTGAATAATTATTTCCTTTGCTGTTTCTGGGCCATTTTGACAATAGGTATGGACCTTTAAATGGAAGTGACAGCCTCCATATAAGGCAATTCATGGGCGTGGATTTATGCTAATCACACAATAACGTGGACGTGCTTCGTACTTGAATACGAAAAAATCTGCCTTTTCCACACGGTTTGATGAATCCGGCGTAAATTTTTCATACCAACTCGTTTCGTACATAAATGTGCGCGCATATTTAAGAACGCTTCATGAATGAGGCCCATTGTGTGCACAGTCACGCAAAAATCAGAACATTAAAGCCTGCTGTCGAAACCGAACAGAAGAGAGACCATTCCTTCCTCCTTAACATGACTACCCTGTTATCATGTCAATTCATTTGACATTCTGGTAGTCAACAGAGGAAGGTCTTGACAGGTATTTTGCCATCTCTGTGACAATGTTGAAAGAGATTTCTCATCTTCGAAAAATGTGTGCACTGTCTCTGAAGTGGTCAAAGCACATATAGGGTCTTTGAGACTCCAGGCATCGAGCAGGTCCTCAATGTCTCCAGTGCCCTTCCAGTCTGGATATCTGGCTCCATCCAGAATTGCATTCTCCTTAATAGAATGCAATTCCAGAAAACCGGAGACAAAGAGCAAGGCCACAACGTTCTTATGCTAAGTTACAAATGCTCCCCACACAGTAGAAGATCAATGACAATTTAGCAACCATTGAGCAACAGCCTGCTTCAAATACTTGTTGTGAGAAGCGAAGTATTGTATATTGGGATTATTGTGCTTTATAGCACTGTTTCTGCTATTAAATATGAAAGATAGGAAAGATTTACTCTACGTTGATGTTGAATCTGATTTTTGATCTGTATCAGCAATGGCTGTGTTATGTCCTCTCGATTACTTCATAAAAGGTTGATTTACAGGGACAATCTCGAAATAACTCAAATATGGAATTAGGCATCAAATTTAAAAAATGATGATTCAACTGTACATATTTACACCAATGTCAATTAAAATATTTGCACCAAACTTCTTCATTTTTATGTCTTGTAAGCCATGTGGACTGATGGTTAGGTCCCGTTTTTCGGTGTGTGGGGGACTTTTCTCCTTGTGGGTCTATTAACAGATCTCCTCTGTAGGATCACACTAAAATGCACAGGACAACACAAATGTGAGACCATTTCAAATATGTGCCTTGATTAGTTTGAGTACATTTATGACAGAAACCATTGTTTTTAAAAGAAAAAGTCTGTATGATGTCTGCTTTGTGTTTGTTTACCACTACTAATGTTTGGGTCTCTTTGTCAAAGAGACAATGAGACAGAGACAACACGTTACTGGAAAAATGTGTAAATATTTGTGGGATAAGGATCAGACTGAGACCAGGGAATCAATCTGTGGGAGAAGATTCAATGACTAAGACAAGGGAGTCGATCTGTGGGAGAAGATTCAATAAGACTAAGACCAGGGAGTTGATCTGTGGGAGAAGATTCAATCAGACTAAGACTAGGGAGTCAATATGTGGGAGAAGATTCAATCAGCCCAAAGCAAAGGGAGTCGATCTGTGGGAGAAGATTCAGTCAGATGAAGACAAGGGATTCAATTTGTGGGAGAAGATTCAGTCAGACTAAGACAAGCGAGTCGATCTTTGGGAGAAAATTCAATAAGTCTAAGACAAGGGAGTCGATCTGTGGGAGAAGATTCAGTCAGACTAAGACAAGGGAGTCAATCTGTGGGAGAAGATTCAATCAACCCAAACCAAAGGGAGTCGATCTGTGGGAGAAGATTCAGTCAGACTAAGACAAGGGAGTCAATCTGTGGGAGAAGATTCAATCTGCCCAAACCAAAGGAGTCGATCTGTGGGAGAAGATTCAGTCAGACTAAAGCTGGGGTCACATTACACAACTTTTCCAATCGTAAGCGACAATGAAAAGAATGAGTAGCACACATTTAACAACGGTCATATGCAGATTTTCAGTCTCTTGTGTCGCACACACATAATGAGGGCTGTTTTTGAGGAGCACAAATCTAAACGACAGAGAATTGACGCAGACGGATGCAGTTCTCTCGCATGAACGTGATTTCTCGTGGTAACCTGCATTCGCGAGATTGTCTTTTTTCCCGATATTTTGAAACCAAAACAACCATGGGGCCCATACAGCTTGCAAATTTGTCAGTATTGTTGTGGTAATTTGCAGAGACAGACACACTCATGTGTCTGCCACAAATCCACAAGTCACTCCTCATTTTTAGTATTCCAAAAAACATGCTTATTCGGCTCAGCCAACCGCACGTTGGGTTTGATGTTCACTTCCATATTTTCCCACCTCTTCCTTCCTCTGTCGCAAACTCAATTTTCATTGGCTTTTCAATCTGCCCGATCGCGATTCGAGTCTTTGACCAGCGCAAACCAAAGGATTATGCCACGATTAACCCCGATAAAATCAAACGTCTGATAAAATCGTGGCGTTCCCGACTGGGATCGTAGGAGACAGACAACAGTCTTTCACTCCCACTCACATAACAATTACAGCTGCAACTTTACAGCGTGACTAGCCTGGACGAGCCTGGATTTCCCTGGACTACCACAGACTCTGCCCGATTGCAAATCGTTGCCAAATCGGGCAAAATCTTGTAATGTCCCCCCAGCTTAAGGCAAGGGAGTCTATCTGTGGCATAAGACTCAGTGAGCCCAAACTAAAGGGAGTCAATCTGTGGCATAAGACTCAGTGAGCCCAAACTAAAGGGAGTCTATCTGTGGCAGAAGACTCAGTGAGCCCAAACTAAAGGGAGTCTATCTGTGGCATAAGACTCAGTGAGCCCAAACTAAAGGGAGTCTATCTGTGGCATAAGACTCAGTGAGACCAAACTAAAGGGAGTCAATCTGTGGCATAAGACTCAGTGAGACCAAACTAAAGGGAGTCAATCTGTGGCAGAAGACTCAGTGAGCCCAAACTAAAGGGAGTCTATCTGTGGCATAAGACTCAGTGAGCCCAAACTAAAGGGAGTCAATCTGTGGCATAAGACTCAGTGAGACCAAACTAAAGGGAGTCAATCTGTGGCAGAAGATTCAATTAGACTAAGACAAGGGAGTCGATCTGTGGAAAAAGATTCAATCAGACTAAGACAAGTGAGTCTATCTGTGGCAGAAGACTCAGTCAGTCCAAACTAAAGGGAGTCAATCTGTGGGAGAAGATTCAATTAGACTAAGACAAGGGAGTCGATCTGTGGAAAAAGATTCAATCAGACTAAGACAAGTGAGTCTATCTGTGGCAGAAGACTCAGTCAGTCCAAAACCAGAGAGTCAATGTATTCATGGCAAATTTCTCACACCATGTTCAGTGTTACGGTTCTAGGTTGGCTTATATTTATTGCTTTAATGCTGTTGCATTTACAATCACTGCTCTGGGTAATGTTATTGTCCAGGTCTGGCACTGTTTACTCGTATAACTGCTGGATGCACTTGTGGTCTCTTTCAGTCTATTGGCCTGATGTAAAACTGTTTCGCACAAGCTAATAACAAGACCAATCATTGGTCATGTTATTGGTTTTGAGCATGCATAAAGGTTTTGCACATGCTAAAGGTCTCAGTAAATCAGGCCCTAATTCTCTCTGGATAGGAATATCTGATGAATAAAGTAACCCCACTCTGGAGGGCCTTAACCGCATCATTGGGGTGACAGGTACACCGGTATTACGGGTGGGAGGGGCGTACTCAAAACCTATGCAGTATTGTCCTGCCTCCAACCTTAAGCTCCTCCTTGATTTTCCTGTTGATTACATCATCAGATTTTATCCAACTGTTGATTCAATCAACCAATAACAGCGCCCGATCAGAGTGGCCAACTGCAGGGGAAGCCGTTTACTCGTGTATGAACAAACTACTGCACTCAAGGAACAAATGACAACGCTTAATTTTGGAAACGCTAAAGTACACAAATTAATAAAGGACCACATCAAATTTTTAAAAACCAACGCAAAAATGAACAACGGACCACGGCGAACCCAAAACCAGCAGTGAGGACTAAGCAGATTAATTAGGAAAGACATGCAAATGGCTCCTTTTTGCTGTTGAGTTGTGTGCTGTTGAGTTGTGCGTTTTGTTAACGCGCCAGTGCTTGTGCAGTCTGCCTGAGGGCAGTTTGACAGTGGCATTCTCGGGAGGGCCGAAGCGTGACGTTGGTTTTGTGAAAGGCTTCGACCCGCTCGTTCCGTCAACACTCCCCCACTGCCCCAAAAATAAATTAATAATTTTAAAAATGAAATGAAAAATAACAAAAAAACAACTGGATTTTGTGAAAGGACACTAGATGGACTTTGCTCAAATAAGAAATAGAGTAGACTGTTTTTCTACAACATTGTCAACATGTAAATTGACCTTAAGAGGCCAGTATTTCATTGTGCGGGCCAACGTGACACTGGCTTTTCACGATGCGAATATTTTAAATCTTTTTTTTTTATATTGCTCTATGGGGAGCCCATTATGTATTTAATTGATGTAAATGCATTAATATGTTCATGTTCCATGCATGCATATTATATATTCACTATCCATAACTAATGTTACAGATAGTGTGTCATATCAAAACGCGTAAAACTGTACAGCTGGAATATGATCATGAATCTAATTGTGTGTTGCACGATGCCCCTGGCTGCAAATTTAAGAAAACAATTTTATGGCACTTACATTCATTGCCGTTTCTCATAATTGGCTCCTTTGTGCAGTTCACACTTTTCAAACACGCTGCAACATTTCTTCTGGGTTACGTGCAGCAGTTGTTTTTGAAAATGTGTGAGACTGATTGTTGGGCGATGCGTGCACAGCGTCACACTCGAGTGCTTCGGCACATTTGCCCCCTCTAACAGACACACACACACCCACACACACACACACATACAACCTCCTGTTGACCTCCAGCACCAGTTTCTTTAATTTCAAATAAAGGAAATATGGAAGTCCTTAGTGTAAGAAGCGTATCGCTAATGATCCACACATGGATGATAAGGGTAAGGCTTTAAATTAGCATGTGGGAAGGCAGGTTTGTGAACAGGATCTGGGGAGATGGGCATTCACTCAAAGTGACAGATCCTATTGCTTACTCTGGTCTGAGCTTCTCCTACAAATCCACATATTGTTCACAATCACTCTCAGAAAAAAAGGTAAAAAAAGTACCTAAAAAGGTACAAATGCTTGTCCCTGGGGTGGTACCCTATAGAGACATAAAATTGTACCCCTAGCCAGCAATACATAATTAAGCCTCTCCCATAGGGGGTGGCTTATACCAGTTGTTGGGTTTTTTTCTACATTGATTTCCCGCAGGAATTATATGCGTCATCAGACTCCATGTCCACCTACTAGTTCAAAACCACTCTCAAAAATTATTATAATTTTTTTCTTCTGGCCGTTTAATTTTGTGGCGGCTGAATCTCAGAAACAGCAAGGCCCTGGAACTAGTCCTTGTACATCAGAGATGTATGTTTTACTGAAGTTGTGCGACATCTATTTGTTTTGTGACCTTGGCCGACTTTTCCAAGATGGCCGCCCTACCAGACAAAAACACGTTTTTGTTGATAACTCGATGACTATATATCAGATTGGGACAAAGTATCAACTTGAAGCTTGACTCAAATTACATCTTTCTCAAATGACAACTATATAGGTCAGAGGTCAAGGTCATATGGCCAATTGAAAAAGAGGTGTGACAAAAATTGGCACTCATATTTTGTGGAGGCAGAATCTCAGAAGCCGCAAGGCCCTGGAACTAGTCCTTGTACATCAGACATGTATATTTACTTAAGTTGTGCAACATCTACATCTATTCTATCTATTTCATCCGGTAGGGCGGCCATCTTGGAAAACACGAGAACTATATGTCCGATCGGGACAAGCAAAGTATCAACTTGAGAATTATATATATCCGATCGGGACAAAGTATTAACTTGAAGCTTGACACTGGGCACACATTTCTCAAATGATAACTATATAGGTCAGAGGTCAAGGTCATATGGATACATTCAAAAAGAGGTGCAAGAAAAATGTACACTTTTTGGGGCTAAAATTGTCTATATATACTCATGGTTTGCATTAAATCTATGCCGTAGCATAAATAGGTGAAATGCATATAGCCCGGTTATTCAATCTGGACATGAACATACTTTCAACATGGATTTCAACTTAACAGCCTAGCAGAATTCACCCATCTCAGTGTCCCAACATATCTACATATTTACAAGGCATGGTTCTCCTGTGGTGAGTCATGGTCTGCCATATAAAAGGGACTTATATTGAAATTGGAATTGCAGTGCATTGGGAAGAAAAACTAACCAAGGCAGTGGAAGGTCAGGCAGGAGGAGGCTTTTTTCCTGATCGCTCAGCGATCAGAATTTCTCGTTAATGTGTACCTTTTTTGATTGAAAAGGTACTTGTTAGTACCTAATTAGAACAATATTGTACTTTCAGGGTACATTTGGGAAATGTGTTGCTTAAAGAAGAAAGATTTACCTCCACGGTTCAGAGGCTGTACATGTATTATATTTAGAGTGATTTTGCTTTCACATGAGTGATTTCTGCTTTCTGCTGCTGCAAGCTGCGAATATTTTTTGGCAGACATAAAGTCACTCTCATATGTAAACCTGCGGTGTCACATTGAGATGTAAAAACCGCATTCTGTTTACAGTCACATGTACAGCTTGAAATTACAGAGAATAAATCAGAATTGATGTTCTGTGATTTTGAGCAACACAAGTGCTGCTTCACTGGCAGTCAATTAAATATTCTTGGAAACTGATTTTTTGGTAAAGCTCAAATGTATGACTCTTCAATCACTTTAACTTGCGTCCCTTGTTTCAGTTTTACCCTGTATACATAACTTGTAGAAATGATTTCCTTGTAAATTGCTTTATACTTTGTTAGAGTGTAGTAAACTGAATATTGTCACATCTGCTGTTGCAACCTTACAACTGTTTTTTTTTTAAATGAAAAAACTCAATGGTTTATTCATTCAAGAACAATAGTCTGTATTTAAATGTAGATAGTCTTTGTAATCCATAAAAATGCAATATAACACAATGGTGATTAAAATGCCACATTGTTAAAGTGGAAACTTAATTAATGACAATTGTGACAGGATAAAATTGGTACACCCTGGCATACAGAATTGATTATTGTAAAAACATAAGTAAGCAACAGCAGTGCAGCCTATTTTTTTTAGTCCATATTAATTGCAAAGATAATTGAGTGCAGTGTGACTTTCATTCATTGCCAATGCGGGGTTAAATTGACCTTGATGGCAAACAAACCTGTCGTGGAGCCTGTGCTAGCATCTAGCAGATGCCAGCAGTCATGCAATAGTTTTATTCATGCCCATTGAAGGGAGGTCTTCTCAGAGGCCTTTATGATGTCTTGTCTAAGGCCATTATCATTGTTGTCAAACTCAGACGTCCTTGGCAATTCCAGTCCTGCTAGAATTTAGACTTTACATTACATTAGTTTCTCGACTGAGAAAGCAAGATGGCTCTCTTGGTAACCTTGAGTAATCCAAAATACACATGCACATCTAATTTCCAGGTACTGAGTTAAAACAGATAATCGATATAGTTTTAAAACTATTGTAGCTACCAACGTGTGTATTGATTCTTTTGGTAACTTAAACATGCTCGTTGAGTCGAGTGTCACAACTGGACTGCGTGGTGAAATTCTCCCAAACCAATGAATGTTATAATGAATAATTCTTTCTTCTTTTTACGACATCAGGAGATTCTACCCCTTCCTCTCCCAAGAGGATACACAGCAACTAGCCCTCCATAATCTCTCACCTGGACTCCTGCAAAAGCCTCGCTGGCCGGCCTGCCAGCCTGTGCCATAAGGCCACTGCAACCGGTCCAGAACGCTGCTGCCCACCTGGTCTTCAACCTGCCCAAATCCACACCTGCCAGTGGCTTCTGGTGGCTGCCAGCATTCAATTCTAATTTCTTACACTGTCAGTGCGAGTGATTTGAATTTGAATGCAGGCAGCCACTGGAAAATCAAACCCCCTCTAGCCTTTTCCCCCCGGGGTTGCATTCACCTTGGATTTCGCCACTTACCTCCATCGCTAGTGGCGTTTGCTCGCCATGCTAAGTGCGCTTGCGTCCGTCGCTTTGCCTAAAAGCGCCGGTGACCCTCCTCCCCGCAGGCTGAGAAAAAAAAGCAGTACTTCTTATTTTATCTGCGTGAAGACTGTGTTCACAAAGCGACAGAGGAACAATAATGCTGGAAATTCAGTGGCGTTACAGTAGCATCACTCGCTAACCGTGCAATACCTAAGTTATAACCATGTTTATGCCTATGTTATAACCATGTTATACCCTATGTTGCGCTGATATGACAGAATATCACTGTGGTACAGAATGGAGGTCCACGGCATATGGATACGTTTGAAGGATATTAGCAGCAGATGTGCTGTGAGTGTTTCTGTGCCATTAAAAATGGCCTTTCTTTCCCTGCTGTCAGGGAGGGGGTGGTCGTATTCAGTGCAGGGAACTGCCGGGACAACCGCAGAGGTGCTGGAGAATATTTAATAGTCCGATTTATTAATATTAAATAACCCCTTTGACATGACTGCTGAAAGGCCTGACAGCCAGAGAAAATACATAATTCAGCTTATTTTCTTTCTTTCTGACATCATCTACCTTTCCCTCCAGAAGTCCATTGTGCATGCGTGGGATCATTTTCATCTTTGTGGACAAATCAAGGAGGTATAGCTTTTTTTTCTGGCAGAGAGATTGCTCTGTGTTGTAATGTAGGCTATGTTCTGTTGAAGAGCAATATTCCTCAAAAGAATGAAAACATACAATATGCATAAAATCCATATACAATGAAATATTTAACGGGGAGTCCTGATGCGGATATCCAAAATCAAGGGGAAAGAGACGAGGCCCGGAGTCCAGCAGTATCGTCCGCATAGGCGTGTATGTCCCACCCCAATGCTTAAGGGGGCCGGTTCTAGGTGTTTACACCGACAGAAAGAGAGAGAGAGAGAGAGAGGGGGAGGGAGGGGGGAGGGATGCGTTAAAAATAAAAAAAATTTCTGTGTCGCAAGTTTGGAGAACAAGTGCAATATTGGGTCTCATTGCATGTGTAGCAGTTGTCGTGGGTATATTCTTTAAGCCGTTTACTCGGCAATGACAGCATCAATATTTCATAACCTTTTACAAAAAACTGACAGTGATACATTCTGTTCTTTTCCCCACTGTTTCACTTTCACAATCTACAATGAGTTCTCTCTTTTTTTCTTTTTTTTTTTGGGCGGTTGTGGACACATAACTGCGTTATGGGAAATTGCAATGCCAGTAAACTGATCTGGAACTTTCAGGGAACTGCTAATTTCTCGTTCATTTTTGACCGGATAATTCTTCTGGACAATTATGTGCGGAATGCTCCTTTGAAGCTCCTTTTCTTGCACTCAATTCCCTTTTGTGGGACTTCCGTCTGCTTTCTGTTACAGAGAAATCATTTGAGAGGATAAAATGCGCTGTGATGTATTATTATTGAAGCCGAATGTGCTACCTCCGGCTATTACCCGCGCGTGGATAGGGGAGTGAGGGACTGTGGTGTTTACCTTTAGAAAGAAACGCGCCGCACGTTCCTCTTGAGACGTCCCCTCCTTTGGCTGTCCTCTGCGCGCGGCTCAGCTCGCCAACAGAAGCAGGATGCGGGCGAAATGTCCTTCCTATGTGAAGCTCTGAAGCACGGCCGCGGGCAACAGCGCAACTGCGACACGTCCCATCAACACACGCACACACACACACGCACGCACGCACGCACGCACGCACGCACGCACGCACGCACGCACGCACGCACGCACGCACGCACGCACGCACGCACGCACGCACGCACGCACGCACGCACACACACACACACACACACACACACACACGCACACACACACACACACGCACACACACACACACCGTTTTCGCACCAGCGCCTGACTAATGTGCGAAGGAAAAGTCGCTACGTCAGAAAATCTGGCTTCTACGGGGAAAATTAATTTCCAGTGTCTGTGACTGCGTAGGCAAATGATTGTATATCTTTCATCTTTTTGACAGTTTTAAGGATGGTGCACAGAGTATGAAGAAAATTTGACAGTTTAACGCGCTTAATTGATTCAATAAAACGCACATATGTATAAATAGAACTCCTCACTAGGTACATGGAGACCCTAAGTCCGACAATGTCTCTTTTTGTAATTCAATGCACTCTTGTAAAGGACTTTGCGACTATTTTTAAACACCCTGTGCACTTTTTTAAAAAACTTTTAAATGTTAATTAAGCCATAAGAAAAAGATGTACAGCATATTTCCAAATGTATAAATGGGAAAATAATGCAACTTTCTATCAATGTAAGTACTTGTACCTTTTGTAACAACTTCACAATGACTATTCATATCTGATAGACAGTGAACTAAATGGACTCACATTAGCTAGTAGAAAATGTAATATGGAAAACAACACCAACCCTGACATTGTTAACCCCAATACCAGTCAATACCAGTGATGGGGACATCACCCGTTCTGCCTCTGAAGCTGTCATTTGGGAGAAATAATCACCAACGTTCGCTGTCTGGATAGCTAGGTGTAAGGTTAGCAAGCAATTGCTAACTGGTCAGTTTGTCATAAATCCTTCTACCAAATTGCCTTTGTCAACAACCAAGTTAGTAAGCTTGCTAGTTTTCCCCTGTCTAATAGCAAAGCCATACCATATCATTTTTTTAACCTTCGTGAAGTTATTTCGCTGCTCACCCTGTTTTGACACAGCATAACATCTTAGCAACGATGCTCTCATCTGAGGAGGTATATTTTACATACATTCATTTTATGTAAACCACCTTGTTTATGCCACCAAAAACAAAATCTTTAAACACCAATCCCAATGTCCTCCGGGACGTGGGCAGTATTTTTTGGATCTTTAACAATAATGATAAATGATTACAAGCGTGGATTAACTAGTCCTCTCCTTAGAGTAGGACGGCAGTAGAGATGAACTGGAACTGATCCAAATGTTATGCAGGACGATGGTAGAGTTTAATAGGAACTGGAGTAGGGTTGAAGCACAGCTTATTCCATATCATGTACACATCATACCTGTATTAAGACATAGGCTAGTACCTGTTCACAGCGGATGCAAAACTGGCATTTTAATCATTTATAATATGAAGGGAAAGCAAGTCATCATACGCAGAAGAGCACAGAGATTCAGAAATCCAAATCCAATTCGGTTACTAGCCAGGAATTAACATTCTCTCTTTTTTAACATTTAACATTTTATTTATTAAATGTTCAGTCCTATATTCATCCCAAAAAGAAATAATATCTTCTGGCTAAACAACAGTCAGGGCTAGAAGCTTAGCCAGAAAAGAAAAACACGGTTGGCTTGGCGTGAGGTGTAAATAATTGACACTGTTTAAAAGCAAAGCTTCAGGAGTGTTAGGAATACTCTCGGAAAAAAACTGCCGAGTCTTTGCTTGCAGCCTGGTGCCATGATATTTGCCGCGGCATTTGTGAGAGCGCACTGTGAATCTCTCCAAGATGCAGGATACAGGGCTGGGTTTCAGCTTCACAAACTGTTTGCAGGATGTCAAACATGCTGGTGTGAGCAAAACTGTCTGGGAGTTTGGGTTATTTGATGCGAGGCTGCTTATTTCTTCGAAGATGTGACATTTTCTGAAAGATTATAAAGGGCACCAGTGATGTGTATTGGCATCGTTGCTTTCTAGACAAGGAAAATATTTATTTACCTTTATCCGTGTGATTGAATTTCAGTCAGATGTTCTTAGAGTCTTAACATCTTAAAGTTGTAGACTGTTCCGCCTTTAAATAATGTATGAATCAGATACTTTAAAGTATAACTCCACTGTTTGTATCAATGCTCTCTTTCTTCTTTTTTTGGAATGCAACGTCTTTCAAAATAGTTTTGAATGGATTTACTTTTCATTCATGGCTTTTGAATCAATAAGCAATAACAGAAGCATAATATACTAGGTATAGGTAAATAAGAGTTGGGGCTAATTCATCATGTTGTTCTTTTTTGCAATTATTGTTGATGAATGGGCCAATGTTTGATGGGGCATTTTCATGAGAATAGTCCCACACAAACCCTGCTTTTTCTCAAAATATGTCCATAAAGTCTTCTTCCCTTATGGTAACTGAAGTCAGTGACTTTTGTCGTGGATGCTAATGGGTTCTACAGGAAGTTCAATTTGAGGTTCTGAGCGTCTGTTACATTTTACCAGAGCCTTTTGTTTTTTTTTGTCCGTGGTCTCAGATTCTTTTTAAAAGTACGGTTGTATTTTACTTGCACTTGCTGAATTGTTCATCATTTCATTTCCCAGCTTTATTGTTTTATAGTTAATTTATTCGTTAAATCCTTTTCAAGAAAAAACCGCTGTTGCTGATTTTGTGTGCATATTCAGTGCCGAATTATATAGTATATGGAAACAAACGGTTTTACTTCGGGATTGGCCCACTATGGGCTCTGAAAAAGGCCGAGCTGACCAGCTTTGAGCTGTACAATCAGCGTCATCTCAGTGCTCCGCATAATTGTTCCTTCTGTGTTTTGTGCTGAACCTGTGGAGCAGTGCAGGAAGTAATGAGTGCAGTAATGAGACTTGTTTATTTCATTTGGGGGGAAAAAAATCCCATTTTCAAGGTCTTTTGGAGGACACGGCACACACAGACCTTCCAGTGTGTTTACTCATCTTCTACCTATGTACTATCTACCTGAGGAGCAAAGCATCATTAAACATACATGAAGAGGGGACCTGGTAACCAAGTGGGGACATTTTCCAATTCCCCACTTGGAAAATGCTTTGAATCATGTTAAACTGATGAGAAAATTTAGAAAAAATACAGCCAGAAATTACATTATGGATTTGCCAATTTCTTTTTTTAAATTAGGGAATACCTTTATTGTGAGGGTTTATATATGTGTATGGCAATACACATTCCCAAAGCAATTTGCATGTGTGTGTGTGTTTGCACGCACACACACTTCAGGAGGAAATGCATGCATTTATAGGTGTTTAAAAAAAGGCAAGTTTGCCTTTATGAGTAAAACCATGGCAATGGAAAAAAGTGCATTTCCTTTGAGACAGCACTGCCCTTGGAACTACACCCACTCACCCGCAGGGCCCCAAATCAAAATGGCTGACCTTTACAAGACTGTACTGTAATTCCGTAATGTGCTGTTCCATTCTGATACAGGCTTGAACAGGACGCTCATATGTATACGCACTTAGTCTGGCATTATGCGCGCGTTCCCAGCGACGTTCTGTCAAATTCTTATTTCATTTTTACCCTGCAAAATAGATGTGCTGAAACACATAAGCTCAGTGCAGTACAGACAGAGGGAATGGTCGCAGGTGCTGAAAGCTACATAGATGTTAGTTTAATTAGTTTATTTGCACAAAAATATTTTTTTTTTCTTTAAAAAAACAAAACTTTAGGAAAATAGTAATATATATTAGGTATATATGGCTTACTCCTGGCCTCAACCTAAATAAAAAATAAAAACAATATTACATCAAGACAAAAAATTGGATTTAGAAAAAAACAAGACACAACATTAAAAATATAATAATAATAAAAAGCAAAATTTATTAAAACAAAAGAAATAAGAAATACTATAGCAAAACTGATTTTGCTACAATAAATATAATTACATTCCAGGATAAAGACTGGAGACTGTCGGTCTTGGCCAGGCAAGGCTAGCATAGCATTTCCTCCCTGTTTTCTCATCCCTGGCAGGGATTCAACACTAACTTTGTCATTAACTTTGACAGCACATGAAAAGCAGTATTCTTTATGAACAGTTTCTCGAGTTCTGCTATCACTAACTTGCCAAACTGAGTTCGTGGAGGGAAAGACACACTCGTGTTTACTCGTGAGTCACAGTTAAGGACACATGTTGGTTCAATTCAGGTCTCTGACTCTCGTAGATGGCAGGGTATTTTTAAGGTAAGGAAAACGTTTACAATAGTTTTGAAACTTGACGGATATTGACATTGAGCTATCCCTTTCTGATCGTATGATCTCAACAGACCCAGTCTGAAAAAGTCAACGCATTGCGTATAACAGAGAAACTATAACAGTTTCTCTATGTTCCCATCAAAAGCATCATCTGATACATGTTATCAGAATGTTTTTTTTTAAGAATTTGATAACTAGAATACTAAACTCCTATATGTAGTCCTATATGATGAACAGTCTCTATCACCAACTCAAAATGGCTTTCATGTCTTAAGCCTGTCTTGACTATGCTCCATATTTCTGAGTGGCATTGCAAAAAAAAAGAAAAAGAAAAACAAAACCCCAATAATGAAGATCTAAATATACCCTGTCGGTATTTCATGTTAATTGTTTTATTTATTCATTCATTCATTAGCTTATTTATTGTTTGATTTATTTATTTGTATTTAAATTATTGAAATGTATTTTAGTGTTTTAGTTCTATGTAATTTAGGTATGGAAGTTCTAACTAATTTGTAATAATAGTAATGTCATTTAGGAATCTAAATGCAATTTATGGAATTGTATTTCTTAATTTAAGTTAGGTAAATTGTTTATTTATTGCATACTGGCTACTTCACCTAAAGCTCCCCATGGGAAAAAAAAAGTTACTCTATTCCAGGGGTAGGCAACCCTTGTCCTGGAGAGCCACAGGGTCTGCTGGTTTTTGTTGTTACTCAGCACTTAATTGATCAATTAAGCAGTCGTTTATACAGGTACTCACCTCACCAGGGCTGCGTTCAGCCCCGACAAAACGTAGCAAAACATTTATTTAAACGGAAACGGTGGTGCGTGAACACCCTGTTGTGTTAGGCAAGCGTTGCCTTTTTAATACGGCGGGGTTTATATACACATCGCTGCTGATTGGGTAACACCTCTGAGACACCCACCAAATGAGAGAAACCGTACCTCAAAGCCCGTTGCACACCTTTTTGAGGAAACATGTCGTTCAACCCGGAAACCGTAGCAAAACGGTGCACACCGTTTTCAGATTGAACGTGGCCCTGGTTTCTTTGGTCTAAGCGGTTGTTATATTAAAGGTGAAAACAAAAAACAGAAGACCCTGCGGCTCCCCGTGTCCAGGGTTGGCCAGCCCTGCTCTATTCTATTCTGCTCTATTCTATGATTGCAGCTGAGTAAAGGAACGTCTTAACAGTTGCACTGTCCAATGAACTATGAGCTATGCTACATGCTAAATGCTACTTGCAGCTTGTGAAGTACAGACACAGGTGTAGCAGTAGCCACATCTGTCTGTGTGTCCCTATCATCCATAACTCGAACAATTCTACTTCGATTGCGCTGACAATTTGTGCAAATATTGAGAGTTGGGCACTAACCTGAATCTTGAATTTCTATCCCAATCGGTGCATGCCTGACAGTGCAATATCAAAGTTTTAGCCCCATGCATATTACGTTCAGGGTCGACATTAGCACATGTGCGGGTGTAGCATCTCACTGAGTGCCATTCTAGTTATTATTATTATTATTATTGTTATTATTATTATTATTATTATTATTATTATTATTATATTATCATGTAGGTGATTTGTATGTAGGTGATGTTTTTTTGCATCACTCTGTATAAGAGCTCACAGGCAATGTGATTTACAATTACAAACAAATACGTTTACAAAACAGTTATACATTTAGGGAGACACATATAATAATGAAATCAATTTGATATGTAATGAATTACATTTAAAGTTACATAAATACAGATGGGTCTATATTTTAGTACCATGGTAATTTTTTGAAAGCAGCATCTCCCAAAAGCACGGAGATTTAACATGGAGCTCACATATTGAACCAGGACCAGTGTGTATTGCTCGAGGAGATTGTTTACACCCGCCGTACATCACCATGAGCGAACTTCATTTATTACAACCTTGACTTGCCTCAGTTCTTCTCCTACCAAAATAAGATGATGTACTATAAGATGTTATTTTATCAAAAGACCTTGAATTTGCATTGATGGTTATATATATATACACTTTTTTTAATATATATATATATATATATATATATATATATATATATATATATATATATAAAGTGTTCAGGTGTATATATATATATATATATACACCTGAAAACTTTAACACTTTGTATGGAGAAAATGACTCCCCAGCAGTGGCTCTCTCAAATATACATCTGTAAGGACTTCAGACAAACTGGATATAAAAAAGATGAAACAGTCATTTTCTCATGGACAACCATGCTCTCACTAATTTGTCACTGCAAACTACTTTGGTCAGAGGGAGAAGAAATGGTGACATAATGGTGTCATAGTGAACGCCAGCGTAGACATCGACATTGAAAAATTATTGCGAAAAAAGGCAGGCCCAACGGCCGCCTTTGGAAGAAAGTCAACTTGCTTTTCACGGTATCATTGTGTTGACAGCTTCATCTGAGAGTAATTTCATTTTGTGCTGAAGTCGAACAGCCAGGGAACTAGGCGGCGCCTGCCTCCCCGCTGACAAAGGAATTGCATTGGTAACGGCGTCCAGCTGTTCCAGGAGTCTGTGCCTATTCACAATTACCGTATCTGTGGCAAGGGGGGGGGGGTATCTGCGGCCATTGTCAAACTCGGAGCCCAAATTGCGGAACATCTCCTCTCCCCCGGCCACCCCTGACAGGCAGAGGCCGTATTAAACTTTAATTACGTTCGATGTTGCAGTAAATTGCGGGAGACACTCCTCGGTCTCTCAACCCTCTCTCTCCCTTGTTTTGATCTCAGAAATGATGGTTATTTTGTCAGGAGTAGTTTGACTGTGTGGGGGCCATCTCACCTCACCTATAAATACATATAAAGTCACTACATGGAGTATTTCATCAGTAAGTCAAAGGATGTAATTCCTCTAAAAGGGAATTTAAACTCTCTTTTTTGATTATTGGTAATTGTATATTTATTATGGTCTATACTAGATAGTAAACATATTGTATTATATAGATGCTTGGTTGAGAGGTCAAATGTTCTGCCCACAATGTAATCTAAATGGGCCTTCCACACAAACATAAAAACCAAGATTGACATCTTTGCTCATTCTAACATTTAACAAGGAAATACTGTGCATACAAAATTTGAGTTAATTCATAAGCGTACTTACAGTTCAAGAATGCTACTTTTTTAAATGAGACACACTTTTGCTCATTTGACCATTTGCAAGCATTTTGAAGGGCTTTGAAATATTTTCTGACATGGCTAGACTGGTAAACTTAGTAGTGACAACAAGATTTTTTACATGTTTATATTGTCACCAAGGTCTTGTCTACAAGCTGGTATAAACCATTGTAGTTTTGTCGGTGTTTTTTGTATTAAAAAGGGATATGCCAGTGTTGTTCTAGTACTACTATTGTGGCGCTGCTTGCTTTTTAACCAAGGCCATCATCAACATGGCGTAACTTAAATCTACTAAATGGCATGATTTTTCACATTAGAGGACTACTGAATAGCTAGCTAGCATTTTGAATCTTAACCTAACCGCTGTTCACCATAGTTAGATGCAAGCTAAAGTTTAAGCTTGCTAAGCTGGCCTTTTTTTTTTTTAAGCTACAAATGGAAAAGTACGGAGCCCCAGAGGTCCACAGAAGAAGAAAAAAACGGGGGGTTAATTCATTCACTCGTTTTAATTTAATCGTTCCCTCGTTTTAGTAATTCGTTTTTTTTTTCTTCTCCTTCTTCTGTGCACCGCTGGGGCTCCGTATAAAAGCGTGTGAGGCTGAGGTTAATATCAAGAGCCTACAGTCTCAGTTAGCTGAGTCTAGTGAGAGACTCTAACAGCAGTACCCCAAGAATTTACAAAAGAAGCTGAAGTGCATGGCGGATAAGTTACAGAAAGCACAACCGACTGAGGCGCTTAGTAACAGGGCCTCGGACAGGCAATAGTGCCGGCAGAGAGCACAGAGATCAAGACTCTGTGTGAACTTAGAAAAGATGAAGTTAGAGAAGAGAAGGGCCTCCCTCTGTCGTAATTATTGCAAAGGTAAGGCAAGTCATAGTCACTAGTGTTTACTAGAGCAGGTGATGGTTCTAAGCCAGCAAGTAGAATTTTGAGGGAAAACGATTCTACCATAAGGGAGGAATTAGATTGTACAGGAGCGTACTATAATATGTACTTTTGAACATGACAAATGTTCAACACGGATTTGGTGAGTACTAGTGGGGTAAGTGCAAATAAAGGCACAGAGGTGGTGAAGGTCATTTTAGAGAAGCCTGCTGGCTCCCAGGTAGAGAAGTGCCACTTTGCGAAGGTACATGGTCTTGGAGGCACGGCAGGTGGCACTACAGCATGTACAGAAAACGGCGTCACCCTCTGTCCTGATGCCACTAGCATAGGCTACATTCAGGTTCGCGAGAGCAGGCATCCAGTGCACCTAGTCACACACAGTTTAGCACAGTCAAATTGATTCAGGACGTAGTTGGCAGTGGTCGCAGAGGGTTGAAACGATATTTACATTACGAGAATTTTAGCAGACGCTCTTATCGACTTTGCATACTATCCGTTTATACGGCTGGATATACACTGAAGCGATTCAGGTTGCGCAGACTCCAGTGCCTTGCTCAAGGTAGAACAGCAGTGCCTTACCTGGGAATCGAACCTGCGACCTTTGAGCTACAAGCCCAGTTCCCCTAGCCATTATACTATACCAGAGGTAGGGAACCTCCCCTAGCCATTATACTATACCAGAGGTATAGGGAACCTCCCCTAGCCATTATACTATACCAGGGGTAGGGAACCTCCCCTAGCCATTATACTATACCAGGGGTAGGGAACCTCCCCTAGCCATTATACTATACCAGGGGTAGGGAACCCTGGTCCTGGAGAGCCGCAGGGTCTGCTGGTTTTAGTTGTTACTCCCCGCTTAATTGATCGATTAAAGCAGTTGATTACACAGTTAACTCACCTCACCTGGGTTTTTTGGTTTAAGTAGTTGCTGTATTTAAGGTGAAAACAAAAACCAGCAGACCCTGCGGCTCTCCAGGATCAGGGTTCCCTACCCCTGTACTATACTATTATGCCACCCAGTTTGACACTGATAAGGGTGGGGGGGGGGTAGCGAGCGCAGCACCCCCAGACAACAAATACCGAGTGCAGAGACGATAGTGAGAATGTAGATGGTAGCGGGTGTCTTTTTTGGAAGAGAGAGAGCGGCACTGTTCGCCTGCTCAGGACGGCGTGAAAACGTGTACAGGAAGGTGTACGTGAGAAGAGTGGCAACCTGTCCGGTTGAGAACATTTCCGCTGGAGAAGAATGGGTCCGACAGTTTAAAGCCCCGTTTAAAAGGCAATAGGGTAAACGTCACGTTCCACAACGCTGCCGCTGGTGCACACGTCCTCAGCGATGATCTTAGTGAATTTGCAAGCCGTCAACGGGACAGACAGCCGGCTTGTTCGGACTGTGGATGGCGAAACGTGATTGGCAGTAGATCATCTCTGGAGGGCTCTTTCTAGGAAAGAGAATGCGCTTGCCATGAATGATAGGTATCAGGAGCTAGTTAGGAAGCTGGCAGGCTGATGCATGCCCATTTCTGACAGGGGAAAGAGAGGCTTTTTCAGTTCTTCAGTGCTTCCTGTTCTTCAGTGCTTCCTGTTCTTCAGTGCTTCGTGCGGAACACCAATGTAAGGTTTGATGCTCTCACTATGAAGGCCGTTGAGGTCCTTCTAGCTAGTCTTGTTAGGGTATGCAGTGGCATGCTGGTGGACTATCTGTAGCATGATCGCGACTCACATGTAATACAGGATATCGAGAAACAAATGTGAGTTCAGGGAGGGCTAGTGCAATCACAGTCGAAGGTATGATACTTTCTAAGCAAAGCAGATCCTGTGAGCGGTTGTCAAGGTTAGATAGTGACAGGAAAGCAGAGGTAATGTCTGCCGCCAGAAAATCTGGGCACAAACAAATAGCAGTGTTTTGTGAAAGAGCCCAAGCATCACAGTGTATATAACTCTGGCTCCTCCTGGAGGGCCACAGTGTCTGCAGGTTTAACTCCAGTCCTGGAGGGCCACAGTGTCTGCAGGTTTAACTCCAGTCCTGGAGGGCCGCAGTGTCTACAGGTTTAACTCCAGTCCTGGAGGGTCGCTGCGTCTGCAGGTTTAACTCCAGTCCTGGAGGGCCACAGTGTCTGCAGGTTTAACTCCAGTCCTGGAGGGCCGCTGCGTCTGCAGGTTTAACTCCAGTCCTGGAGGGCCGCAGTGCCTACAGGTTTAACTCCAGTCCTGGAGGGCCGCAGTGTCTGCATGGTTAACTCCAGTCCTGGAGGGCCGCAGTGTCTGCAGGTTTAACTCCAGTCCTGGAGGGCCGCAGTGTCTGCATGGTTAACTGCAGTCCTGGAGGGCCGCAGTGTCTGCAGGTTTAACTCCAGTCCTGGAGGGCCGCAGTGTCTGCAGGTTTAACTCCAGTCCTGGAGGGCCGCAGTGTCTGCATGGTTAACTCCAGTCCTGGAGGGCCGCAGTGTCTGCAGGTTTAACTCCAGTCCTGGAGGGCCACAGTGTCTGCAGGTTTAACTCCAGTCCTGGAGGGGCGCAATGTCTGAAGGTTTGAGACTATTTTACCTATTTATTTAGCAACTTAAATTAATAAATTAAGAGCTGAATCATCGAAAACGGCAGACACTGTGGCTCTCCAACCCGAGAATTCTGCAGTTTGGACACGCCATCTGTGAGCCCCAAAAAACCTATATCATTTTATATTTTCTTTTAGAATTTGATCTTCTCACATCATACATGAATCTGCATTCATCCTCAGCATTAATTTACCCCTGTGCCCTCTTCAGCTCCCTCCTCCCATTCCCATGGGAACCAAGCCGTTCTACAGCAACTACCTGTGCCAGGCTTCCCAGTGTACCCAAAGCATTCAAACTTAAAATGAAGACTTCTTCCCAGATTCTATTTAGCTAAACAAGGTTTTCAACTTTAATTAGCGCCGGCTGAATTTATTTTCAGTCGTTTCCACGTGCTTGACAGACACCACGAGTAAAAGCTTCGGCATGCATTCGCCGTGGCTGAAGTGGTGCCAGGTGGTAAACTATGCATGCCTAGGCTACTTCAAATTTAACGCAGGGAAATGCAACTGACAGGCAAACATCCGCTTTCCAAGATTCTCATGCATTATTAAATTACCTCTTGTGACAATCTAGTTAGAATCAATTTACTATCTATTCCGCTTTAAATAAGGCATGTTATTGCTTAACTTGTTTTAGATATCTAAATTTACTACATGTAATGAATTGATTAATTTACATTTAGCACAATAAATAAAAATCACCTATACAGTCCTGTCTTCAGTGCTTTTTATTTATGGGATTTCTCACTGAATATCTGCCCCTGGAGATACTCGTCTAACCCACCTGCTCACACCTCACTTGTGAGGTACCAGTGTGTGCAAAGTCTGACTGCATTTGCAAACCCGGTGGCAAGGTGGGCAAGTTGTCTTGCGCAGGCAAACATGGGGGGCTTTGATTGAGGTTTCGCATATTTGCATAAATTTAATTAAAGCGAACCGTGAGGATTTTCCAGGTTGTCAGTCGGCACATTGGTGGAATTTAGCTTAAGGCAAATTCCACATTAATACCAAGCAGTATTTTTTATTTATGTATTTATTTACGTATTTACATGGAGAGCTGGCGATATGTGAAGCAGCGTGCCGGGTCTTGTAGTAGAGGTAGAGACATTTTGGGTGTTCAAGTCCAGGATTGACTCAGTGCTGGATACTCTCTCTCTCTCTTTTCTCTTCCATTATGTGTTCTTATTCATTTTAAAATGTACTGTATTGTACTGATAAGCATTTGCTTGATAATACATAAGTGTTTGTGACGAGTGATTTAACCAAAATGCAATCTCTGTTGTTTTAGATTGTGTTGATATATGTCCTACTGCGTATTATAAATGTACACAAGAACATGGTATATAAATATAGGAGTGGTGTTTGGAGGTTAATCATAGGCCCCGTCAGTGTCGAGTGTTGACTCCTGAAGCTGTTCTATTTTGGAAGTGGCTCCGGATAAGAGCATCTGCTACGTACTAAAATGTAATTGTTATTCTAAGTGCCAGAATGCCGGGGGGTGGTCTCTGATCGGCGGTGTGATGTTGAATCCAGACAGAACCGGGGCTGACTGTGGCTGGCAGTCCCGCAGGGCGACGCAGGACCGACGCTCGCATCGCCCGTGGATGCTCTCAGCCGGCTGGGATTAACCCCGTTGTGGAGAGGCTTAATTTACCCATCTTCACCTGTTTTATACTGTTCTGTTTAAAGCTTTATAAATTCTGATGTCAACTGTACATAAAACACAGATAATGGCATAAATTAAAGAAGACCCTTGTACCATTTATTATCTTAAATGAATATAGAAATGAAGACATTTATTATCAATTAATATATACATATATAAATTAATTTATTTTCATAATTCATATGTAAATCTTGCGCAGTGAATACACGAACCTCAGTGAAAAACGAAGTTCCGCAACTCTAGTTTACGGTGAACCCCTGAGAGTCAGTGATGTGCGTGAGGTAAAACTTTACATTTTCTGCTTCGCAAACCTCCCGTCTGCATGTGTACAGGATGTGAAAGGGATTATGTGTTACTGCTCAAATCCCCCGCTTTCAGACGCGGTACAGTCGGATGTTTGTGATGCAGACGCCAGGGTCTACGGCACTAGGGGGCCTGAACCAAGGGGTTAAAGCATCTCACCGCACGCCAGCGACCCCTACTGTCCGATCGCGCGCCCGCGAGTCCACCTGTTAAGCTGCGTGTAAAGCGCTTTCTTCCGATTCATATCTGCGCGAGCCCGACTTGCGAACTGCGGCGTGATAGGAAGGGGGCGATTGACACGCTTGTCTTCGCTCTCTCAAATCGGTAGCGGAGGTTGCAGCAACGAGCGCTCGGATATACAGTCGGGGGCATTCTACAATTAGGGAGAAAAAAAGGAGAGAGAAAGGCATGAGGAGGTGACAGGGAGGGGCTCGGACTGAAGGGGGTCGCCGTCGCACCGACGGCGGTCGACGAGGCGCGAAGCGAACGGGCGAAGACCCGCGCGGGCTCGCCAAGACAGAGAGGAGAACTCAGTTCGAGCGAACGCGCCTCCCCCTGCCTAAAGCACACGTCTCCTCCCGCTCAACGTAAAGCTAATTGATTTGAGGGTTGTGGATTATTAATGTGACGGACCCACACTCTGCATTCTGATGAAGTCACCCCTGCCCCCGCCCCCCGCCCCCGCCCTCCCACAGCCCATTTTTTCCCTTTTTTCGGAATGAATTCATCCTCTATCTGGAGAGGTGTCATAATGCTGTACATGTTTAACAAGAAACTGGTGACAGAAGCAGGAAATGTATTCAGCAAAGGGGTCTCCCTTTTCCTCTGCGCCCCCTTTTTGTGATCATTAAGGCTCTAATAGCTGCGATAACAACACAAAAATGACAAAATTCCTGGATTATGCAACCGGAGTGACATTCAAAGTCAGCGCAACTATAATTAGTTTTATCATGAGCGACTGGAATAAATTGGCTAGACTGCTCCCGGAATTTTAATATAGACTGTTTCATTTTCCCTCTTGGCTGGATAAACCTTTAACGCCTTCTCACAAAATATACTGTACGTGGTAGCTGTCAGTAAGAAGTGAAATATTATAAGAAGAATCATTTCTCATTACATTCCGCTCATGCAACTTTTATTTTTACATAAGCAAATATTGCCCTTGTCATATTTCAACCTTTTACTTCCTCTCACTATTTTAGTCCAGATAAGGGTACACCAAGAGTACATGGTTTTTAGTATGCATTACAACACCCTTCGTCTGGAAAGGAACTCCGTATAGTAGTCATAAAATACAAACAGAATACTTCCACTAGGACTTCCACATAAACCTATACTCAGAAACAGCTGTTTAAAAAAACTAAAAAAACAGTCTTCACAGTGCAATGCATTTCATCTTTTTTTTCTTCCCGTAAATGTGTGCTTGGGTGCCGGGTTTCTGCTGCTCAAAGTGCACTGCAGAATACCTTATGCACCTCCACCACCACAAAAAAGGTCTGGGCTGCTGCTCGAGATTTATTGAGCCGACCATATGGAAGCAGACACACACACACAGACACACACACACACACAGACACACACACACACACACACACACACACACACACACACACAATAGAAGATGACTCAGTAATGTTATACAAGGGAGTGCTGAGAGACATGTGGTGCAGTCTGTAGGGCAGCTGAGTCCTCCACATGGACGGGGGTTTGATTCCCTGCTGCACATGGACGGGGGTTTGATTCCCTGTTGCACATGGATGGGGGTTTGATGCCCTGTTGTACATTAATGGGGGTTTGATGCCCTGTTGCACATGGACGGGGGTTTGATTCCCTGTTGCACATGGACGGGGGTTTGATTCCCTGTTGCACATGGACGGGGGTTTGATTCCCTGTTGCACATGGACGGGGGTTTGATGCCCTGTTGCACATGGATGGGGGTTTGATCCCCTGTTGCACATGGATGGGGGTTTGATGCCCTGTTGCACATGGATGGGGGTTTGATTCCCTGTTGCACATGGACGGGGGTTTGATTCCCTGTTGCACATGGACGGGGGTTTGATTCCCTGTTGCACATGGACGGGGGTTTGATTCCCTGTTGCACATGGATGGGGGTTTGATGCCCTGTTGCACATGGACGGGGGTTTGATGCCCTGTTGCACATGGACAGGGGTTTGATTCCCTGTTGCACATGGACGGGGGTTTGATTCCCTGTTGCACATGGACGGGGGTTTGATTCCCTGTTGCACATGGACGGGGGTTTGATTCCCTGTTGCACATGGACGGGGGTTTGATTCCCTGTTGCACATGGACGGGGGTTTGATGCCCTGTTGTACATTAATGGGGGTTTGATGCCCTGTTGCACATGGACGGGGGTTTGATTCCCTGTTGCACATGGACGGGGGTTTGATTCCCTGTTGCACATGGACGGGGGTTTGATTCCCTGTTGCACATGGACGGGGGTTTGATGCCCTGTTGCACATGGACGGGGGTTTGATGCCCTGTTGCACATGGACGGGGGTTTGATTCCCTGTTGCACATGGACGGGGGTTTGATTCCCTGTTGCACATGGACGGGGGTTTGATTCCCTGTTGCACATGGACGGGGGTTTGATTCCCTGTTGCACATGGACGGGGGTTTGATTCCCTGTTGCACATGGACGGGGGTTTGATGCCCTGTTGCACATGGACGGGGGTTTGATGCCCTGTTGCACATTAATGGGGGTTTGATGCCCTGTTGCACATGGACGGGGGTTTGATTCCCTGTTGCACATGGACGGGGGTTTGATTCCCTGTTGCACATGGACGGGGGTTTGATTCCCTGTTGCACATGGACGGGGGTTTGATGCCCTGTTGCACATGGACGGGGGTTTGATTCCCTGTTGCACATGGACGGGGGTTTGATTCCCTGTTGCACATGGACGGGGGTTTGATTCCCTGTTGCACATGGACGGGGGTTTGATGCCCTGTTGCACATGGACGGGGGTTTGATTCCCTGTTGCACATGGACGGGGGTTTGATTCCCTGCTGCACATGGACGGGGGTTTGATTCCCTGTTGCACATGGATGGGGGTTTGATGCCCTGTTGTACATTAATGGGGGTTTGATGCCCTGTTGCACATGGACGGGGGTTTGATTCCCTGTTGCACATGGACGGGGGTTTGATTCCCTGTTGCACATGGACGGGGGTTTGATTCCCTGTTGCACATGGACGGGGGTTTGATGCCCTGTTGCACATGGATGGGGGTTTGATCCCCTGTTGCACATGGATGGGGGTTTGATGCCCTGTTGCACATGGATGGGGGTTTGATTCCCTGTTGCACATGGACGGGGGTTTGATTCCCTGTTGCACATGGACGGGGGTTTGATTCCCTGTTGCACATGGACGGGGGTTTGATTCCCTGTTGCACATGGATGGGGGTTTGATGCCCTGTTGCACATGGACGGGGGTTTGATGCCCTGTTGCACATGGACAGGGGTTTGATTCCCTGTTGCACATGGACGGGGGTTTGATTCCCTGTTGCACATGGACGGGGGTTTGATTCCCTGTTGCACATGGACGGGGGTTTGATTCCCTGTTGCACATGGACGGGGGTTTGATTCCCTGTTGCACATGGACGGGGGTTTGATGCCCTGTTGTACATTAATGGGGGTTTGATGCCCTGTTGCACATGGACGGGGGTTTGATTCCCTGTTGCACATGGACGGGGGTTTGATTCCCTGTTGCACATGGACGGGGGTTTGATGCCCTGTTGCACATGGACGGGGGTTTGATGCCCTGTTGCACATGGACGGGGGTTTGATTCCCTGTTGCACATGGACGGGGGTTTGATTCCCTGTTGCACATGGACGGGGGTTTGATTCCCTGTTGCACATGGACGGGGGTTTGATTCCCTGTTGCACATGGACGGGGGTTTGATTCCCTGTTGCACATGGACGGGGGTTTGATGCCCTGTTGCACATGGACGGGGGTTTGATGCCCTGTTGCACATTAATGGGGGTTTGATGCCCTGTTGCACATGGACGGGGGTTTGATTCCCTGTTGCACATGGACGGGGGTTTGATTCCCTGTTGCACATGGACGGGGGTTTGATTCCCTGTTGCACATGGACGGGGGTTTGATGCCCTGTTGCACATGGACGGGGGTTTGATTCCCTGTTGCACATGGACGGGGGTTTGATTCCCTGTTGCACATGGACGGGGGTTTGATTCCCTGTTGCACATGGATGGGGGTTTGATGCCCTGTTGCACATGGACGGGGGTTTGATGCCCTGTTGCACATGGATGGGGGTTTGATGCCCTGCTCTGTCACTTTCTCAGCTGTGATTCCCTCTCTATCTGTCACGCTCTCTGCTTTCTCTCCCACTCTGAATAAAGGAAAAAATACAAACGGAGTGTTGGCTGTCCTGTCTCCTTTAATCATCACATAATGTTTGGGGTCAATTTGACCCAATTTAATATTTGACGTCTCTTAAAAACCAGTTAACATTATTTTTTCATTTTGACACTATATGACCTTTCCTAATTTGTTGGAATTAAATAGTAGACACACAATAAACATAATGTATAATAACGCATATTGCATAATAACGTTTTCAAAAGTCCTGTACAAACTTTGTATACAAAGGTGTGGGGTCATTTGTGCGGATGTAAGAAAATATACAAGCTTTTTTAGTTTTTATCTCAGATTTGTTGTGGGTAATTCTGGTGGCACTTTCCCATACAGGTTTTGAACTTTACAAACTCTCACTTACGTCAGTCTCAAGAATGAGATTGTGTTTCATCACAGATTTTTTTATATTTATGGATAATAGTCAATTGGGAGACACAAAAAGTTAAAAAAAACTTTCTATTACAATAATTTTGAGAGAGTTTAAACTTAGAGAGTTTAAACATAAAAGGCGTTATAAAAAGTACAAACACAATATGAGGGTTCTAAAAAACAGTAGTTAGATGGGTTAATGATTGTGACAAGCATCTGGGAAAAAAACATTACTTGTTTACATTATACAGTATTAGTATATTTTTGAACATTCAATCATTCCCTGTGTTTATTTTATACAAAATGAACAAAAAAGAAGAATTGTTTGGTCATTCTTATCAGGGATGTGAATTACTTTGCAGGGCACTGTATCTACTGCCTGCAAAATCTTGATGAAATATCTGCTTTTTGGGCTGGAGATTTATCAGGAAGAATCAGGTAGTGTGAAAATATGGTCGGGCAAATCACTGAATCCCATATCAACTGCACACAATCTTAACTTGTTTACTGGCCTACTGGAGATGTGACGCATTTGAAAGCATCTGTACCCTGGACTCAACCAATTTCTGTCTTCAAATGTTACTTTTTTTTGCCTTTAAAAATGCATTTGTTCAGGTTCTGCAATATGAAAACTTAATGGGAACAAAATGTATTTATGTCCAACATATATTTGTAGTGACTCAATAATAACTAAGATTTACTAAGACTGTTAGCATGTGCAAAACTAACAACACAACTAATGACTGGTATTAAATGGTCATGTTATTGGTTTTGCGTGTGCTGAAGGTCTTAGTAAATATGGCCCTTAATGTTGCAAACAGATGTTGGCTAAATCCAGGCCAAAGTTAAATGCAAATGTTAGTTGAGTGCAGGAGTGTTCTATTTCCCAGAGCATCATGGGAACCTACTACTGTTATGGCAGGTAGTCAGACAGGGCACAACACAGTGTTCTTTGGTGGCAAAGTCATGCTATTGTTTGGTTATATGAACAAAATTAAATGGATTACTAGCAAGGAAGTGTTTACAGAGAAACACAAATAGTTCAATCTCACAGTTCATCCCTGTGGCTGAGAGGTATGAAAGCCCAGCTACACTTGAAGAAGAGAGGAAGCAAAAAGTTATTTTATCGTTTAAAACCAACGCGTTTCGGCAATAGCCTTCGTCGGAGTTTCATCAGGCAAATAAAAGTGTTTGAGGGGCTGCAGTCCCTTCATTCATCCTTGAGCTGAAAAGGGAACCAGAGGATTCAGCAAAGAGAAGCCTTTCCAAAAAGGGAACCCTTTCCAAAAAGAGAACCATTTCCAACAAATCAAGGAAGGAGCACAATGACAGGAAGTCACACATTCTGGAAAATCTACCATGCGATCGAACAACCTTGTTCTTCAGCATACCGTGCGGAAAGCAAGGCCACTAATACAGATTTCCTCGACAATAAGGATTAATTATTAATTAATTAAATACTCTGTAAGCAATTAATAAGTCAAGGTCAACAGTTCATATGGTTGCTTGCAGAGTAGCTTTGAATGTGTAATTCCTGAGTGTACTTTGGTTAATTTCCATCACTGCTCTTTGAACAGCCATGGATTCTGTATGTGTAGCAGCAAAATCAAAAGGTTTGTTTTAATAGTCAATCAGGCCACTGTTCGGCATATGAGATGATTCACTTTCAGCTCAGAAATAAATTTTAAAAAGCGCCATGTCATATTTATATTTTTTCCAAGCGTTTTTAGTCTAATGCTTTTTTTCTGTCCATATTGACAATTGTCATTACAAAGAACACACAGTGATATCGCAAGCCAAATTATATACAGTTTGTGATGTTATGAATGTGAAGACCTGAGGTGGAAAGTCCAGGCGTCAGACCGCTCTGCCATGTGTTTCTTCCACCCATGAACTGAACCAGCTGATTTCACTAATTAGTTCTACCTCCTGGCTGAAGAATTGTGCTAATTAGCAAATCCAGGTGATTGGAACAAAATACTGGGGAGGACTTTTACTTTCTGAACCTGGATTTTACACCTCTGGTGAAGACTGACTGCTAACAGTTCAGTATGAACTTTAAGTTGAAATTATTCTGAAACATACTGACATATTCAGGTCTATGAGGATGTCTTACGTCACAAATAAGGCCTTAAAGAAAGAGCTTGTTACGTCCCATGTGTGTTTTTTTTTTGTGCTTGTCTCTCTCCCTTTTCTGTCTCAGCATTATCCTCCCCTCAGAAGCCTGCTATCATTCGTCCACCCAGCTGTCAATCATCGTTTGCCTATGCCCTCTCCTCCAATCAGATGGCGACAGCTCCTTTTTAAATTTCAGTTTGTAGGCTGATCTCCCTTTGCTTTGTCATCTGTTTGTTGGCTGCTTGTGATTCTGACATAGTTTGTGATTTGTTTTCTGTGAAGATTTCTGTCATTCTTGTTCGTAATCTTTTGTTCGTTGTTCAGTTGGTCTCCTTTGTGTGTCTGTTTCCTCCGTCCATTTTTGTCAGCCGGCAGAGGCCTTGAGACAGGTAAGATGGAGGCCTCTATACTCTAGCAGCACGTAGGATTAGTATTCTGTGTATATATACACCAGCTTAGGAGTGGTTGCCACCGAGTGTCCCTTTGGTTTAGGTTAGTGAGAGTAGGTATGCTTTTGCTTTATATCTATTAGATAGGTAGCCCTCTACCTTTGTTTTTTAGTTAGTCCTGTTTGGTTTGTTTTATTGCTGTCTTTGCTTTGGCAACACTGAGTCCTAGGCCTCAGTCTGGTGTGCCTGCGTTTGTACGTATTGTATATTGTTTATAACCATAGTAATATTATCTGTGTCTTCTGTATTTTGTTGTTTTTCCAATGGGTTACCATCACATGTATTCACACATTTTAATTTATTTTTTCACCATGTTTGAGTATACATGAGTTTTTGCAGCCATCTAAATGCAAAAAGTACATGTTTATAAGTTTAGTTTTTTTTTCACTTTTTGGATGTAATTCTAGTCTCATGTATTGTGCCATTTTCTCACTGAACACAAGCTGATTTTTCTTCATAAATGTCATCAAATGCAATTAATTTGTTTCATTGCGATTAACATGCATAAACATCATTTCACATCCAGCAAAGCAGTCATAACTTCTCATCCATCTGGATGGAAACACCTGACATTTAGGATTTTTGAAGTCTTTCCACTTCTTGGACATAATATATACCTGTATATACAGTGCCCTCCCCTATTATTGGCACCCCGTCTTCCGCACAGCCTGCACACATCCTACGCACATGCACACCTTCCGCACATGCACACATCTTCCACACATGCACACATCTTCCGCACATGCACACATCCTCCGCACATGCACACATCCTCCGCACATGCACACATCCTCCGCACATCCTCCGCACACATCCTCCGCACATATCCTGCGCACATCCTGCAGCATATATCCTGCGCACATCCTGCACACATCCTCTGCACATTCACACATCCTGCAGCACATATCCTCCGCACATCCTGCACCCATCTTCTGCACATCCTCCGCACACATCCCCTGCAGATCCGTACATCCTGCAAACATCCTCTGCACAGCCACCACTGAAATTATGGATGGTGATACCGTCATTTAAATTCCCCTCTGCTGATCTCTCTACCTTTTTAACAACACAGCAAACTGAACTAGAATATTAATGTTTTGTTTGGATTGGTGCTTTTCTGTCTTTTTTCCCCTCATTCTGATGTTTAATTCTCTCCCAGTTTGTGAAACCTCAGTTTGGTGGGACACAGTGTTGCTGCAAAGCCAAAGAAGTCTGCTCAGGGTTGTTGGAGCACACATAATTTGATTACACGGTTGTGTATTAAATGCTATTTATCTTTGTATCATAATGAATATTAAATAAATGAAGCCATGGTTAACTATTAAATCCAAATAACTGCAGTCTTGTGTGACTCTTCTTACCCCTAGCACGTTTCCACCACTACACCACGCCTGGTTCAGCCACACCTGTGTGTCAGTGCCAGCCTCTCTTGCACACCAGCCTCGGCCTAGTCCTGCAAAACTTATCCGGAACGTCTTTCTCCCTACCCCCCTCCTCTATGGCCTCTCTGAGGCCCAAATCATTGACCTCTGCCACTTCCAGTTATCTAAGTTTATTTTATTCTTCTTTAAAGCAACTAAGACCTGGATTATTTTTCAACTGATATAGATTGTGTGTGCGTGCATCCGTGACACACTGCATGTTTGTGCCCTATACTGTCAGTGTGCTGCTGCTGGTTCTGCACCTACTCCCACCAGCACTGTGATTACTCCCCATGCTGCCCTGCCTGCAGCTGCTGTTCCAGGTGATCCTCCAG
This sequence comes from Synaphobranchus kaupii, assembly GCA_029718625.1. NCBI lineage: Eukaryota > Metazoa > Chordata > Actinopteri > Anguilliformes > Synaphobranchidae > Synaphobranchus > Synaphobranchus kaupii. The sequence continues at coordinate 12,569,900 of CM056380.1, read as the reverse complement.
CTCCATCCCATTTCTTGGCCTCAGGAAGCCATCCATTTTTGTTACCCTCAAAAACAAGGCGAGGCATCACTCTGCAAGACCAGAAATGGATTGCATCCACACTGTGGGGAAAACCAGAGGCTGCAGAGTGACCTGAAGCTGTGGTACGAACCACCCGCCCCAGATCTGATCTACAACAAGGCTCCCACACCAGAACGCTTTTTCAACCACAGGCTCCTGGTGTGGATGCCCTACCACCAGTGGAAGGTCAAGTCACTCTGTCCAGAATGTGGCCAGCAGCTAACTGGGTGTGGTATTCATAAGAGGGTGCAGCAGGTTATGATTACCCTCAGGTGCACAGGTTGCAGAGTAGCCCACCTGTCATCCAGTAAGAACGGTTGTGCAAACATTCATTGTGTCATCAGCAACCACAAAGTGATTTAGTGTTTTTTTTGGGGGGGGGGGCAGTCTCACGAGTCAATGATGTTTTCTGCTGTAAGGCCAAGTGCCCTTATGGCAGCAGTGATAAATTACTAAATATATATTAAACAAAGCGGTTTACTACATGAAAAAACACTAACAGGATCACACACTCAAGTCTGACTTCATTATGTTTTCAGTGTATTTTTATTTATTTGAATGTAAAATGTATTACATATTCTAACTCGTACGTGAAACGTTTTCATAACGTGAAAAAAGGAGTTTTTTTTTAAGTACATAAAAAATTCTTAAATATAGCAATTGTATAAAAGTAGTTTAATAGATATTTATCGAACCAATAAAATAGTAGTGAATATCCCTGGCCAGACTTTTTTTTTTTTCTTTTCCACCCAATCCCCTTGAATAGAAGGGCATTGAAGCCTGAAGTTTTGCCACTGATGTGAAGATACCTTTGACTTGTCCACAGTGAGGTCTCCCGTCTCTGTTATCTATGCAGAAAATACCCTTTACTGCCACATGCCATAGTTATGTTAGACATTTCTTATTGAAATCTATTTTAATATTTGCATTTTTCAGGTATGGATATTAGGGATTGGGTCGAGTAGGCAGGTAGTCGGTTTCGAGGACATAACCAGTTTAGACAGCTCCTCCATGTCAATTGGCTTAAAACAGTTTAGTGCCACTGTTGATACATCTTCCTGTGTTGACCAGGTTCTGGGCTGTTCATTGATTATGGGAGGAGTGATGCCTAGAAGAGGAGGCAATTTGGAGATCTGGTCTCTAATAGCTTCAATCTTTTGATTGAAAAAATTCATGAAATCATTACTGCTGTAAACGCTGGGGTAGGATGAAAATTCTGATGATGGTTTTTTAGTCAAATTGTCCACAGTGCTAAACAAGAATTTTGGTTTGCATTTGTTTTGTTCAATTAATTTAGAGAAAAAGGCAGATCTAGCTGATACAAGAGCTTGCTTGTACTGGAGGAGGCTATCTTTCCATGCAAGACGAAGTACTTCTAGTTTAGCTGACCGCCATTTTCGCTCCAGTTTTCTTGTGGACTGCTTCAGGGCACGGGTAGTGTCATTGTACCAGGGAGTACGGTTTTTCCAACAAAACTTTCTTTTTAGAGGGGCAACCATATCAAGGGTGCTTCTGAGAGTAAAACTTAACTGGTTAGTCAGTTCGTCCAGCGATACTTCAGTGGTATTTCCTTTGTTTGAAAGGAATGATTCCGGAAGCATATCTATAAACTTTGGAATGACGTCAGAGTTTAACGACCGGCTGTAATAGTGTCTTGGCTCTGATATAGAAGTGGTCGTTGCCTCGATTTCAAAAGTAATAAGGAAATGATCAGATAATACAGGGTTATGGGGTGCAATAGTAAGATTCATAACATTGATACCATAGGATAACACTAAGTCTAGGGTATGGCTATGGTAATGAGTGGGTCCACAGACATTTTGTTTGAACCCAACAGAGTCAATAATAGAGGCAAAGGCTGTTCCTAGGGGATCACCCGGTTTATCCACATGTATGTTAAAATCACCAACAATCACAACCTTGTCTGCCGAAATAGCAAGGCAAGACAAAAACTCAGCGAATTCTATTAGAAAATCCGAATAGGGCCCAGGTGGTCTGTAAACAGACACTAGGAAAAAGGACTGCATGTTACCCCTTATTTTAGCTAAGTCATGCTGTACACAATTCATAGAAAGAACTTCAAAAGATGAGAACGTATCTCACACTTAAGCTTAAGGTGGACTGATAGATCGCTGCAACACCACCCCCTCTTCCTGACTGGCGCGATACCTGAGTACTTAAAAAACCTACAGGAGATGCTTCATTAAGTGCGACATATTCACCAGGTCTTAGCCAAGTTTCAGTCAGACACAGTACTTTGAGATTATGATCTGTGATCAATTCGTTTACAAGAAGTGCTTTAGGAGCAAGAGATCTAACATGTAGTAGTCCAATTTTTAGGAGTGATTCACAACAGCTGCTAGCAGCAACATGTTTTAATTTGAGAGTAATAAGATTATCCGCGTTGATACCACGGTTTGCTTTACGTTTGGCATATATGCGTGGGGCAGACACAGTCTCAATATAATAAATACTCATTTCTAGCTCAGATATGGGATGAGGATGAGTACTATTGCCAATTTCTAGCTCTGAAACGCACCTTGCAGACAACGGCGTTGGGCCATGTGTCTGAGTCACAGGCATTGGGAAACGCGTTGGGAAACGCACAGGCTCCGATGTAGGATCAGAGGCCTGCTGCCTGGCCGGCGCCCTGATAAGGTGTCAGGATCTGGCTTTACTAAGACTAGCATCTAAGTTATTTGCTAGGACAAGAGCCCCTCTCCAGCTCGGGTGGAGTCCGTCTCTCTTCAGTAGGCCAGGCATTCTCCAGAAATCAGGCCAATTATTGACGAACCCTATGCCACTAGATGAGCACCACTCAGACAGCCAGCGATTTAGCGACGTGAGTCTACTGTAGACCTCGTCACTCCTACGAACTGGGAGCGGACCAGAGCATATTACTTCCCGACACATCTTTTTAGCCATCGCACACACCGAAACAAAGTTATTTTTGGTGACCTCCGATTGCCTCAATCGGACGTCATTTGTGCCGACGTGAATAACAATTTTAGAGTATTTACGTTTACTTTTTGCCAGCACTCTCAGACTAGCCTCAACATCGGTAGCTCTGGCACCAGGCATACACTGCACTATGGTCGCTGGTGTCGCTAATCTCACGTTTCTCAGAATACTATCCCCTATGATCAGGGCTTTCTCAGTAGGTGTGTTACTGAGTGGGGAATATCGGTTTGAAACGCGAGTAGGGTGATGCTCGGCGGCTCTAAGCCAACAGCTATGTTTCTTTTGCACCGTGACAAAATCGTCCCGCAGTGAGGACTCTGACGGGGGGCATCCGGCTCAGGTAAGAGGGAATCTATCAAACTCTCACTCTCCTGGATCTGATATAACGTCCGGATGCGGGCCTCTAGCTCAGCTATTCTGAGATAAGCTGACACTTTGCACATATACCATTACTGGTAAAATTAGCAACAGAACTAAGGCTAAACATGAAACACACCCCGCAGGAAACACTTGCAGTGGAAGCCATAATGTGCGCTTACCGTATTTATCCTTAGTTGTTGTTAGATGTTCTGGGTCTGGATGTGATCAACTTAGAGCGGTAGTCACAAAAGTGGGAAAACGTAGAAATCTTGGAAATTGTCGTTGAAAAATCTAAATTAATTCAGTAGTATTTAAGATATATATATATATTTTTTTTTTTTTTACAGTTCGTTCAGTTGAGCAAGCGAAGCAAACACGCCTTCAGTTCAGATTCAAACAGCAAACAGGAAACAGGGCAGAAGACTGCTGTTGTACCCTTGAGCAAGGTGCTTAACCTGAAATGTTTCAGTAAATATCTAGCTGTGTAAGGGTGTTTGCTAAACGCCTGTCATGTAACGTGTGTTTGTTTGGCAAGGAAAGCCAGTGTATTTGCCTTTAGGGATTTGAAGTCAACTTTACTGGGAGGGGGAGTGCCCTCTTGTCTTGTGTTTTATGACATCATAGTAAATGGAACCCTTTGGGTTTTATCCTTTTCTACAGTCTATGCTCTTATCCCGCATTCCATACAAATCAGTCGAAACATTTCTTATAAGATGGCAAATGTACAACTTTAAATAATGTTGTAATGAAGGAGCCTTGCCAGAAAGCCTCTGCATTTACTGGTGTGCAGGCTTGTCATAAAACCTTGATCAAGAACTTCAGAGCTCATTCTTCTTTTGAGTGAGAATGCAAATGTATTAATGATTAGTGTAGTTGCTTGTTGAAAACTAGCAAAAAATGTTTACAGCACTATATAATTTTTCAACAGAAAAAAATATTCTAGTACTTATGTACAGTTGTACTAAAGAGGCACATCTATATACATAATAAACATCAACTGAACATTAGATGTAATATGTATCAGGGTGGAGAACAGGGCTGCAATGTGGCAACATTTATTGCAGGTTAAAAATTTTATTGATACAATATTCTAATGTTTCTGTCTGAATGTTCCCATACTCCACATGGTTGAGGTTTTTTTTCCTCCACAATTTTAGCAGTTTTGCAGTGTCCTCTAATCTTGGTACTGTATCAAAATAAAGAATTGAGAATGAAAGTGTTCAGGCATGTTCGCAGGTGGCTGTGTTGCGGTGGCTCATGGTGCTGTCGTATCTAAGGACAGGTGAACGATGGGAGAGAGCACAGATGGGGGCTGCATCAGTGTGACGCGTATACACACAAGACAATGAATTCCATGAAATATTCTGAAGTAGACATCTTTCAAAGGCAGTCTTTAAAGATCTTTTTAACTACTATCACACAACCGTGAACATGTATACATTCTGACTAATTGACTGAGTACCCATAATGCATTTACTCTACTATCACACATCTGTGAATGTGTACAGATGTTGATTGACACCGTTTACTCTCAATGCTTTTTAACACACTATGTTTTGTGTATATAAATGTATATATCAACATGCCATGTAAATGCTTTGTAAGTACTGTATGTCTCTTTAAAAGCAGATTTAAAAATAAGTAACTAAAGAGTCATAAACAAGTTCAAACGAATCCGTAAATACAGGGGTTATGTTATTTCTGGGTACCAAATGTACAGTGTATGTTCCGATTAATACATTCTGATTACCCACAATGCATTTCATGTATTATTGCAAACCATGAATGTAACAGTATAGTATTTTATGTACAGTCAAGCTGGAAAGTCTTTCACCTTCTCCACATTTTTATTAAGTTACAGACATATTCTACAATAGATTGAGTTCATTTTTTGTCTCAAAATTCTACACAAAATAGCCCATAATGACAAAGTGAAAACAGGTTTTTAGACATTTGTGCTAATTTATAAAAGATAAAAATGTAAAATATCATATGTACACAAGTGTGCACACCCTTTGATATGACACCCAAAAGTGAGCTGAGGTGCATTTTGTTTCCACTGATACTGCTTGAGATGTTTCTACAACTTAATTGGAGTCCACCTGTGATAAATTCAATTGATTGGACATGATTGGGGATTGCCAACACCTGCCTATATAAGGTCCCACAGTTGACAGTGCATGTCAGAGCAAACTCCAAGCCATGGGGTCAAAGGAATTATCTGCAGACCTCAGAAACAGGATTGTGTCAAGGCATAGATCTGGAGAAGGGTACGGAAAAATCTCTGCAGCTTTACAGGTCCCAAAGAGCACAGTAGCCACCATCATTCGTAAATGGAAGAAGTTTGGAACCACCAAGAATCTTCCTAGACCTGGCCGCCCGGCCAAACTGAGCAATCGGGGAAGACGGGCCTTGGTCAGGGAGGTGAGCAGGAACCCGAGGGTCACTCTGACAGAGCTCCAGCGTATCCTTGTGGAGATGGGAGAACCTTTCAGAAGATCAACCATCCAGGCAGTACTCCACCAATCAGGCCTTTATGGTAGAGTGGCCAGACGGAAGCCCCTCCTTAGTAAAATGCACATCACAGCCCGCTTGGAGTTTGCCAAAAGGCACCTAGAGGACTCTCAAGCCATGAGAATCAAGATTCTCTGGTCTGATGAAACCAAAATTGAACTTTGTGGCCTGAATACCAAGCGTCACGTCTGGAGGAAATCAGGCACCGCTCATCACCTGGCTAATACCATCCCTACAGTGAAGCATGGCGGTGGCAGCATCATGATGTGGGGATGTTTTTCAGCAGCGGGAACGGGGCGACTAGTCCTGATAGAGGGAAAGATGAATGCAGCGAAGTACACCGAGATCCTTGAAGAAAAGCTGCTCCAGAGCGCTCTGGACCTCAGACTGGGGCGAAGGTTTACCTTCCAACATGACAACGGCCCGAAGCACACAGCCAAGAGAACAAAGGAGTGGCTTCGGAGAAAGTCTGTGCATGTCCTTGAGTGGTCCAGCCAGAGCCCAGACCTGAATCCAATTGAACATCTGTGGAAAGAGCTGAAAATGGTGTACCATGTACCGACGCTCCCCATCCAACCTGACAGAGCTTGCAAGGATATGCCAAGAGGAATGGGCAAAAATGTCCAGAAACAAGTGTGCCAAGCTCGTAGATTCTTTCCCAAGACGCCTTGAGGCTGTAATCGCTGCCAAAGGTGCAGCAACCAAGTATTAGGCTAAGGGTGTGTACAGATATGTAACCCCTAAATAACCTATTTTTGTCAGTAAAATAAAATTTCATATTTTCTAAAAACCTGTTTTCACTTCGTCATTATTGGCTATTGTGTGTAGATGTTAGAGGCAAAAATGAACTCAATCTATTGTAGTATAAGTCTGTAATGTAATAAAACGTGGAGAAGGTGAAAGGGGTGTGCAGACTTTCCGGCTTGACTGTATGTAGCAATGAGGCAAATTCCACTGTACACCTGGTTTGCTCCTTTTTCGGGGACACATTAAATGCATAATCAAAAGTAGATGGGCATTATGGGTATTATGGGCATTATGGGTATTATGGGCATTATGGGCATTGGCGTTATGGTGGACTTGGCAAAGGACAAGTGTCTGGCAAGAGAGAAATGGGGGGTGGATCATTGGAAAGAACTGATCATTTAGTCCACCCCCCTCCATCCCAAGGAAGAGAGAGAAACCATACATGAACATTTGCCCGCCCGACAACCCGGGAACGCATTTTTTCCTTAATTTCAATGTCCTGTGAATCCTTTTTCTGTTTTTTTCCCTCCGTTTGGAGAGGATTGTTGGATTTTTGTATGTAATGTCTTTACTGTGGTGTACTAATCGTTGTATGTTTATTTTAATGGAAAACAAAAAAGGGAAGGGAAAATTAAAATTCCCCCCCAAAAAGTATGTTTTTAAAAAATGTGAAATTAAGTCATGATGACGAATTGTAATTCAAAAGAATAATGTTTTTATTGGGAAAATTAATTTTACAACCAATAAAGACAAAAAGTAGATGGGCATGTTCATGAGGAATTCTTTATTTAAAAAAACTAAAAATATAAAAAAATATTCCGTTTTGCACATTTACTTAAACAAAACAATTAATTTTATTCTAAAATGGGCTGAAATATTATGAAATAGACATATTTCAAAGACAGTCTTTAAATATCTTTTTATCTACTATCACACAAACATGAATGTGTATAGATTTTGACTAATTGACTGAGTACCCATAATGCATTTCATCTACTATCACACGTCTGTGAATGTGTACATATTTTGATTGACACTGTTTACTCTCAATGCTTTTTAACATACTATGTTTTGTGGATATAAATATATATATCAACATGCCATGTAAATGCTTTGTAAGTACTGTTTAAAAGCCGATTTAAAAATAAGTAACTAAAGAGTCATAAACAAGTTCAAACGAATCAGCAAAAAGGCCAATCCCATTTGTCCCTGTTATTTTTAATAACAGGGACAAATGTTTATCTTTCATTTCAATGTCCTTTGAATCTCCCTTTTTTATGTTTTTGTGATTTTTTGTATGTGATGTTTTTTACTGTGGTGTCTTGTTGAATGTTTTAAACAAAAGGGGAAGGGAAAATAAAAAATCCCCCCGATAAAATATGTTTTAAAAAAATGTGAAATGAAATGATGATGTTAATTGTAACAAAACAAAATGTTTTTATTGGAAACTGAAAATTAAAAACCAATAAAGACAAAAGTAGATGGGCATGTTTATGAGGAATTCTTTATTTTAAAAAACTAAACATATTTTTTAAAAATATTCCCTGTTTAGCACATTTACTTAAACAAAATAATTAATTTCATTCTAAAATGGGAATCTTTTAAAACAACTTTTAAAGATGCTATTTCTAGATTAAGTCATTTGGTTTAAGGAAATCAAAGTAGGGAATATCCTTATTTATAAAATTAAGAACTCCTCAAAAATATGCCTGTCTACTTTTGGTTAGACACTGTCCCCTAAAAAGGAGTCAACCAGGTACACAGTGGGATTGGCCTTTTTGCTACATCCATAAAATACATACTGTCAGAATCTGTGACTTCTTTTCAGGGTTGCCAGATGCTTAAATATGGGTAGTTTTGGATGGCAGACCTGGCCTACCCGAAACAAAAACCCAGGGACGCCAGAACGAAAAAATCCCCCATAATCCCTCGTTTGGCGGAATTTTTAAAGAAAATGTTTCTAAAATCTGGCAACCCTGAAAACGTATGCTTCAATGAACTCTCATAAAATAATTCAGATTACCCACAGTGCAGTTTGTATATTATAAAATGCAGCAGAGTCTTGTCAGGGGCTGTACCACCATGCAATCTGCACCTGCTGAATGACTAAAGCTACACAGGTGTGGGCTTGGTTAGTATTTGGAGGGAACACCCATGTTGCTGCCAGAAGTGGTGTTGGCCCATAGTGGGCAATCATCCCTTTGGTCAAATATGCCCCAATACAGTGATGGGGATACTGCTGGAGGAGAATGCTGTCTTTTGGATGAGAAGTTAAACTGAGTTCCTGAATGGATTCCATAAAATATTCTGAAATAAACGTATTTCAAAGACAGTCTTGAAAGATCTTTTTATCTACTATCACACAACCATGAACGCGTATACATTTTTACTAATTGACTGAGTACCCATAATGCATTTCATCTACTATCACACATCTGTGAATGTGTACAGATGTTGACACCGTTTACTCTCAATGCTTAACACACTATGTTTTGTGGATATAAATACATATAGCCTATATCAACATACCATGTAAATGCTTTGTAAGTACTGTATATCTGTTTAAAAGCAGATTTTTCAACCCTGAAAATGTATGCTTCAATGAACTCTCATTAAATAATTCAAATTACCCACAGTGCAGTTTGTGTATATATAAATAAAATGCAGAGTTCTATCAGCAGCCATTCCACCATGCAATCTGCTCCCATTGAATGGCTGAAGCTGAGCAGGTGTGGGTGTGGTTAATACTTCAATGGGAGTCCCAAGTTGCTGCTCAAAGTGGTGATGGCCAGTAGTAGGGGGCAATCATCCCTTTGGTCAAACATGCTGATTACCCACAATGCATTGCATGCATTAATGCAAACCAGGAATGTAACAGTATTTTATGTATGTAGCAACGAGGCAAATTCCACTGTACACCTGGTTTGCTCCTTTTTAGGGGACGTCTCTTTATTTATCTTGCATTTCTGTGGTCTCTTCATCTTCAGTCCATGTAGCAACCTCTAAAGCGTTATGACGTCTTTGGCGTGATGGCACTGTCTTTGTGTCGGGAAGGGAAACGTTATGGTTCAAACCTTGTCTTATCTTTATTTCGCTAGCATTTCTGTGGTCTCATCTTCTTCACCCTCAAACACACCAGGGCCACTGTGGCATAACGGTAGAGTCTTGGTCTCTGGAAGGTGAGCTTGAGGGTTCGAACCTTCTTCTTTATCTTTATTCCTCATGTTTTTATGATCTCAGCTTCTTCTCTCCACTGCAGAGCTCACAGAACAGCTAAGGAGGCTTTGGCACAACGGTATTGTCTTTGTCTGTGGACACAGCACTTCAGGGTTCAAACCTCACTCTTCGCCTACATTTCTGTGGTCTCATTTTCTCTCCAATGCTGCACCCACCCAAACGCTAACATGATTGTGGCGAGAATTCAATAAACTTTAATTGTCCCCTTGGGCAATTGAAATGGCAGGCAAAAGCACATAGGTCCATAAAGGTATAAAAAAAACAACAGAAGGGACAGGCTCTTTGAATGCTCTTTCTCCTCTCTTTTTGCATCTTCATGAATTCACTACAGAAAAACCCAACAAAGAAATGTAAGTTACAGTGGCTCAAAGGAATGCTTCTGGTTTAGCAACGCCAAGGTTTGGGGTTCAAGCCCCATTCAAGTTTGCACAGTTTTTATCCATTGTGTCATTGTGCCATTTAAGTTTGTAGAAAAACAAAACACAAATGGAAAGGACTCCGTGGCGCAGGAGGTTGGACGGCACTTTATGAGGGTAGAGGTTGCTGGTTCAATGCCCCGTGTGCCGCACGTGAGCAATGTTGGTGGGGGAGTTGCACGGCTTTTGTCCTTTGTGCCTTCGTGTCATTGTGCCATTTAAGTTTGTAGAAAAACAAAACACGAATGCAAACGACTCCATGGCGCAGGAGGTTGGACGGCTTTTCACAAGGGTAGAGGTTGCTGGTTCGATTCCCCGAGCGCCACACCTGAGCAATGTTGGTGGGGGAATTGCACAGCTTTTGTCTGTTGTGCCTTTGTGCCATTTAAGTTTGTAGAAAAACAAAACAGAAATGCGACGGACTCCGTGGCGCAGGAGGTTGGATGGCACTTCACGAGGGTCGAGGTTGCTGGTTCAATTCCCCTGAGTGCTGCACCTGAGCAATGTTGGTGGGGGAGTTGCACAGCTTTTGTCTGTTGTGCCTTTGTGCCTTTGTGCCTTTGTGCCAAGGGCGGGGGACCGGAAGTCGGTGGTACCCAAGGGCGGGGGAGTTGTATGAGTGTGGAGTGAATGAAGGGGAAGTGGCAGGTAGTGGCCCCCCTGGAAAGTTCAGAGTGTAAAGCAGGGGTTATGCAACTTTTTTGGACTACTAAATTTTTGGCTGTAAGTTGAAAAAGTTGAGAATTCGGCCAGCCTCCACCCTCCATTAGTGCATTACTACAGACAGTATCACATACAACTACAATCAAATTAATTTGTTTTAGTTAAAACAAATTGATTTGACTGCATAGAAGTATGTAAGACTGTAAGTAGTAATACACTAATCTACACCAAATGTGGTGCATAAAAACAAAAAGAAAGCAAAACTCATACTTACACAGCTCCTCCGTCTGGGGACTTCCTGCTTCTCCTCCGCATGGTCAGCTCATCTGTTAGACGTCTACAGTGCTTCCCTGATGCACACGCCTTGGTGCTGGGCAGCGTACCTATGGATTGGATTTCAGGACATGGGTACTGGTACACACACTGGGCTGAATGACAAATGTCTTGGGACTTAGGTCTAGCATATGAGCAGCACAGAGTTCTTAGGATGGCACTGATTTCAGAGGTTTTGGGACATGGATCCACCCAGGGCAGATTCCAGACGGTCTTAAGGCTTGTTGAAGCAGCTGGCCGCACTCTCAGAGGCCTTAAGACTTGTATCTGCCGTGAAGTCTTGAGACCTCTAACAGGCCTAGTTCATGACATGGATTCTGATGCTACAATTCACAAGTGTTGAAATATAAACCAGCCCAGAGTCATGACACCGAGGCCCTGGGACCTCAGTCAGAGACATAAAATATATATACCGCACCTGGGACACTGGCACACTTCAGAACGTACACACTGGGTTTTCACAGATACACCGGGGCCACAACTGCATGCGGGGCTGCAGAAAAGCTGGAGTAAAAAGGAGAGGTTGAAACATATTTAAAATCACCAATATAACTTACCATGAATTCTGTAGGCCTAAATGAAAGCAGAGATGTTAACAACTTTCTGTAGGAATTGTATGTGGTGAATGCATGTGAAAGTGTATTCAACATGCATGTAGTTGAAGATGCAATGTGCATGCAGTTGAACAACTGTTTCTGTAAACCTCCTACCCTGGATAGTGCATTACATAGTAAAGAACAAACAATGAGCTTTCAAAAGATACAAAGACAAAGTTGTGATACAGACACAAATCAGGACATGGGTTTAAAAAGACATCAAAGGACTTAAATATCCATTGGAATACAGTCAAGATCACCATTAAGAAGTACAAAGCATAGCCAATGGCACCACCTAAATCTTGCCTAGATCAGGCTGTCCTCCAAGGTGGATGACCGAGCAAGGAGTAGCCTGATCAGAAAAGCCACCATGAGGTCAATGTCAACTTTGAATGAGCTGCAGTCCTTTAGGGCAAAGACTGGTGTGTGCATGTGACAACAATATCCCAAACTCTCCACAATTTTGGCCTGTATGGCAAGGTGACAACAAGGAAGCCCTCACTAAAAAAGCCAACATTGGGGCTCAATTGAACTTTTATGTAATAGGCTATGGCAGTTTCATATACATTTAACTGATTTCTTGATCCTGATAACACTATATAGCCTACATTATTACTTTTCAAAGTGTTCTATGCTGTGTATATTTTAACTGCTCAATGTAGGTGATTTAATAAGACTTTGAATGATGACAACAGGCTAGTTCAATTATTTTATTTGTGACTTAGGTCGGCATACAGACCAGTTCAACACGTTTAAACATGAACGTAACATTCAGTCATTTGTTTGCATTATCGGAGATCGCACACGGAAGCTATGCTATTGCATTTTCAAGTTTAGACATTTAGCTGACTGAAGCAGTACTCCAGTTTGTGTTGCTCTCGCTGTGTCCACTTTGCTAGCCTCACATGTTGCTGTTTTAACTCGCCAGATCAGTTCAATTTTTAGCTAGCTCTGTCCATTTGTCCAAGTTAACGTTACTCAACTTGCTTCGTGTAACTACATCTTGTCAGGTAGATAGCTAAATGTGTATTATTAGCCAGTTATCTTCGGCAAATGATCTGCTAACGTTAGCCACCTAGCTCGCTAACCAAAAGAAAATTACACCACTTGTTTACACTGTTTTTTTTATATGTAAGCTATGAAAACATGAGTACAATAGGAAAACTGGGTGTCTTCAACCAGAGTGGTTCGGTTTACAACACACATTTTATCCGTTTTTCTCACTTTTGCCCATTTGGGATGACAGTGGACCGAACGTAGATTTAGCATTAACCACGTTAGCTAACTAGATGGAACTACATAAACTGACAGTAGGCTAACGTTACACCCCGACCAATGGCAACAATTTGGTGCAAAACACTGCACCATCTCCTACCTAGCTAATACATGTTTATAATTAAAATGATTATGTACAAAAAGCGAAATAATGTAATTCAACGCTACAAAACTGGCGGCAATAGGCTATGCCTGCCTGTCTCTTGTTGATCACTCAGTCCAGGCCAAGGGGGACCGAGCACCGTTCGATCTGTGATGGTTGGCCAACGCGACATTGTGTAGTTCGTTTGTTAATAAAAACATATTTGCCTACAGTCTTGTACCTTTGCTTAAATCATTATACATTTGGAGTTTATTTCACAAATTAGATAGTTTGGGTGTTATGTAATAATGTTATGGAACCGAAAAGCTGGTATGATACCTCACCTTGTTATATCTGTCGGTAGTATAAAAGTCAATGGGAGAAGGAGTGGGGATAATTTATCTTCCGGAACGGAGCAGCCTGTTAGTGACGTGGCAACTTCGGCTCTCTTCGTTAGCTTACTGATAGCTTGCAAAACTAACTAATGCCTCATTTGTTTATTTGTTTAATGAAACCGTAGCACGATTTTGGCAAGCCCAACTAGGTGTCTATTAATAGTTTACTATAATGAATTATAGCCAGCACATTGATTAAACTTCAAAAGATAAGAGCATGTCGATATGATCTGTGTCTGTCAGCTACATTAAATCAGCACTGTCTTCAGTGTTTATATTTGTTTAATACCAATTATTGTACCATTTAAATTAAGTTTAAATAATTTTAAACTGTGCTATTTGTTTACCCACATACGTGCTATCAGCCAGTCTCTTCGGACATTGTTTTGTAATGGTTTGGGTATTCATAATTTGCACTTTTTAAAATAGCGTATACCATTCATTACATTACCGTAGTTTTCCAGACGCTTTTATCCAAAGCGACATACAATAAGTGAATATACAGAAAGGTCATCGACGTAACTTCAGAGCTCATTCTTTTGAGTGAGAATGCAAATGTATTAATGATTAGTGTAGTTATGCTCTTTGACATAATTAAAAAGGTTTACAGCACTACATCATTTTTCAACAGAAAAAAATATTCTAGTACTTATGTACAGTTGTACTAAAGAGGCACATCTATATACATAACAAATATCAACTGAACATTAGATGTAATATGTTTCAGGGTGGAGAACAGGGCTGCAATATGGCAACATTTATTGCAGGTTAAAAATTTTATTGATACAATATTATAATGTTTCTGTCTGAATATTCCCATACTCCGCATGGTTGAGGTTTTTTTCCCTCCACAATTTTAGCAGTTTTGCAGTGTCCTCTAATCTTGGTACTGTATCAAAATAAAGAATTGAGAATGAAAGTGTTCAGGCATGTTCGCAGGTGGCTGTGTTGCGGTGGCTCATGGTGCTGTCGTATCTATGGACATGTGAAAGATGGGAGAGAGCACAGGTGGGGGCTACGTCAGTGTGACGCGTATACACACAAGACAATGGATTCCATGAAATATTCTGAAGTAGACATCTTTCAAAGGCAGTCTTTAAAGATCTTTTTAACTACTATCACACAACCGTGAACATGTATACATTCTGACTAATTGACTGAGTACCCATAATGCATTTACTCTACTATCACACATCTGTGAATGTGTACAGATGTTGATTGACACCGTTTACTCTCAATGCTTTTTAACACACTGTTTTGTGTATATAAATATATATATCAACTTGCCATGTAAATGCTTTGTAAGTACTGTATGTCTCTTTAAAAGCAGATTTAAAAATAACTAAAGAGTCATAAACAAGTTCAAACGAATCAGTAAATACAGGGGTTATGTTACTTCTGGGTACCAAATGTACAGTATATGTTCCGATTAATCCATTCTGATTACCCACAATGCATTTCATGTATTATTGCAAACCATGAATGTAACAGTATGGTATTTTATGTATGTAGCAATGAGGCAAATTCCATTGTACACCTGGTTTGCTCCATTTTAGGGGACACATTAAATGCATAATCAAAAGTAGATGGGCATGTTCATGAGGAATTCTTTATTTTAAAAAACTAAAAATATTTTTAAAAAATATTCCCTGTTTAGCACATTTACTTAAACAAAATAATTTATTTTATTCTAAAATGGGAATCTTTTAAAACAACTTTTAAAGATGCTATTTCTAGATTAAGTCATTTGGTTTAGGGAAATCAAAGTAGGGAATATCCTTATCTATAATATTAAGAACTCCTCAAAAATATGCCTGTCTACTTTTGGTTAGACACTGTCCCCTAAAAAGGAGTCAACCAGGTACACAGTGGGATTGGTCTTTTTGCTACATCCATAAAATACATACTGTCAAAATCTGTGACTTCTTTTCAGGGTTGCCAGATGCTTAAATATGGGTAGTTTTGGATGGCAGACCTGGCCTACCCGAAACAAAAACCCAGGGACGCCAGAACGAAAAAATCCCCCATAATCCCTCGTTTGGCGGAATTTTTAAAGAAAATGTTTCTAAAATCTGGCAACCCTGAAAACGTATGCTTCAATGAACTCTCATAAAATAATTCAGATTACCCACAGTGCAGTTTGTGTATTATAAAATGCAGCAGAGTCTTGTCAGGGGCCGTACCACCATGCAATCTGCACCTGCTGAATGACTAAAGCTACACAGGTGTGGGCTTGGTTAGTATTTGGAGGGAAGACCCATGTTGCTGCTGGAAGTGGTGTTGGCCCATAGGGGGCAATCATCCCTTTGGTCAAATATGCCCCAGTACAGTCATGGGGATACTGCTGGAGGAGAATGCTGTCTTTTGGATGAGAAGTTAAACTGAGTTCCTGAATGGATTCCATGAAATATTCTGAAATAAACATATTTCAAAGACAGTCTTGAAAGATCTTTTTATCTACTATCACACAACCATGAACGTGTGTACATTTTTACTAATTGACTGAGTACCCATAATGCATTTCATCTACTATCACACATCTGTGAATGTGTACAGATGTTGACACCGTTTACTCTCAATGCTTTTTAACACACTATGTTTTGTGGATATAAATAAATATAGCCTATATCAACATGCCATGTAAATGCTTTGTAAGTACTGTATATCTGTTTAAAAGCAGATTTTTCAACCCTGAAAATGTATGCTTCAATTAACTCTCATTAAATAATTCAAATTACCCACAGTGCAGTTTGTGTATATATAAATAAAATTCAGAGGAGCTCTATCAGCAGCTGTACCACCATGCAATCTGCTCCCATTGAATGGTTGAAGCTAAGCAGGTGTGGGCTTGGTTAATACTTGGATGGGAGACCCAAGTTGCTGCTCAAAGTGGTATTGGCCAGTAGCTGGGGGCAATCATCCCTTTGGTCAAACATGCTGATTACCCACAATGCATTGCATGTATTAATGCAAACCATGAATGTAACAGTATGGTATTTTATGTATGTAGCAACGAGGCAAATTCCACTGTACACCTGGTTTGCTCCTTTTTAGGGGACATCTCTTTATTTATCTTGCATTTCTGTGGTCTCTTCATCTTCAGTCCATGTAGCAACCTCAAAAACGTTATGACGTCTTTGGCGTGATGGCACTGTCTTTGTGTCTGGAAGTGAAACGTTATGGTTCAAACCTTGTCTTATCTTTATTTCGCTAGCATTTCTGTGGTCTCATCTTCTTCTGTCTACTGCATCACCGTCAAACATACCAGGGCCACTGTGGCATAATGGTAGAGTCTTGGTCTCTGGAAGGTGAGCTTGAGGGTTCAAACCTTCTTCTTTATCTTTATTCCTCATGTTTTTATGATCTCAGCTTCTTCTCTCCACTGCAGAGCACACAGAACAACTAAGGAGACTTTGGCACAACGGTATTGTCTTTGTCTGTGGACACAGCACTTCAGGGTTCAAACCTCACTCTTCGCCTATATTTCTGTGGTCTCATTTTCTCTCCAATGCTGCACCCACCCAAACGCTAACATGATTGTGGCGAGAATTCAATAAACTTTAATTGTCCCCTTGGGCAATTGAAATGGCAGGCAAAAGCACATAGGTCCATAAAGGTATAAAAAAACAACAGAAGGGACAGGCTCTTTGAATGCTCTTTCTCCTCTCTTTTTGCATCTTCATGAATTCACTACAGAAAAACCCAACAAAGAAGTGTAAGTTACAGTGGCTCAAAGGAATGGTTCTGGTTTAGCAATGCCAAGGTCTGGGGTTCAAGCCCCATTCAAGTTTGCACAGTTTTTGTCCATTGTGTCATTGTGCCATTTAAGTTTGTAGAAAAACAAAACACAAATGCAAAGGACTCCGTGGCGCAGGAGGTTGGACGGCACTTTATGAGTGCAGAGGTTGCTGGTTCGATTCCCCGTGCGCCGCACCTGAGCAATGTTGGTGGGGGAGTTGCACAGCTTTTGTCCTTTGTGCCTTCATATCATTGTGCCATTTAAGTTTGTAGAAAAACAAAACACAAATGCAAAGGACTCCGTGGCGCAGGAGGTTGGACGGCACTTTATGAGGGCAGAGGTTGCTGGTTCGATTCCCCGTGCGCCGCACCTGAGCAATGTTGGTGGGGGAGTTGCACAGCTTTTGTCCTTTGTGCCTTCGTGTCATTGTGCCATTTAAGTTTGTAGAAAAACAAAACACAAATGCAAAGGACTCCGTGGCGCACGAGGTTGGACGGCACTTCTCGAGGGTAGAGATTGCTGGTTCGATTCCCCGAGCGCCACACCTAAGCAATGTTGGTGGGGGAGTTGCACAGCTTTTGTCCTTTGTGCCTTCGTGTCATTGTGCCATTTAAGTTTGTAGAAAAACAAAACACAAATGCAAAGGACTCCGTGGCGCATGAGGTTGGACGGCATTTCTCAAGGGTAGAGATTGCTGGTTCGATTCCCGGTTCGATTCCCCGAGCGCCACACCTAAGCAATGTTGGTCGGGGAGTTGCACAGCTTTTGTCTGTTGTGCCTTTGTGCCTTTGTGCCTTTGTGCCTTGGTGCCATTTAAGTTTGTAGAAAAACGAAACAGAAATGCGAAGGACTCCGTGGCGCAGGAGGTTGGACGGCACTTCACGAGGGTAGAGGTTGCTGGTTCGATTCCCCGAGCGCCACACCTGAGCAATGTCGGTGGTCCCCAAGGGCGGGGGAGTCGGTGGTCCCCAAGGGCGGGGGAGTCGGTGGTCCCCAAGGGCGGGGGAGTCGGTGGTCCCCAAGGGCGGGGGAGTCGGTGGTCCCCAAGGGCGGGGGAGTCGGTGGTCCCCAAGGGCGGGGGAGTCGGTGGTCCCCAAGGGCGGGGGAGTCGGTGGTCCCCAAGGGCGGGGGAGTCGGTGGTCCCCAAGGGCGGGGGAGTCGGTGGTCCCCAAGGGCGGGGGAGTTGTATGAGTGTGGAGTGAATGAAGGGGAAGTGGCAGGTAGTGGCCCCCCCGGAAAGTTCAGAGTGTAAAGCAGGGGTTATGCAACTTTTTTGGACCACTAAATGGCAGCTGTAAGGTGAAAAAGTTGAGAATTCGGCCAGCCCCCACCCTCCATTAGTGCATTACTACAGACAGTATCACATACAACTACAATCAAATTAATTTGTTTTAGTTAAAACAAATTGATTTGATTGCATAGAAGTATGTAAGACTGTAAGTAGTAATACACTAATCTACACCAAATGTGGTGCATAAAAACAAAAAGAAAGCAAAACTCTAAATACTCAAAATACTTACACAGCTCCTCCGTCTGGGGACTTCCTGCTTCTCCTCCGCATGGTCAGCTCATCTGTTAGACGCCTACAGTGCTTCCCTGATGCACACGCCTTGGTGCTGGGCAGCGCACCTATGGATTGGATTTCAGGACATGGGTACTGGTACACACACTGGGCTGAATGACAAATGTCTTGGGACTTAGGTCTAGCATATGAGCAGCACAGAGTTCTTAGGATGGCACTGATTTCAGAGGTTTTGGGACATGGATCCACCCAGGGCAGATTCCAGACGGTCTTAAGGCTTGTTGAAGCAGCTGGCCGCACTCTCAGAGGCCTTAAGACTTGTATCTGCCGTGAAGTCTTGAGACCTCTAACAGGCCTAGTTCATGACATGGATTCTGATGCTACAATTCACAAGTGTTGACATATAAACCAGCCCAGAGTCGTGACACCGAGGCCCTGGGACCTCAGTCTGAGACATAAAATATACATACCGCACCTGGGACACTGGCACACTTCAGAACGTACGCACTGGGTTTGCACACAGATACACCGAGGCCACAACTGCTTGCGGGGCTGCAGAAAAGCTGGAGTAAAAAAGAGAGGTTGAAACATATTTAAAATCACCAATATATCTTACCATGAATTCTGTAGGCCTAAATGAAAACAGAGATGTTAACAACTTTCTGTAGGAATTGTATGTGGTGAATGCATATGAAAGTGTATTCAATGTGCATGTAGTTGAAGATGCAATGTGCATGCAGTTGAACAACTGTTTCTGTAAGCCTCCTACCTTGGATAGTGCATTACATAGTAAAGAACAAACAATGAGCTTTCAAAAGATACAAAGACAAAGTTGTGATACAGACACAAATCAGGAGATGGGTTTAAAAAGACATCAAATGACTTAAATATCCCTTGGAATACAGTCAAGACCACCATTAAGAAGTACAAAGCATAGCCAATGGCACCACCTAAATCTTGCCTAGATCAGGCTGTCCTCCAAAGTCGATGACCGAGCAAGGAGTAGCCTGATCAGAAAAGCCACCATGAGGTTAATGTCAACTTTGAAGGAGCTGCAGTCCTTTAGGGCAAAGACTGGTGTGTTCATGTGACAACAATATCCCAAACTCTCCACAATTTTGGCCTGTATGGCAAGGTGACAACAAGGAAGCCCTCACTAAAAAAGCCAACATTGGGGCTCAATTGAACTTTTATGTAATAGGCTATGGCAGTTTCATGTACATTTAACTGATTTCTTGATCCTGATAACACTATATAGCCTACATTATTACTTTTCAAAGTGGTCTATGCAGTGCATATTTTAACTGCTCAATGTAGGTGATTTAATAAGACTTTGAATGATGACAACAGGCTAGTTCAATAATTTTATTTGTATAATTTTATTTACTTAGGTCGGGATACAGACCAGTTCAACACGTTTAAACATGAACGTAACATCCAGCCATTTGTTTGCATTATCGGAGATCGCACACGGAAGCTATGCTATTGCATTTTCAAGTTTAGACATTTAGCTGACTGAAGCAGTACTCCAGTTTTAGTGTTGCTCTCGCTGTGTCCACTTTGCTAGCCTCACATGTTGCTGTTTCAACTCGCCAAATCAGCTCAATTTTTAGCTAGCTCTGTCCATTTGTCCAAGTTAACGTTACACAACTTGCTTCGTGTAACTATATCCCGTTAGGTAGATAGTTAAATGTGTATTATTAGCCAGTTATCTTCGGGAAATGATCTGCTAACGTTAGCCACCTAGCTCGCTAACGAAAACCACTTGTTTAGATTGTTTTTTTAAAAATATGTAAGCTATGAAAACATGACTCCAATATGAAAGGTGGGTGTGTTCAACCGGAGTGGTCGGTTTACAACACACATTTTATCCGTTTCTCTCACTTTTGCCCATTTGGGATGACAGTGGACTTAACGTAGATTTAGCATTAGCCACGTTAGCTAACTAGCGTAGCTGCGCCTAATCTCGCCACCTGATCCCAAACTCGCCACTCTCCGCTGGAGGCGCTATTTCCGTATCCATCATGGCGTTACACACTGAACACCATTCAAAAACGTAAGGTCTTTCTGAAGCTGAAACATTCAACTGTAAGATCTGTGGATTTCATGATGATTGACTTACTTTTGATGTTATTAGAGATATGTAAATCTATAGATCACGTTGATCTTAATGTTAATCATTAGAATTCCATTGGCGATAGAAATTTAATATGAGGCGACACAAACGATGTTCGCGGTTTTCCTGTCTCCTCAGAAAACGTCTGTGTTCATTACCGAGGCTGTCAAAAAAACACTGAGCAACTAAGGAAGCCGAAATAGACTAAACTAAACCAACATGAGTTGAACCTATTGGTTTTAGTTAATTGGGCAAGTAGGCTACATTTTCGCGTTTTGGAAATGTCTCCTTGTCGGATCTCGTTAGAAGCGCTTCTGTCTCATCATAGCGCTATATTGTTGGGTCATGATGAATTTGTTTATGTTGTTGCCATGACATTTTTATGAGCAAATCACAAACTAATAAATGGAATACAATAATAATTTATTAAGTGATTGATTAAAATCACATATTATGTATTGGTTATTTGGTTAATTAATCAATTCTGCATGATTCAGATGTCAAGAATATTTTGTTACCATTCAAGAAATAAATACTCTCCATAAACTTATAGGGTGAAAAAGTGGGACATCAGTTAAAATGGGACAAATAAGATTCTAGGTATTGTGCTCTTTAAATATAAACAGTCAATGACTTAATCTGGCTTTTAGCTATTGCGACAGGGGTACTTGGTAATGGGCAGGGTTAAACCTTCAGCGCAGGCTCATTTGAATATACACAAGAGATGCCCTGGCTCTGACAAGATCTGTCACTTGAAAATAATAAGGGTACTAAACTCACAGATTTATTAACAACCTATAACACTATTACAATTTCATTCATATGAAAAATGCATTTTGGAAAAAAAAAAAAAAGGTTCTTTGTAATCAAATGTGAAAGATATTTACTTTAAAAAATGTTTGTTGTAAAACAAGGATTAATGATGTAATGCAATGTGAAATTTATCTACTAGATAGTGTTCACGAACTTGGTATTGAATTAAGCCATTATTTAATACAAACATTTGGGGAATATGATCATCTTTAAATAGGGAAAAAGTAGCTCTCAGAATCTCTCCACAATCATCTATGATTTGAGAAATTAACTGGAGAAGATGAGCTTGGTAGAAAAAAAAAGTACATTAAGTAAAATAATAATAAGATTTATTTACATAGAACTTATAAAAACAATTACAAAGTGCTTCACAGCAAATTAAAAACCCAAACTGGAGGGACTTAAGACATAAATATAAATGATAAGGACATAAAGTTTAACACGTGTTATATTCATATTATGTATGCACCCCGTGTCCACAGGGTGAGAAATGACCCACCTTTGTGATACAGCTTCTTCATTGAATTTTAAACCCTAAAACTATTTTTCATGTAGAAACAACCTGTCATTCATAAATAAATCAGTGAATAATTGTGATTCCCTACTTCATAGTCCGGACAGACTGTATTTCTTCAGTCTACATTACTAATTTTTACTAAAAAACAGACATAATGATTTTTTCTTTTTTGCTGTAATAGATGTGTGGGTGGCGCTTAATTTTGATTATGACTTCTGATGTCATATAACTGCAGGGTTAAAAGGACTTAAGACAATGTTGTACCTGGATGGTGTACCGCTTCTTTAAAAACACAAAGAAAATGCCAATGTTTAACTTTCTAATGGTAGGTCATTTTTTTATTTTATTTTATTTTTTTAGTTTTGAGTTAAACAAAAAGAAGGGTCATTTTTGAACCGAGGGCAACATGAGGGTTAAACACAAAAACATAGCCTAAGGTTTGAATACAGTACTAAATAATAAATAAAAATGTTTGTAAAAGTAAAAGTTTCTGTCCAGCTGGTTCATGTGCCGTTTAAATAAATGTTTCAATGTTCGAATTGGAGGCTGGATTCCTAAAAAATATATACTTTGGCACAATTTCATGATGGACCCAAAACAATTCATTAAAACACCACTAGTTTGTAAACAGTATTTAGGTGGTGTTCTAGACAGTCTACTAAAAATGTCCCACTTTTGCTGACTTCACCCTACAATTCCTCTCAAACAATTAAAATTAAATATTTAGTACAATGTCAGTCCATTACCAAACTCCTGTGCATTAAAAGCATGAAAATACATGAAAAGACTGGAGGGAGGGTAAGGATTAGGAATATGAAAAAGGTTAAGCAAAACATGTATTCTTTCTCGATATAGATAAGTCACGCCAGCTATGTCAGTCAGCCACCGTCAGGCAAGGAAGTAGAGGGATGAGGATATGGTAGGTAGGAGCTATGGCAACATGTCAGGGAGCGATGAAGGTGGTGGCAGCCACGAGGCAAGTTTAATGTCCCATGGAAGACCCTTGATGACAGGGTAAAGCCAAGGCCACATTCACCATGGGCCGTCAACAGGGCCATCCTAAAAAATTATCAGAGGCAGATGAGAAGGTGTTGGTCATGCAATTTACAGTGCAGGACAGGGGTTTACACACACCAAGGCCACTTGTTTTTTGCCTTGGCTGTGGCAAAGAAGAGGGGAACCAGTGAGTCTCTTGGACAGAAAGCTAACTTCACAAGAATATTTTACATCTACTTGGTTAATGTAATAACATTCACAAAAGGTTTACCATTCCGTTTTGACTGCATTAATTATTCATTATTATTAATTTAACAGTATTACAGATTATATCATACCTGAAAGGGGGAGAGAAATCACAAGATTGGCAGGGTGTTCCATTTCCTCATCAATTGTTGTCATTAATGGAGCTATGTCTGGTACCCTGTTTCTCGGTTACAACAGAATGGTACCTCATTAGTATGCATAAGCTAGGGCTGTGATAGGCCGAAAACATCACGTGTGAGGGTAGTAGGATATGACGTCACGCGTCACACTGCTTTTCTTGGCAAGACACGCCCTGCGTAGCATCCAAGCGCTAGGATTGGCCAGGCGTCCATGCTCACACCTCTGGGTAAAGACGTGGTTTGAAGGGAGCACACGAACCGGAATGTACTACAAAGTCATAACCAAAATATATGTCGAATTCAAAGACCCCCTGATTTTTGTGAGTTTGTGATTCCCGTACCCCACCCACAACCCCTAAACATAACCTCACAGGAGTTCATGTAACTCGGGCTCATGCCCGAACTGTTAAGATAGTGGGGTTGTATGCACCACGCTACTGTGGCATTTCCGGTACCGTTTTCTCGGTTACAACAGTAAAGGTGTTGTAGGAAGCCGTGTTGTCGGCCTGTGACATACCTCCATTAATGAGGAAAAGTACCGCAAATCTCCCCCAACTGCATGGGAGTAGGCATAACCAATCAATCAGAAATTACTGTAAAAGGTTTATCAGTAGACTACCATCTTATCTTTCTCTCATTCTCATATTTTAACCCAGTGGTTCTCAACCTCGGTTCAGGGGGCCCCCAGTAGGGTATGAAATTAACTTTTTCACCCACTGGCCAGAGTGGCTTGTGGAGTATAAAAATCACCAGCCATTTTTAACATTTTACCAGCCACATTACCTTTTACAATATAACACAACCTGATTCATTACCAGCCAAAGTGGCTGCTCGAGTAAAAATCTTACCAGCCACAATCAAAGTTTTACCAGCATTTGACTGGTGGCTGGTGTTAATTTCACACCCTGGCCCTCTGTATGCCGGTTTTTGTTCCAAGCACAATTGTGATCCCAGAATTTTAACAAATTTTTCTTAATTAGGTGCATTTCATGTTTAGAGGGATTATTTACCGTCATTGTTTGATTTTAGCCACATGGTTAAAAAAAAAAAGTTTAACTGAACAAATTAAAGACTGAGGTGAATCAATAGGCTCCTAATTAGGTAGTTGAACATGTGTTTAGATGCCTTCATAATTTTTTCCGTAAACTTATTAACAAAATGAAGGTTTGGCTTGTTATCATTTGCATTGTCTTTGAATTCTTCATTACCACATGGTTAGTTTTAGATGTTCACAATTTCACAAATTAAGAGCCTATTGATTCACCGCAGTATTTAATTTGTTCAGTTAAACTTTTTTTTTTACCTCTCTTTTTGTAGATGTTTGTAATATAGCACAATGTGAATATTAGACTTTTTCTTCATGGCATGCATAGCTATTGCGAACATAATGTTGCTTAAGAGGGTAAATAATCCCTCTAAACATGAAATGCACCTAGTCAATAACAATTCACAGCTTGTTAATTCTGGGTTTGCAAAGAAAACCAGGAAACACAAGGCACACCCAGGACCGAGGTTGAGAACCACTGTTTTAAGCTTAACCATATTTAACAATATTTATACTTTATCCTGAAACTAATTTGAGTTAAACTCATATTAGTTTCAGGATGACCTCCTTTTAGCTCAATGAAATAAATATTAGCTTGTGCTCATGGATTGACACATGCCTTCTGTATCTCTTTTGCCATCACTTCATGAATTTACATTCTTACTTGGCCCATGTAGCATTGCTGTATAATGAAGACTACGTTGCTCATTATCATACAGTTATAGGTTCAACATTTAATATATTCGTATTTGGTCCTGATTGCTACTAGATGGTAACAATCACGCTGGTGGTGGTAATCAAAAGATGACAGGTACCTCCTTCCAAGTAGGTCTACCCCCCTACCCCAATCATAATAGTTCCACATAAAAATATTGGAATATAATTATAAAACTGGACATTTTGAACAAGTAATAGTTCAAACGAAATATATTTAGTCTAGTTCTTTCGTAATTTTTTTTTCTGTGGTGTAAAACGGCGTATTTTCGTTGAATTAATTACGTGGCGAGTTTGGGCTCATGGAATGGCGAGATTGGGACCACAGGCGTAATCAATAAGGAAGCGGCACAGACGGTCTATCGAGTCCATTTTAAAATACAAACAACAAACTAGCATAAATATAGTAATCGCGTTTGATGGTCAGTAAGTGACATTTGAAAACGGGGCACACGGTGACTCTACCTGTGCCTTTGCTTTCTTTAAAAATGTGTTTTTAAAGGCAGAAGTCGTGAAAAAGTGGCGAGATTAGGCGCAGCTACGCTAGATGGAACTACATAAACTGACAGTACGGCTAACGTCACACCCGACTAATGGCAACAATTTGGTGCAAAACATTGCACCATCTCCTACCTAGCTAATAAATGTTTATAATTAAAATGATTATGTACAAAAAGCGAAATAATGTAATGCTAGATAACTAGGCTACGCTACAAAACTGGCGGTAATTGGCTATGCCTGCCTGTCTCTTGTTGATCACTCAGTCCAGGCCAAGGGGGACCGAGCACCGTTCGATCTGTGATGGTTGGCCAACGCGACATTGTGTAGTTCGTTTGTCAATAAAAAAATTTTTGGCTTCAGTCTTGTACCTTTGCTTAAATCATTACAAATTTGGAGTTTATTTCATGAATTAGATAGTTTGGGTGTTACGTAATAATGTTATGGAACCGAGAAGCTGGTATGACACCTCACCTTGTTATATCTGTCGGTAGACGGAGTGGGGATAATTTCTCTTCCGGAACGGAGCAGCCTGTTAGTGACGTGCAACTCCGGCTCTCTTCGTTAGCTTACTGATAGCTTGCAAAAAGAACTAACGTTAACGTTAGCCTCATTTGTTTAATGAAACCCTAGCGCGATTTTGGCAAGCCCAACTAGGTGTCTATTAATAGTTTACCATAATGAATTATAGCCAGCACATTGATTAAACTTCAAAAGATAAGAGCATGTCGATATGATCTGTGTCTGTCAGCTACATTAAATCAGCACTGTCTTCAGTGTAAATATTTGTTTAATACCAATTGTTTTACCATTTAAATGAAGTTCAAATAATCTTAAACTGTGCTGACTACTTGTTTACCCACATAATACGTGCTATCAGCCAGTCTCTTCGGACATTGTTTTGTAATGATTTGGGTATTGATAATTTGCACTTTTTAAAATAGGGTATACCATTCATTACATTACAGTAATTATCACTGCATCCACTGCCAGTCAACACTGCTACATAGACAGGACTTCATAAAACACCTGTGTTTGTGCAAGGAGAAGTACCCTGCCGTAACCCCCAACAACCCCCCCACCCCAGATGACTGAATGCTCATTTCTCTAAACCACCTACGACATCGTTTCAGAGCATTTAGCAGGAAGTCCAACCTGTCACAAACCACAGACCACGTATAACTATGCTCGCCCAGGACTGTCACATCAACTTCACACAGCCATTGTAGAGGAGTGGGACAACATTCACAGGCTACAATCAATAACTTGGGCTGCATTCAAATCTGAAATGTATCCTTTCTTCCTGTCGTTCCCTTCCCTTGCTTCAATGTGGCGGTCGCATTTCAACTCTATGGTGTTGCACTTCTGAAATGTTGCGAGGGCGGTTGGCTTCCGGTTTTTGTTTGTTTCTTGTCAATCCTCCCTTGCAGAGCACCTTTTAAGTTTGCTTGCTGCACGTAGCAAATTGCGTCACAAGATAGTTCCCTCGGGGGAAGACAGCAAGGGAAGAGAGGGTGTTAAATTGGATTTGAATGCAGCCCCGATCAACTCTATGCGAAGGAGAATTGCCGCTGGTCACACTCACAAAAAACCCATCAAAAAGGCCCCTTGTTCTTTGGGGGTAACTGTGACCTACAGATCCATATCCTCATGGAAATCCATAGTTTAGGGCCTAATGAATGTATTGCATTGGACTGATTTATTTATATGAGCTGTAACACTAAAATCTTTGAAACTGTTGGGCCTATATGTTGTGTTTAAATTTTAATGTCGAGATGTGCACACCTTTTTTCAACCTTATTTTGAACTATAGTCAAGAGTGACACATTTGTCATTATATTTTCACTTGGAAACCACTTTCATCTTGTTTACAAAGAGGAACAAGGAGCCGTACTAGCTTAAAATAATAGATGTTTGTGTTTTCTTCTGGACACCGCCATTGGTGGCTGTGAGAAATTTGCGCCTTGGCATATTCTTCAAGTCTCTGGAGCTCTACTGGAGAGAAGCAACACCATTCTTCCAAAATAATGTTCAATTGGGTTGAGAACTAGTGGCTGCAAAGGCCATAGCATATGATTCCCATCATCTTTGTACTGTAAACCACTGTATTTACCTCACCAAATAAATGCATTTTGGGGTAAAATGAGTTCTGTGTCAAATGAAAGCTCCTGATGAGGTCCATCTAGTGCCAATACGACAGCTGAAATCATGAACAGTATTGAATAAAGCAACAAAAACACAAAAGTTATGGTCTTTTTGGAACCAGGGGTCACATTTTTTATACAGCTTTATTATTGATAAAGACGCGCTAGAACTGCGGTCCTGCCATGGTTGCACTGTCGCGGTTGTCCAATTCGATAGGTGGCGATGTCGTGAAAAACTAGGGTCCTAGAAATGCGGTCCTGAGACTGCACTTCTGGTATGCTCCTGTATTGCAGAAACATACTATTGGTAGTTGGCCTAATTACACAAAGAAAGTTACCAACTGACCACTAATACTTCAATTTACTTAAGCTACAGAGTGACTAGGCTAATGCAATTCAATGCAATTGTGTTGCATTTCCCATGTTCCAATCACAAAGAATTGTGGATCTAGTCTTTCAATTTTCATCTGAAAGAGCACCAAATTGATACATTTAGCTGTTAAAATTGACAAAAAAATTTCACGCAAATTTGTTGGCTACACATTAAAAAATGGACTACGATACTGTGAAGTCACTTGAACAGTAACAGTTACCGTTACAAAAGTAACCTTAACTTAATGTTTCTAGCTAGATAAAGTTTGAGTAGTAGCACTAAGAATTGAATTAACGCTACGTTAATGTCAGCTGGTGAGCATAAGTTAACGTTAGCTGACAGGGAGAAATGACTAACTAGAAAGCTACATTTACTACCTGTAATGTAGGCTACCTAAAATAGAAAGGGTTATATGTACATTTAACATATGTGAATTATGATAAATTAATACTTACGGTTCTAGTGAAATGTAATGGCTTTGCCCATCATGTCGGCTCAAGAAATTTAGTTCTGTGGTAGAGCGAAGCAGCAAGCAGCCTAGGAGTCTTCACGCGCTGTGGCACACAAAACACCTGTAGCAAAGGCTGCTTCGAAGCAATTGGACACGACACTTCATAAAAATAAAATGAAAACTTAAATAAAAATGACCTGTTGTTATACAAAATAACCCAACAAAGTGACCCAACATCTGTGACCCAATGTTTTGGTCACTAAAATAACCCACCATTTTATTTATTTTTTTTAAAGAGTGTACTGAAAATAACCGATAAAATAAAAAATGGAAAAACCCAGCTGCTGGGTCAATAAATCCACCCAATGTGCTGGGTTAAACACGTAACCAATGCACTGGGTTGTTTTTAAACCAGCAATACAGTCAAACTAACCCAGCATTTGTGTTAAATGCTCAACCGAAAGTGCTGGGTTAGAAGCATGACCCAACCCTGCTGGGTCAAATCAACCCAACGCTGTGTTTGTCCAATAGTGACCTAGCGTTGGGTTGGTCAAATAACACAAGTTTGGTTATTCTTGACCCAGCATTTTTTATTGTGAGTGTATATATATATATATATATATATATATATATATATATATATACACTACTCACAAAAAGTTAGGGATATTTGGCTTTCGGGTGAAATTTATGGAAAATGTAAGTTCACGCTACAGTGATATTATACGTATCATGAAAGTAGGGCATTTAAGTAGAAGCATGCAATGGTGATTTCCTCATCTCAAACAATTTATTGAAACAAAAGCCAACAACAGTGGTGGGTATACCACAACAAAAATGTCAATGTCTCAATAACTTGTCATGTGCCCTTGAGCATCAATTACAGCTTGACAACGACGTCTCATGCTGTTCACAAGTCGACTTATTGTCTGCTGAGGCATGGCATCCCACTCTTCTTGAAGGGCGGCCCTCAGGTCATTGAGGTTCTGGGGTACAGAGTTACGAGCCTCTACACGGTGAGTCAGCTGATCCCATAGGTTTTCTATGGGATTCAGGTCTGGAGAAAGTGCAGGCCACTCCATTTGAGGTACCCCAGTCTCCAGCAGCCTTTCCCTAATGATGCGACCTCGATGAGCTGGAGCATTGTCGTCCATGAAGATGAAATTAGGCCTGTGTTGTTCATGCAGGGGCACAATGACTGGATTAATGATGTTATTCAGGTAGTATGGGCTTGTCACTGTACCATTCACAAAGTGTAGGGCAGTTCTGTATTGACTAGACACACCTGCCCACACTGTAACACCGCCACCACCAAAGGGTCGTCTGGTGACAACAGTGGCTGATGCATAGCGCTCTCCTTGACGTCTCCAACAGCGTTGGCGGCCATCATTTCTGCTCAACGTGAATCGACTTTCATCAGAGAACAGCACTGAGGCCCACTGGTCCCTCGTCCAGCGTAAATGCTCCCTGGCCCATGCAAGACGATGACGCCTGTGCCTGGTGGTGTGGTCAGGTACCCTTGCAGGTCGTCTAGCACGCAGACCACGCTGATGTAAACGGTTTCGAATGGTCTGACGTGACACTTGGGTGCCTCTCACCTCCCTTAAATGTGCCTGGAGTTGAGTGGCATTCATCATCTGGTTCCGCAGGGCACTGTTCACAATGAAGCGGTCATCAGTGTGGGATGTGGCCAAAGGACGTCCACTTCTATGCCTTTCTGTGACTCTTCCAGTCTCTCTGTATCTCTGTTGCAACCTGCTGATGACACTCTGTGACACTCTAAGCTCAGTGGCCACTTCCCTCTGAGAACATCCTGTTTGAAGCCTCGCAATGGCGAGGTACTGTTGATCAATTGTTAGGTGTCGTCTTGGTCTCATGATGTCAAAATGTGAACAGCATGATGAAGAGGACTGTTTAAATACCAATTCTAATTGAACCAGGAAATGTATTGGTCGATTCATGGATCAAACACCTGTTGTGAATTTTGCCGTTCAGCTCCTTGTTAGAGAACAGCAAGTTGTGCAAAAAGTACTGAAACATTGAATAGTTGGACATGTGCATTCAAAAGTTGAGAAGGTCAAATTAATTTCACCTGTAAAGGTTATAGTGCATTTTAGGTTCATCCTGAAATTTCACCCGAAAGCCGAATATCCCTAACTTTTTGTGAGTAGTGTATATATATAAACTTGTTTGTATGGAAATCTTGAAAATGATCATTTGTTTACATTCAGTTTTTTTTTTTTACATTTCAAATTTGTCCGAATATTTAGATTTTCAGATATAATTCAAATTCTAAATCTAATTTCCATACAAAATTTTTTTAAACACTAGATTTGGAGACTGGTGAGTGAGAAATTATGTTAGCAGGGTGTTTGATTTGAAACTCCATTTTGGTGTTTGGATACACATTGAATTGGTTTTAGACAAAGTGTTTGCGACTTCCATGACACACCAATTTCATGGTGTATGGGAAGGTCTAGCTGCCAGCATAAACTCATTTGCATATTTCCCAGCATTCATTGCTCTTGAAATGGCTGACTCTTTAAAAACTGAATTGTTTAATGCTTTGAAACATTTGTTCCCCATTTAAACCGAGTGTGGTTTCTCTTTGCAGATATGCTATTTTTCCAGGGTAAAAATATGTAAATAAAGAGATGTTTCAAAATGCAGATACAGGATTTGGCATTTAAAAGCTTCTTTCCTGCAATTTATGTACTTTGCTAGTAATATTGCAGCATCAGAGGGCTTATACCTTCATTTAAAATATGAAACATGAACATAAAAATGCAAACAGTCAAAAAAAAAATGAAGGCTAAGACCATTTAATAACAAGCTTCAACAATAGTTCCGTCTCCTGTTGTGTCAAATCGAATCAAATTTTATTTATGCACATTTTACAAATAATTTGTTATAATGCGCACGGCAGCCCATCTGAGCCTCTTGAAAACTGCCCTTTGACTGATTTTTTGATGAAACAAGTACAATAGAGCAGAGCCAGAGAATGAGGGCATTGCGCCCTTGCCTCCACTGTTAATAAAAAAAACCCTAGTAGGCATGTTATTCTGGGAACAAATAGGCCTACTCATTTCTGAACACTTTCAACACACAAACTGGAAGCCTTGCCCATCATTGCCTGCACTTTTAGAGCCGCTGTTCGTTCGAAATTCTCTTTCGTTGTCAGATCAGGGCGTCCGGAGGGATTAAACCGGGGCATAAATCCAGGAGAAGAAATATTTATTACTCATGATAATGCAAATCCTGATACATTTAAGCAGGGCAAACTTGAACTGGTGTTTTTCAAAACCCCAGTGAGGGTTTGCAAGAAAACAGAGGCATTTATTTGAAACACTGGACTTAGTGTTGCCAGTGTTTTTTTTTTTACTGTATTTGAACAGTGTCAGATACCGTTTTCTGTTTCTGTTTGTGAATAGCTGGCCCCATATTTAAAAAAAACATTAAAGGAAGCCATTTTCCCCATTGTTTCAGGGTTAACATTCACAACCAGAGAAATTCTACTGATACAGAAGTTAGATACCTCAGGTCCACTGCACATCTTTCGGCACATGTGACCTGGCACCCGTGCATGCATTATCTCCAACAGTTTAAGTAGAAAAACATTTACCTTAAGGTAATGACTGGTGGATTTAGGGTAGTGTGGATTTGATTTCCCTTGGAGTCTGGTGATATTGGGAGAGAATTAACCTGCAGGTGGTTCACAAACAGAGGCAAACAGCACACCGGGAATAGCACTGCTCCACAGGGGATCTGTATCTAACCAGCTCCAGGAACAGCACCGCTCCACAGGGGGATACATCTAACCAGCACCCGGAACAGCACCCGGAACAGGGGGATCTGTATCTAACCAACACCCGGAACAGCACCGCTCCACAGGGGGACCTGTATCTAACCAGCACCCGGAACAGCACCCGGAACAGGGGGATCTGTATCTAACCAGCACCGGGAATAGCACTGCTCCACAGGGGGACCTCTGTCTAACCAGTACCGGGAACAGCACTGCCCCACAGGGGGATCTGCATCTACTGCTCTACAGGCGATATACAAACCCCAATTCCAAAAAAGTTGGGACAGTATGTAAAATGCACAAAAAAGCAGAAAGTAGCGATTTGTAAATTATATTCTCTTTTACATACATTTAATTGAGAACAGTACAAAGAAAAGATATTTAATGCTTTACCTTAGCAACTTTATTGATTTTTGTAAATGTATGCCAATTCCGAATTTCATGCCTGCAACGCGTTCCAAGAAAGTTGGGACAGGGGCAAAAAAAAAAGAAAGACTGGGAAGTAAAAAAAAAAACACCTGTTTGGAACATTGCACAGGTTAACAGGTGATGCTACCGTGACTGGGTATAAAAGTGTAGTGACTCTGTATTGAGATAGGTTGGATCTACACCACTTTCCAGTTAAGGGGCAGGAAGAACCCCAGGCTTTTGAGTTTAAAGTAGTCACAGCTAAGGCTAAACACCCCACAGAGAACAGAACACTGAGGCATGAACTAAAATAATAATTGTTTCTCTTTATTACAATGCTATAAATACAAAATAGAATATTAAACCATTTCAGGATCAGGGTCATTCCGTGTCAAATCAACCAGTGGTCCCTGCATGACCCTCTCAGAGTTTGATGAAACTCCATCATAATAATCCATTGTATGAAAAATGAACACAAAATGTGTCATCAGTGCTCCAGAGCTGCAGGGACGTGGAGGCCATCACTACAGACTAACTGTTAACGACTTCAATAACATTCAAGGCAAATTGCCAGCATTTATCAAGTAAACAACAAACTGTACACATCTATATGGCAGAATATGTAATTAATTTAACATTTATAGTGTATGGTTTAAAGTACATGTACTATTCTGTTTGATGTCTGATACATAATTTGACACTTTTAAGTAGTAACGGAACTCTTAAGACTTATGTGAATTCCCGATATGTTAAAATATGTGTACTTTTCAAAATGTTATCTAACCATGAAGGAGTTGAGTACCAAAGCTGAAATATCTAATATATCTGTTTAACTGGTGTAAATTTCAGAAAAAGTTTTAACTGTCCACATGGTGATCCATTGACAAGACGGACGGTTGTGTTTTTGACTTTTTTTCACCCGGACCCAAATTTGGATGGATGTCATTCCTTTACAAATGAATTGATTAGCCTGTACTTGCTTGTGACCATGGACATCCACCTATAGATAATACATCTGTGATATGGGACGTATATGTCCACTCGTATAGGCACAGGGTGACCTTCGAAAATCACCAAAAACATGTGCGACTGAACAAAGTGGCTACTTTGGGTGCATATATCTTGAAAAGGGGGTACAAGTAATCTGATGTCATGTTCTTGCAATTTGGAAGAAAGTAAGTTAGGATAGCAAGTTTCAGCTCTATAGCTGTTACCAATCCCAAGTTATAAGCTTCCAAAGTCGTTTTCACGACCTGCGAGCGCGAAAGACGGAGGTTTTGAGCAAATTTCAGGAGGCCATATCTCGGAAACGACATGTCGTATGAGGCTAATTTTTTGTGTGTGTTCATTTTTCACACAATGGATTATTATGATGGAGTTTCATCAAAATTTGAGAGGGTCATACAGGAACTTTTCTGAAAACTGGTTGACACGGAATGACCCATCAGGAAATGTAGTACATGTGCAACACGCACTTAACACGCAATGGGCAGTCGGGGTTGGCCGTCCGTGGCGCGCCCCACCCCAGCGCAAGGGCCTATGAGAGAAAGAGAGGGCGAGAGAAAAAACCAGAGAACACACGGCATGCAAACCTCATGAGCACCACAGCAAAATCACCCTTTAGTCATCGCAAATTTAGGAGAGAATGATGTCATTAATAAATACCAATCCGATTACACACCAACGCGTCTCAACCACACACCTTCCCAAAGTACCCAAGCAAAGGGGCGGCACCCAACGCATCCAGCGAGACCCGAACTCCCCTTGCAAGCATGTGCTGCTACAATCATATGAGGCATAGTCTGATTTTAATGCAAAGATAAAAGGAAATAAGGAATGAAAACAAAAAACAAAAACCTTAAATCAGTCATAAGCAACCCTAGAAACAGTGGCTGGCACGATTCCTCACAATAACGGGTCCGCCTCTCATGGTCTTATGAACACTGGGTTATAGGTAGAAGCACACTCGTATGGGAACAGGAAAACATTCACCTCTTACGCCCATCTGCAGGAGCTGACCGCAGGAGGAATGGGGGAAGGAACCAGCACATGCCAAGAGCAACCAATACTGGGGAAATTCTATTACTATAGGTGTGGCACCCTTAACGCACCTGTACTTGTTAATCCCAGTAATTGGTCATTATCTCAGGTACTCTGCACTTGCTAATCCCAGTAATTAGTCATTATCTCAGGTACTCTGCATTTGTTAATTCCAATAATTGGCCATTAGCTCAGGTACTCTGTGCTTGTTAATCCCAGTAATTGGCCATTATCTCAGGTACTCTGCCGTATTAAGCCAAAGTAATTGGTCACCATCTCAGGTACTCCCGTTCTCCACAAAAGGATATCAAAAAACTATTGATATCTTATTTTCAGGTACTTGGACAAGCAATACTATAACTACTCTGCATTTGAATGGATCTCTTTGGGAATTTGGGGGTGGGACTAGATTAAGCTGTAAATTACACGGGAATAGTATGGAAACCATAGTTGGTAAAATGGCTGTAAATTGTCAAGGGTCTGACGTATCAAACCATGGCTGTGTCCGAATGCGACCCCTGTTCCCTGTCCACTGTCCCCTGTCCACTCAGACCCGTCTACTATTTTCCCTGTCCCCTCACTTTGCAAGCAGTGTGCGAAAGAAATCCCGCAAAACTCTTTCCAAACTAGTGAGGAAGTAGTTCGTAATATATATATATATATATCTTAAATTATTTTTATTGAGAATATCAGTCAGTTAACATACGACGATTGTTACAAAGTGTAGATTACGAATGTAGATAGAATTAACAAAAATAAAAAGAGTAGTTTGTAATATGAACCTCTCTTGTACAATAGATATGCATATCTATGTCTTTTACGATTTTACTTCCGGGTTACTTACTGAAATTGTCAGATGAGTGCACCGTTCTGCAGATGAGTGTGCTCCTGAATTCTCTCAACAAAACCCCAGAAATAAGGGGTTCATCCTGGTATTTTAAGTGCTCCCATTTTTGAGAAAAAGTCGCCCACTCAAAAGTTTTTTGACGAAGTGGACTCAAATATGCGTACTCAAAAGGGTGTAGGGGTCGTATTCGGACACAGCCCATCACTCTGCTGCCAGATTTGCAGTAGATATGGATGGATCACTTTAAGGGTAGTTTCTCCTGACTAATTTTCCTATTGAACTTGATGGAAAAATAAATCAGGAGAAACAACCCTTAAAGTGATCCATCCATATCTTCTGCATGATGGTTTGAGGCTCGTTTGATACCTCAGACCCTTAATGATTTAAACCCATTTAGCCAACCATGAGTTATCATGTTTACGGTGCAGTCATGGGGTTGTACCTTTTAGGGGACATACAGTGGGTCATCACTTTTTAAGGTCGAGTCATGGGGTTATCACTATGGTACAATGCTGTGTGTGTGTAGAACTTCAGTTTCCGATTGCTACAATTTCCTCAACAACCATTAACCATTTAGTCATTTTAGAGATGCTTTTAACCAAAGCAACGTAAAAAAAAATGCATCTAACTTGTTTTTTTCAACCACTTAAAGTTGCTTAAATAGTTGTCTAAAAGGTTTGAAAAGAAAAAAAACATTACTGTTTGGGTGATAATGGGTTCAGAAAAATTATTCAGTTTGTAGCTGATTTTAAAAAGCCTGCTTTAACTCTATGCCTTACTTTATAGCCACCATTTTAAACTGTTCTTCTCTCTTTATAGCCTATCTCGTACTATTGACTTCAGCATATGCTGGCCGTACACATTTATGGCCCGATTCTCTGTGTGTTTCCTTATGGCTTCAAAATGGAAGCCCGCCCGCCCGCACGCACGCACTTAAAACCCATCTAATGGGAAGTCCACCGTTACATACATTGAGATAGACATTGCTCTCTGAAATAAAGATTGGTGTGTATTAGACTATGTAATCTCTGCTGAACACGGGGCCCTTAAATGCCCCACTGGCACACAGAGATGAGAGATGTATTTGAGTGATAAAAACAAATCGATCCCATTCCAATAAAAGAAAAAAAACAGCTAAAATCTAATTTTCAACTAATCTAACTGGAAGAGGTTTAGACTCACCTTTATGAAGTTAGTCTACGTGCAGGAGACATCAGTGACTTTGGCAACCTCAATACATAAAATATTTTTGCCAAGTATAGGTTATAAGGAATCTAAAAATACATAATGAGGATAAGAGGCCATTCAGCCCAACTAGGATCATCATTTAGGAACAGTCTAGAACAGGGCAGGTGTGTAAACTGTGAAAAGGGCACAGCATAAAACTGTATAAAAACTTGTTTTTCCGACACCCAGTTAATGTACAGAATATATTTTACCAAATGTTGAATTAAAATTTATCACAGCAACAATAATAAAACAATGTTTTTTGTTTTTTTAAATTGGGGCTTTTTGAGGGTTCAGGCCTGGTTTTTGTTGCCCAAATTTCTTTTGTATTTCCACTGCAAAGCATCTTTATGAGAATGTACAAAGGAAAAATAAATAAATAAATACCACCCTCTTTATGTGTCTGGTCTACACACAGTCTAGTGTCAATCCTGGACACCTCAAGGGGTTCTGTCTTGACCTCATGACCTGGCAAACTGTTCCACACATTGACAACTCTCTGTGTAAAACCAGTTCTTCCTGATATCAGTGCAGAATTTACCTTGAGCTAATTCCCACCTATGCCCCCTTGCTCCACTGAAATGTGACGTGACATAGTTCACATAAAATCTTTTGTAGTTCCCTTATTTTTTTTGTAGTTCACTTAAAATATTTTGTAGTTCCCTTAACTTGTTTTCTAGTTCCCTTATGGAACCCTCAGTATTTCACAGGCGATGTGCCCAAGTTACACAGTAATTATTCATGAACATATTTTCATAATCACTGAACATGGTTCACTTACGTTTCAACATTTGGTCCCTTTATTGGCGTTACCACATTTCAAACAACAAAACAACCATGGCAATTCAGTCACCAGATCTAAATATCACATTGCTATTAAGACAAATAAAAATGTACAAATACAGGAGAAAGGTTGAAGGGAAAAGAAAACTAAAATCCAGACAGAATGATGGAAATCCAAACAATCTCATGTTTCATTTACAAAGAAATAACTGTTTTAACAGCGTTTGCTATGACCTTTGATCATTCAGGTTTTAATAAATACATATTGTCATAAATGTCATATAAAGACCGTTGTTTGAATTTGGCTGTTCACCTTTGACCTTCAATTAAATACAAGTATTACTTTTTCCATTAAGTCACAAATAATTTTTCATTCATTTTGGTGATTGTTGCACTTGGAAAACTGTTTGCAAAAAAAAAAAAAAAGAAGAAACTAATTCTAAATAAACTTCAGTTTAATAGTACAATTGTTAAAGTTGATTTAATTGAACCCAGGCTTGTGACTCTTTTACGTTAAAATTTATTTAGCTGTTCACATTCAGGGAAAAAGTTAAAATGGCAAAACCCCAATCACCTTTTCACAGAACTGCTAAATAGAGAAAAATGCAGTCAGAACATTGTTTTCATGCAAAATTTAGTTTAGATCGGCTCCCATTTCCAATAGGGATGAATGTCCCAGAAACTCCCCGTATGTCAAGAGTTGCTTTTTATCAGAAGAGGAGGCTTGGATCCAAATGACATCTGTCCTTCACTCAGACTAAATGCAGATGCTGGGTTTCTCAAAGCAAACACAGCGTTTTCCACATTCATTTTGGTGATGTATGATTAGTGCATGCATCTACTTGCAGACTCAAGGTTGAGGACGAATGCTGATCAAACCCAGACCTGACTGTGCAGTACAGCAAGGATTTGGATCCTCACATTTGGATTGATGTTGGATACAAATGCAAAATAGATGCTGAAATTTTGGAGCAGCGTATGCTTGTAGTGCGTCCCAGGTGGTTGTCGGATTATATTCATCAGCACAGAATCCTTCTGATTGGCTTCTGCTTGCACATTTTAGGGTAATTATGCAAGTTAAATAATGCAAATATGGCACAATTAACTCAAAAGAAAATAAGAAATTTACATTGTGCACTGCTACTGAGGTAAATTATTTTTTCCCGCAAAATAAAGTGCAAAAGACAGAATAGAGGATTCCCCAGAAAACACTGTAAAGGTTGAGATTTTGTGCACTGAAATTCTGTAAGGGTGTAGATTTTGCACAATAATTCTGTAAGGGTGTAGATGTAGATTTTGGTCACTGGAATTCTGTAAGGGTGTAGATTTTGTGCACTGAAACTGTAAGGGTGTAAATTTTTGTCACTGAAATTCTGCAAGGGTAAAGATTTTGTTCACAAAAATTCTGTAAGGGTAAAGATTTTGCACACAAATTCTGTAAGGGTGTAGAATTTGTGCACTGGAACTGTAAGAGTGTAGATTTTGCACACAAATTTTCTAAGGGTGTATATTTTGTGCACTGAAACTGTAAGGGTGTAGATTTTTGTCACTGAAATCCTGTAAGGGTAAAGATTTTGGTCACAAAAATTCTGTAAGGGAAAAGATTTTGCACACAAATTCTGTAAGGGTGTAGAATTTGTGCACTAGAACTGTAAGGGTGGAGATTTTTGTCACATAAATACTGTAGGGGTCTAGATTTTGCACACAGATTATGTAAAGGTGTAGATTTTGCACACAAATTCTGTAAGGGTGTAGATTTTGTGGGCATTGGTTTCACAGCATCTGGTGATGCAGCCAGAATATGTTAGAAAAGTCTGGCCTGGCCACTGCTCCCAATGAGTTCTTAAGCCACACAGCACACCAGCACTAGATATCTAGAGTTATGATTGTCTGTTAGACACTATGAGAAATAAACAACACACAAAAAACTGACCAAGATCAAATCTCCTGCTAAACTGTCCCCAAAAGCCTGTGTGTGTCCCAAAAAGTGTGTGTGTGTGCGTGTGTGTGTGATCAGCGCTGATATAGGAACCACAAAAAACAATTTAAAAAAGATAAATTTCACTTTGTTCTGCCGTAATGACGATGAGAAGCTGTATGTTGTAGTTTGCCATCACACTGCTCTTGACCATAGAAAGTTGGGTTAGATTCCTTCAAGCTATACAATTCTTCCCAGTGTTTGTGACGCAGTGAGTTTTGTTGCATTCCCATTTCATTATCAGCTTTGTCTGTTTTTTTGTTTTTTTTGTTTTTTTTTTTAATACTGAGGAGATAACATTCAAGGCATATATCTAAAAAGGAAATTACTGTACAAGATCACATTACAGCCCAGGAATGGACTTATGGACGCTGGACACTGAAGAGAGAGAGAGAGAGAGAGAGAGAGAGAGAGAGAGAGAGAGAGAGAGAGAGAGAGAGAGAGAAGGAAAGCGGTATATTAACATGTCCTTTCTTTTACAGTTATGAGGGCCCCCGGTTTTTTGGGGTGGCAAACAGGTAGCCCCGATCTGGAGAGTAGTCATCCCCCCTCCGCTGTACAGGTTTCCTCTTCGCTCGTGTCATTCCCACAGGCTCCGTGCAAATGCAGTCCGTCTGCGCGCCGGAGCGGTGCTGTGACACGTCGCTCCTCCCCCTCCGCAGGGGGGGGGGCCCCCTCAGAAAGAGCTCAGATTCTCCAGGGCCACTTCGTAACAGAACTTATACTGCTCCTGGGAAGCAAACGACGGAGACGACAAGGATCAGCCACTACACAGAAAGATAAATGTTCAGCTCTGGCAGAGTTTATACGACTCCAGGTCGGCTAAAAGGGTACTCTCTCAGTGTAAAATGTACTCTGTCAGAGTTGATTTTGCGCCGAGTGGTTCCCCGGCGTATCTCGACTTGAAGAATTAAACCGCATACTTGTCGGGGTCCCGTGGGAGAAATAACACCGCTTTCAGTGACCGGTGATTCAGTGACCGGTGATTCAGTGACCGGTGATTCAGTGACCGGTGATTCAGTGATTGGTTTGAAATGGGTGTTCTTCATGGGGGGGGGGGAGGCAGAAACTGTTTGAGTTCTTGTCTAAATACAACGGTGAAGCGATAATTTATCTCAGTTTTATTCAGCTACACTGTTACTCATTAAGAGCTCACCTATTTGAACAAGGCTGAAATTACAAACAGAGTGCTTCCATAATGAATGTATTCCAAGCACTTATTTCAGTTAAATTAAGTTACCGTGCCGCAGAAAGAAAATGTAGAGTACCTTAAAAACACACACGCGCACGCACGCACGCACGCACGCACGCACGCACGCACACGCGCAGAAAACCACTTTCATGTAGAATATTGTCCTAGTGCTGTAATTACTGTCTTTAGAAAGTCCGCTTAAGTTTTCCGACTTCAAATTGAGCAACAGAACATAATGTACTGTTCTGTTGCTCAATTTGTGGACTAGTTCAGCGGTTGGAAATGAATAAAGTCAATGTACTGCTGGTTGATAGATAGATATTGCACTTTAAACAGAATCTGAGAGAAAAACAGTGGTTAGGCTTCAGTCACAGGCCTGAACTCCTCTCTCAGGACATCGCATTTCCACAGGTTTAAAAAGGCCAGAGTTCAGCTGCGTATATTCTTATACACATTGTTAAATATAGGCAAATGCAAAAATGTGTTACGCAGCTACAAACACCTGTCGTTTTGGATTCCAGAGATCTGTTTTTCACAGCAAAACATCACGGCAAAGCAAAACGTTCCATTTACGCTTGAGGATACGAGTGCACAAAAATAAAAACGAAAAAAGAGCATCAACCTTTAACAGATTTCCACGATCATAGATTCCCCATAAATGAAGGGCTAGAGGCTGCTCAATATCTATACTAGTTCAGTAGCTGTACTGGTGACTTTTTCCAAAGATTCACTATGGAGTCAACAGACGACTTGAGTCGGATGCGAGCGCTGTATGTGTTTACGAGGAAACCCCTTTACACACAGTTTGAATGGCAAATGAAGTGAAAGGCAGTGTCTTTGTTAAAGTTAATACGACGCCATGCGGTTGTATTGTGTGGAGGAAATGAGGAGGTTTGTGGACATTAAAGGACTGTAGAACCCTGGCCAGTAATGGAGTGAACTGACAGGGCAGGAGAGACAATTACAACCAGACTGAAGCGTACAACAAGAGCACTGTAGAAGCTATTATTCTACCTATCACTCAGCCTGGCTCTACAGACACATGCTTCCCTTAACATCTCGTAACATTAAATTGTCTCTGTGTTTGTGATGTACTATTTAAAGTGGGTTTAGGGAAGGGTTTGTGCTGTGTTTTTGTGCTGTGTTTGTGTGTGTGTGTGTGTGTGTGTGTGTGTGTGTGTGTGTGTGTGTGTGTGTGTGTGTGTTTGTGCGTGTGTGTGTGCACAAGCATGTGTGCGCATGCGCATGTATCGTATGTCTGTGTGCATGTACAGTACATGTGTGTGTGTGTGTGTGTGTGTGTGCGCATTTTCAAACTTTGTTGCCTCAGAGGTTATGACAATTTTAATTATAATTTCTTATCTACACAATCTGATCATTCTGCTCTACACAATGATTTCTCAATCTAGACAATAGCATAGTAAAAAAACCCCGAAAGTAAATAAATAGCTCATTAACAATAACAAAAAAGAGATCCCTTGATTGCTTAAGTATTCAGACCCTTTGGCAAAACATAAATTAGTTGAGGTGGAAAAAAAACGATCAAAGGCAGAAAAATATTTAATTCTGTGATTCCAGAAAAATAAAAAAAATAGAAATCAATACATTAAACCAAGGTTCAGCCAAGAACAAAGAGCCTTCAAAACAACTCAGGGACAGAGTAAGATAATATTATATAGGTATAAACAAATGTAAAAGTCACTGAATCTACCTTTAAATACATATTTATTCAGGACGGTTTTTAATGAGTACATTTGTTTTATTATTGATTTTATGTAGGATTCTTTTTTATTGCAATTTAAAAAATATATATTTTTATATATCGTACCATTCTCCTATTTTATGTGCAATGCCTTTTTTATCACTGTGTTGTTTCTGTTATTATTTTATTGTATCCATTTCTTTATTCTCTGTTTTTATTTCTGTTTTGTAAATGCTTCTGTGAAGCACTTTGGGCTGCAAACCATTGTATGAAAAGTGCTATACAAATAAAGTTATTATTATTATTATGATTGCGCATGGTCAGGTCAATCATGAGGAAGTAGACAGGTGTGTCCTGCTGACTGGACACAGCGTACATCCCTCTGTCTGTCCCTCAAAGCTGAGCAGTCGGGCAAGTTTGAGACTGGCCAGGGACAGCCAACCAAAACTTTAAAAACTTTCCACAGTTCAGTGGCTGCGATGAAAAAAACATTCCGATTGCGGTGTACTACACTCAATATACTCAATATGTTTTACATCGTTTAAACCATGAAAATGAAAAACTGAACTCTCGTTTCACTTACAGAGAAACTAAAAGTACTTGACCTCACAAAGCACTAATGGGGAATTCATTTATAGCACGCGCCATTATAACTACACACACTGCGCCGTGATTTTTCTCTAAACGTAACATTTCTTTCCATCCTTATTTTCATTATTATATTATTATCGCTAAGCGACGACTGAGCATTACTCTTTGTACCACTGGCGGGGTATGGTATAACCTATAAATGTCGGTAGGACAGTTTATCCTGTTTCCAGGGCTCTTAAGACGTGACAGCGAGCAGGTGTGTCACGGCAGCGTTTGATTTGACTGCTAAACAGGCCTGCGAGTGTTTGCTGACTGAAATACTTTTGGTAAACATCTTTCTCCGTCCTACTTCAGGCGCGGGAAGCACTCGTATATTTCAAGTGACAGGCATAGAGGCTGGCAGCTAAAGAGCACGACAGCCACACAGCCCATTAAAGCTGGAAGCACAGTCCAATGAGCTTATGTCTTTGTTGACAAGCTCCAACAGCTGCTGTTTCCACTTAGAGAACAGAATAGAAAGTCACTCAATCTTGTAACGTGGCAGTACGATTTACTGTGCAGAGGCAATATCAAAGCGTTGGTGTATAGTGCTTTTTGTCTCTTTGGGTGTGCGTACCTCGTCTCTTCTGTGAATAGGCTTTCACTTTCAAGTCATCTTTTTTTTAATCTTAAGGAACTCAATTTAAGGAACGATATGCTGAGTTGCTGACTGAACCACATCTGAGAGGTTAATGAGTTAACTCTGATCTGTACCTCACAAGAAACCAGGCCTGCATTCACCCTTATTTATT
Source organism: Synaphobranchus kaupii (assembly GCA_029718625.1). Lineage (NCBI taxonomy): Eukaryota > Metazoa > Chordata > Actinopteri > Anguilliformes > Synaphobranchidae > Synaphobranchus > Synaphobranchus kaupii. Next base: position 12,525,586 of record CM056380.1, on the reverse strand, counting down.
CACATATTTTCTTATTTATTTACTGAGATGGATTGGCTACCAGTCCAGGGTGTATTCCTGCCTCTCGACCAATGCATGCTGGGATAGGCTCCAGCCCACCTGCGGGTTAGATAATGGATGGATGGATTTATTTATTTATTTATTTATTTATTTAACCAAAATTATAATGTATTTTAGTCATGAAAGTATTCAGTCATCACCGTTTACAGTTGTGTAATTGAATAAGTAGTGTTAGCATTAGCTGGAGTAGAAATACCCTGTAAACAGCAACCAGTGATCTCACAAGTTGCCACTGTGAATATCTGAGCACCTAAATTACACAGTTTGCATCTGTGAAGCCGAAGAGCTGTCAGGCAATTGGAATGTAATTGGAATATAATTGCAATTGCAATGTAAAATCTGTGGGTCTCAGGCACTATCTAATGCAGCTGTCAATTTGCTTTTTTCAGTCCCAGATCCGTCTGCGATTGCATGGAGTCTAACTGTAAGAACGAAAGCAAACACAGCTCTACACTGTCAGAACTGGGATAATCCAGGCAGCTCAATACACAACTCTGACAGACCAATAGGTTAAATTTACCTGAGAGGGGCTCAATCCAATGAGACCCAGTTCTAAATTAGTTATGTTACTTATGTCATTTGCATTTACGTTACTGATCATGTTATCCGTATTTTCATACTGAAAATTTAATATGCGCAGTAGTTTTACAGCACCGTAGATCTTTAAAAAGACATTAAAAATTTTGATTAGAAGTCTGCCTGTCCATCTTTTCACAGAGGCCACACCCCTCGGTAAACTGAAAAAAAAACAGGCCATTCTCAGGCTAGTCACGGCTCCACCGAAACAAAGTTCACAAATGAGCCCTGTTCCGTTTTGAAAGCTGTCGCATTTGGTTTCACACTGATGCTCCTGTCAAATGAAATCCAGCCCATTTTGATTTATAACATAAAAATTCTCCTGTAATTTTCATGACTAAACAAACGGAGACAGAACACGGAAGTGTGTGAAGGTTACTATGGTTACCGTGATGGGTGCCTTTCTCCTGTTTATTGGGGGTCCCTGTTTATTCCAAAAGTGAGGCCCACATATTCGGACCATACACAGCAGAAATGTTGGCATACATTTCACACCCTAGGGTGTCTGTGGTCTCATATAAACATCCTAGGGTGTTAAATGTACACTAGCAGTGTTAGATTCACACTGTAATTTTTGCTTTGTTGCCGTCCTCTAATGCTAATCACATTGACTTCTGATACTTATGACAGTTAAAAGTTTAACGCCTCACGCTGCGTGAAAATTAATTAGCGCGAAAGCTTAATTAGCGCGAAAGCTCAATTAGCGCGAAAGCTCACCAAGACATAACCCCATGGAAATCGTATCGCGAGTTTTAACCAAATCAATGAAGAAAAGCATGACTGTTGGGTTTTTTTCTCCTGGTCTCAGAGCAATTGCTCTCATACAGATTGGTTCTGGGATGTGCCTCACTTGCAATCGAGCCCAGTTTCTGGTTACGGAACCGACGTCAGTTGTGCTTTCACACTTGTCAAGATGAATTGTGAGGAGGAAATACACAAGCACGGTTTTCCAAACAAACTTTCCAAGTGCAACCAGTCTGAAAACACCATTATGGTCTGTGTAGTCCATCTCTTTCTGTCCAGTGCATGGCATTACTATAAACGTACACAGAAATGAGGGAATACATGTGTTCTGCTTCCTTATGCACAATCCAGGGCCTGTATCTTGCATACCTGTTGCTATCAACTATTTCTAAATGCATTTGCCCATTTCTGATTGGTCTCCACCAGCGATCGAAGTGGAAATTTTTGAGCCAAGCTAGCACTGGTTCCATTGCAGAAAAACAGTCAGAAATCAAGAAAGCAGGTACCATCTGGGTAATGAAGTTCGTTTGTATGACATCAATGGGTGGGCTCACTTGAATTCATCATTACGGACTACAATACTGAAGTGGGAATGAGAAAGAGAGTCTCATGGGTGCATGAACACTGCTTATCGGAAGCATCGGAGTACCGGTCCATTCTGTTCCACTTCAAGCAATAGTCTCAACCATTTTCTTTCCCTCTAAAAGATTGGTGTTAGTTAACGAGGAAAGTAGCGCACTGTTTATTAAAGCTTGCATCATTTCCAAAACATTAAACAACATCAAGAAATCTTAGTAGACGTCTACCCACCTGGGAAGCATATATGGCAGGCTTCTCGATTTACTGTCATTTTCAATGCCTTGTGCATCTCATTTTATTATTTAGTTTTTTTTATATATACTTGAAAGAGGCCCATTGTTTTCCTTTGAAATATTTACCTGGGGGAATTCTCAGCAGCCACACCTTGACAAATCAAAAAGTAGAATCTGAAAGCATCTGTTGTGTTGTCGTAAATGCCAAAGCTGTGTAAGTTGCTCTGGATAAGAGTTGTGTGCTAAATGCCTTTTATGTAATGTAATGTAATGTAGAAAGTGTATGGCATTTTAGTGCTAAGAAGCTACTGTGCATGTTTTTCCATTAACAGGCACATGGCCAATTTCAAAAATGACTGAAGTTTTCTGTATAGAAAGTCAGTGATTGATAGCCTTGGCGGCTGTGTGAGAGAATGATACTGGTGGACTGTTGTGTGAGATACACATAGACTGTTGTGTGTGAGATACAGGTAGGCTGTTGTGTGAGATAGAGGTAGACGGTTGTGAGATACAGGTAGGCTGTTGTGTGAGATAGAGGTAGACTGGTGTGTGTAATACAGGTAGACGGTTGTGTGATAGAGGTAGGCTGTTGTGTGAGATACTGGTAGACTGTTGTGTGAGATACACAGACTGTTGTGTGTAATACAGGTAGACGGTTGTGTGAGATACAGGTACTGTGGTGTGAGAGAGTGCTACAGGTAGGCCGCTGCTCACCATGGTCTCCACCATGTTAGATTTGTTGTTTCTTAGCGTCTTGACCGTGTGAAAGACGTCCACAATGTTCTGCTGCTGGATCATCTCACTGATGCTGCAGATGGCGCAGAAAGTCCCGCTGCGGCCCCCGCCAGTCCTACAGAGAGAGAGGGAGGAGGGGGAGAGAGAGGGAGAGAGAGAGGGAGGAGGGGGAGAGAGAGGGAGGGAGAGAGAGAGAGAGGAGAGCACTTAAAACAGGATCTGCTGTTTTTTTGTTTTTTTACCTCCGCTGTGCTAAATTTGTCTGGTAGGAGTTTGTTGTCAGAAGGGATTCATTTGCATCTCGCAAACAATTAAACTGTGTTTATTTAATGTACCTTTTCCAAATCCCACGCCACGGCCTAAAGAACACAATTAAGTCCAGCGGTGCTTTTGGGGTTTAATTAAGCAATTAAGGAATTTGGAATCGGATCTAAAGTAAAAACCAGCCCCCAAGACCGGAACCAGGAATCAATATAAGTCAGTGTGTGTCTGCAGTGGGCTCATCTTAGGCCTTAATGATCCAGGACTCTGTGAAGAAGAAGCCTTATTAAAACAGAAAAACAAAGAGAAAGTTCAGGCTCTTTCTGTAAGGGTCTGCTACACCTGTCCCTCTGCTTGTGTCTGTTCTGTCATGACTGAACACGCTGGCTGGTAGTGCAGATACTGCATCTAATGGCTAAACCTGAGCAGTTCTGGAGCTGTTCTGGAGCGGATCTTGGCTGATCTGGAGATGACCTGGGGCTGTTCTGGAGCTGATCTGGGGATGTTCTGGAGCTGATCAGGGGCTGTTCTGGAGCTGAGCTTCGGCTGTTCTGGTGCTGATCTGGTTCTGATCTGGGGCTGTTCTGGGGCCGATCTTGGGCTGTTTTGGAGCTGATCAGGTGTTCTGGAGCTGTTCTGGGGTTGTTCTGGAGCTGATGTGGGGCTGTTGTGAGGCTGATTTAAGGCATCTCCTTTATTAACTCCTTCTGGGTCTGAAAGCACATCTTCTGTATGAAACTCTGGTCACAGATACCTCACATCTGCCACACACGCCACCTGCACACAGACACTCACACACAAACACACACATGCACATACATGCACACGCACACACACACACACACAACACACACACACACACATGCACATACACGCCACCTGCACACAGACACACACACACACACACACACACACAAGCACACACTCTCTCTCTCTCTTGCACACACACATGCAAACCACCTGCAAACACACACACAATCGCCTGCACGCACACACTCAGCCACACACAGACACACACATGAACACGCACTCACACACATGCGCACACACACACAACACACACACACACACACACACACACACACAATTTAATGCTGTCAGCTGGTGGGTCAGTTTCAAGAAAATCGCAGAAAAACACCTGCTTTCTCATCTGAGCCTTCTATTGAATGGCATGCAATTGTTATTCACAAAAGCCTCATTGTTGTTCCAGCATTTCAAACTGATTCGATCCAGTCTGCTGTACTATAAAACTGCATGTATCTAAACAATGGGGCTCCATCCATACCATTTACGAACCTTGTCGTCTCACAAATACGCAAAGTAAGCAGTCACTCCCCGAACTGCCGGCGAAGGTGGCAAATTAATTTAAGACAAAACTAAGGACAGATGTTGAGCAAACACATAGTCCAGTGTGGACGTCGTCAGAACTGGTCACCCATTGTTCAGAAACACATCTACAATACGCCGACTACAGCAGACTGTGAGACGCCATTAACAAGCCCGACTGCCTCATTTTAAGGGCTAGCTTCACTTTAAACAAGGAAGTCTTATTTTCCTTTACTGTCTATTGTTGCACACCGCACACCACTTTCACCCTGAGCATTAATTTCATCCTAATGATTATGATCAAAAGCTTTAATATTCCCATAATAATTACTCCATTAATTCTATAACAGCGCCGGTATTTGAGAAAGATCCGCGCATCTCAACGGGCCAGCCGGGACAGGGAATAAGCTCCAGATCATAAGGTATAAAGTCGAAGCCCCAGCAAGCCAGAACAGCCAGTCCATTAGACATCCTCAGTGCAGAAGAGTGCGATGTTAGAGCCAGGTGTTGGCATTCTGGCGGAGAAAATCGTTAAATCATACGGCGTCCCTCGGATGCTCATTAAGAGCTGAATTTTATTTCCTCTCTCTCTCTCTCTCGCTCCTCGCTCCTCGGTTAATGCTCTGAGCTCCGAGCTCCTGACTCCGGGCTCTGCATTGACGCGGCGGTTTGGCCGACGCACAACACAAACACTAACGCAGCAGCGCACTTGGAATCAATGGCGGGGTGATTGGATCAGGCCCAATGATCACTGATGCACACAGAAAGGAAAACTCTTGTCTTATATGTTTTTTGGTTTTTTTTGGGAGGTTTTTTTAATTTTTAGTTTTAAAGACTAATCAGAGGTGTTTTATTGCCAGACTGTTTCTGAAAGATTATATTATATTATGGATTTTTAACACCTCCAGCTGTCCTCTCTTTCTTTCCCCCAGGATGTCTAAGGAAGCTCTCTTTCTCTCTCTCTCTCCCTCTCTATCTCACACACTCACACACACACTCATACACACACACACACACACACACACAATGATACCCCCGTGCAGACGGAGCTGAGAAACCACAGTATGGATTTTCATTTTGGCACCAGTAGTAAAAAGCAGGTGCCATTGATCGGTCTCACCTGAACTGTGAGATTAGCGCGAACAGTTTCTAATTAACGTTATTAATCAAAGGGCGGCGTTCTGTCATGTCGAGACAAACGCACGTTCTTACATGTGCATCCGTCAGAGCACTGACTAACGGACACCTGTACATACGTTATGTCCTGTCACTAAAACATATACTTAAACTTATTAATACTGAAGAGATGTATAGAAAGCCGATGGCTGTCCTCCACACTGCAGTGGTCAGTCCATTTCTTTACATTACATTCAATTACTTTTCATTCGTTCCACCACAGTGACATACAATACTGGAGAACATACAGCACGTGCGTGCCTGAGCTATATGACCTACAGTTTATATGCACAACATCGCCTGAGCCTGAGCTATATGACCTACAGTTTATATGCACAACATCGCCTGAGCCTGAGCTATACGACCTACAGTTTATATGCACAACATCGCCTGAGCCTGAGCTATACGACCTACAGTTTATATGCACAACATCGGTAAAGCGCTACCGCCGGTAACCATGACAACCCGGAACCATGACACAATAGGTACATGCATACAATAGCATGACAATTCCCTATCAATCCCTGAATTTGTAACAAATAGGGAGCGCTGAGAGGTTGTGGTATGGGAGGAGAGACAAGATGGAGGTTCAAGAGTTGGGTCTTTAGTCTGCAGAAGATGGACAACGCCAGAAGTCCGATAAACCTCGGTATCCTCCGTGTAACAGCGGTCAAGCCCAAAATCCGTGTCCACATTATCACTGAGGTGGTTGCGGTCAAACTTACAATTTCACAGTTGGGAGAAAATAATAGACGTAGGAGGTATCCCACAATGCACCTGTTGCACCATGAATTTCTGAATAGCATTCAGGAACACAGCAGCACGCTTCTCTGCAGCTGAACGGCATGATGGTACAATGAAAGGATTGTGTGTGAACTAAAAAAAATATTGTTTACATTGTAAACGTATAAAGGACTGTGTTGTACAAAATGTCACCAGTGGAAGACGCAATTACCATTTCAAGGGAATATCTAATAAACCACTGACATGAATTATATATTTGTTGGAACAAACCGTACGTTCGGTAATAAGTTTAAAAGCACAATATGGAATGTGTTTGTTCACATATCACACAACAGGGATTTCATGCACAAGGATGTTTTTTTTTCCAGATTAATTGTACGTTCAACCAAATATTTTCTCTGTGCTTCATATTCATATTTCTTGTGGATTTGAAATGCTTTGCCAAGTAGTTTTGTAAAAGGTAATCCAATGCCCTCCATAATGTTTGGAACACAATTGTAGATTCATAATCAAACAATTAACACATGGTTAAAGTGCAGATTATCATCTTTTATTAAAGGGTATTTTTTATGCATTTTGGTTTGACCATGTGAATCTAGAGCACTTTTTATACATGCCCCCCCCCCTCCGAGGGCACCATAATGTTTGGGACAAATGGCATCATAAGCGTTTCTGATTCGTGTCAGAACACTTCCTTTGTGCAGGCATGCCATAACCTTCTGATGTCTGTGACCCAAGAACATCAAAAGCCTCTTGATATCTTAATTTCCAGGTACTCTTACAAGCGATAATATAACCTCTCTGCATTTGAATGAATCAAGAAAAAATACGTCTTTTGCCCCCAAACATTATGGAGGGCATTGTATATATAAAATACACCTGACTGTTACCAAGTGAAGTCTCCACGCCCTATGGCTGGTTGATTCTGTGGCCAGCACAATCGAAGCGTGTGTTTGAGTTAAGTGTGAATAACCTTCTGCTAGCAGCAGTTTCTGTCATTCCTAATGTGTATTAATGACCTCTATATGTCTGCTGTGTGATGAGTAAGTTATTAATGAATGAAATGATGTGTCAGAAGCCTCTGCACTCGTTCTAATGAAGACAAACACTGTTTTGTTGTCCTGGTTGGTTTAGCGCCAGGATTTTAATCGTTCACATGCAGCTTGTGTCTGAAAAGCTGTTTTTTTTTTCTCTCTCTTTTTAAAAAAATACTAAGCCCTGCTTGCATCCACGGTAATCGTTTCTTCTGTCTGTTCCTGCATTTCGCACGCACGCACGCACGCACGCACGCACGCACGCACGCACGCACGCACACACATGCTCATGCTCATACACACCAGCTATTGTACTCTTTGATAACTGATAGCAGTGAAGCCGGATGCTCTTTCATAACGATATTTTGTATAACTGTTCAGCAGTAAAGCCAAATACTGCTGGACCCGTAGAGAATATTAAGGTGAATAAAACCACATCCCTGATTCTTAGTGAAGTCCCCCTAAGCTAAAGATCCTTTCTCTTGAGTGTATTCCTATGTTTGTGCTTTCCTATGTTGCGAAATGATTTTATAAATCCATATTTTTTTTTCCCTTTATCTCTCTTACCTATTTCTAATCACATTCCTGTAAATCACTTTGGGCTGCCAGCATGTATAGAGGGTTCTATATAAATAAAGGTCTTAATAAATATGGGTACTGTTACATTAAGTTATTGTTAAATAAATTGTTAAGTGACTGTCTGTGCAGGACTTTTGAAATGCGCTATATAAATACAGGTATTGTTAAATAAAGGTATAGTTTTAAGTGACTGGTGTCTGTGCGGGACTTGTGAAAGGCGCTATATAAATACAGGTATTGTTAAATAAAGGTATAGTTTTAAGTGACTGGTGTCTGTGCGGGACTCGTGAAAGGCACTATATAAACGCAGGTATTGTTAAATAAAGGTATAGTTTTAAGTGACTGGTGTCTGTGCGGGACTTGTGAAAGGCACTATATAAATACAGGTATTGTTAAATAAAGGTATAGTTTTAAGTGACTGGTGTTTGTGCGGGACTTGTGAAAGGTGCTATATAAACGCAGGTATTGTTAAATAAAGGTATAGTTTTAAGTGACTGGTGTCTGTGCGGGACTCGTGAAAGGCGCTATATAAATACAGGTATTGTCAAATAAAGGTATAGTTTTAAGTGACTGGTGTTTGTGCGGGACTCGTGAAAGGCACTATATAAAATCAGGTATTGTCAAATAAAGGTATAGTTTTAAGTGACTGGTGTTTGTGCGGGACTCGTGAAAGGCACTATATAAAATCAGGTATTGTCAAATAAAGGTATAGTTTTAAGTGACTGGTGTTTGTGCGGGACTCGTGAAAGGTGCTATATAAACGCAGGTATTGTTAAATAAAGGTATTGTTTTAAGTGACTGGTGTCTGTGTGGGACTTTGGGAATGCGCTATATAAATGCAGGTATTGGTAGTAAAGGTATAGTTTTAAGTGACTGGAGTCTGTGTGGGACTCAAACTGCAAAAACATAATCTTAACAAACATTTTAATCTTATATTTAGACTTTAGAATCTTATTTCTGTTACTAAATAAGACAAACTATCTTCCAGTGAGATAGTTTTACTAATTTCAAGATTTGCCAGTGGGGTAAGATAATTTCACTTGTCAAGCAAAAAGTAACTTAAAACAAGCTAATATTTTCTACTTTTGAGAAGAAAAAAAAAGATTTTAAGTATCATTACAAGACTAAAACACTTGTTAAGACAGACCTTTTTTGCAGTGCATGAAAGGCGCTATATAAGCGCTGGTATTCTCAGCGACTCACAGGCAGTGCACCACGGTGCGGCCGTCTCCTCCGTCGTACTGCTCCTGCCACTTGGCCAGGCGTCGGACCAGCTGCAGGGTGGAGCGTTTGGACAGGGGCGTGTCCCGGTACGCAGGCCAGCCAATGAACTGGAAGTGCTGCACCAAGCGGTAGCCATCCTGAGGCTGTGGAAACACAACCATGTCATCACGACCGCACGTACACACACATGCACGCAGGAACACACACAAACACAGACCCCATACATACACACACACACACTCATATACGCACGCGCACACACACGCACTCATGCAGGCAGGGACACACACACACACACACACACACACACCCACAGTCCCCATACACACCACACACATGCACACACGCAGACCCCGTACAGACACACACACACACACACACACACATGCACACACAGACAAACACACACAGCCTTCATACATACACAGACACACACACACACACACACACACAGCCCCCATACACACACACACGACACACACACACACACACACAGCCCCCCCCCCCCCACACACACATGAACACACGCACAAACACACACACACACACACACACAGCTTTCATACATACAGACACACAGAAACACACATGCACGGACGCACAGACAAACACATACAGCCTTCACACACACATAAACACACACACTCTCTCTCGCCCTCACTGGCTCTGCATGAAAGAGTTCCGTGGGATTCAGAGCTCACTGGAAATTACCCATAAACGACAGCGCACAGTAGAAGAAAGGCCTTTTCATGCTGAAATTTAGAGTGCAGAGATTCTACAGAGATTCTCTCTGATGTTCTAAGTAAGCCTCAGGGCAGGGGAGCCACAATGTGGTTAATTTTTAGGTCGCAGATTTTAAGCGTGCATTGACGTAGCAATACCGCTGAAATAAACAGTGTGCAAGAAAACCGGAGCTCAGGACTCACACTAGTAGGCCTATGTGAAATGTTTCAGCTATGGCTGGGACGGGGCAGGAGATGGAGCCGTCAGGCAGCTTCATGACGGCCAGATGCTGTGCGATTCCCTCCACGCTGATGGAGACATTTCACAGTAGATTTGTGATCCCGCTGTGCCTTAACGCCTCCCCGGAGCTCTGCTCTGACAGCGTGGCCCGTAAATCCTGCTTGTCAGCATCGTTTAGTGAAGGCCACGCGCAGGCGGCATGTACAAAGCATCAGCCTGTGCTAACGCTTCCTTCCATTTCCATTCAGAGTTAGCCAATGCTAACACTTGCAGGGCTGTTTCCATTCAGAGTTAGCTAATGCAAACACTTGCAGCTCTGTTTCCATTCAGTTAGCCAATGCTAACACTTGCAGGGCTGTTTCCATTCAAAGTTAGCTAATGCTAACACTTGCAGCTCTGTTTCCATTTAGAGTTAGCTAATGTTAACACTTGCAGGTCTGTTTCAATTCAGAGTTAGCTAATGCTAACACTTGCAGGTCTGTTTCCATTCAGAGTTAGCTAATGCTAACTCTTGCAGCTCTGTTTCCATTCAGAGTTAGCTAATGCTAACACTTGCACGTCTGTTTCCATTCAGAGTTAGCTAATGCTAACACTTGCAGGTCTGTTTCCATTCAGAGTTAGCTAATGCTAACACTTGCAGGTCTGTTTCCATTCAGAGTTAGCTACTGCTAACACTTGCAGGTCTGTTTCCATTCAGAGTTTGCTAATGCTAACTCTTGCAGGTTTGTTTCATTTCAGAGTTAGCTAATTCTAACACTTGCAGGTCTGTTTACATTCAGAGTTAGCTAATGCTAACACTTGCAGGTCTGTTTCCATTCAGTTTGCTAATGCTAACACTTGCAGCTCCATTTCCATTGAGTTTGATCAAAGACTAACCCTTTATCAATCATTTATGTAAACAAAAAAAAAATCATTAAATGCATGTATTGGCTAAATAAGAAATGAAACAGCACAGCGTCTTTTGAATAATGAAACGCAGAAATCTCTCACTTGAAAATGAACACTCGCATGTAAAAACAAGTCAAATTAAAGAGAGATGGTTGGACCCACGCCCGTGAGACGGGGATTATGATTGGCTGGGGGAAAAGCGCACCCGTGCCATGTTGCAGATCCTGAAGATGCGGTTGATGATGTCCTCATCGATGTCGGCGGAGATGAACTCCACCTGGATGGGGCCATAGCAGGAGGAGCTTTTCTCTGGCCAATACTGCATGCACAGCTGAGAGGGAGAGAGGGGGCGGGGTTACATAGGTGTAATATGTAACATAGGTGTAACATGGCATTTTCGCTCTTTACACACACTCTGGTATTAGTTATATTTCACACAGAGCACCGCAAAAAACTCCCTTTCAAAGGATAAACTCTGTATACTTAAAGTGCACAATATGAGATTAGATAGAGATAATTTAATTAAATTACTTCCAAATAAACATTATATTTCATAGAAACCAACTCATCCCTGACCACACACAATATACACACACAGACACACACACACACACACACGTGGCAAACAGGTCATAATGTGCACACAGATGTGAAAGAGCAGATCTACTTCAGTCGTACAGTCTGAAGAATACATTACACGGGTATGAATAAATTCAACACAAGACATGCACCACTGTTTGTCCATGCCATTAATTTTGATTTTTTTTTTTGCTTAAAGCTGTCAAAAGTTCAATTCCTTGGAGGGAAGAAAAAAGACATAGATGGAATTTTCTATAAACTAAAAGAAAGCAATCGACCAAATCAGCTCAGAAAACTGTGTAATGTAGCACTTTAGGGTAAAATCCATCAGTTAGGTCCTCTGGAGCCCAGAGACCGGACTCGGTGTTCAGAGCACATTAGAAGCACAACCTCCAATCAGCGCATATTAATATGGATCGGTATTGATGAGCCCTTGGGCTGGAAAAATGCCAAGCTGCCAGGCTGATTAGTGTGGAATGAAACCCTGGGCAGAGTGAAGGCTGAGGCGCCGATACCGCCGAGCCCCGGTGATGAAACGCCAGGGAGCTGCTAATCTGCCAGATTCGCGATGTGACGTCCGGAAATTTTTCTGATGAAGCTCTGGTGCGCCGCACGCGGAGAAAGGGCGGCGCTTTAATTACCCCCTAAGCATACCCCCGTACCCCGTTTCAGCCAAAATGTCTGCGGTGTGTGCGCGCGTGTGTGTCAATGTGTGTGCGTCCGCGTGTATACCTGTGCGGCGTCCATCTCGTTGAGCATCACTATGGAGGAGCAGTTGTAGTCGAACACCAGCCTCCAGAAGTCCGCCACCGTGTTGGGTAGCGGGTGCTGGGTCACTATGAAGGCGGCCGGTTGCTTGTGGCTCTGGAGAGCAGACGGAGAACACTCACATCACGCTCAAGGGCTAAAGCAGCGGTCCTCCTGCGGGGACCAAACTTCAACTCACCATTTCAATCCCAGAAGTTTTACTAGCTGTTAATATTTCTTAATATACCCCTCTTATTCACCCTCTTAAGCCAGAAATAGCTATGAATGACATTTCAAATAAAAGTGCCATACTCACATTGTGCTATATTGCAAATGACTACATAAAGACATCAAATAGGTGAATCAATAGGCTCCTAATTGGTGAAAGTGTGGACACATGGGACCTCATTTATCATTCATGAATACATTAAAATCTGATCGTAAAGTGTTTGTACGACCATGAACAGCGAGGGAACAGTAGTTCTGCGCTCTAAATAATGAAAGAAAATCACAATTTGTTCGGAACACTGCGGAGTAAACAGGTGAAAAACAAAAAAGGGGCTCTTTGGAAAATGTAGCTTTTGTGAGTTTAAAAATCATATTTCACTTTAAATTCGTAGCTTATCCTAAAAAGGGAAAAAATAACGTCAAAGGCATTCCGTTTGTATAAAAGCTGTTAATGCATCTGGGTAATATTTTAAAGCGCACTTGACCGACAGTACGTGTTGTGGCTCTAGACGTACGCCGTGTAGCCAAATTGGCAAAAATAATATCTCAATAAGTAGATTTTTAATTAGACACCGCTATTAGTTTCTCATCACACGTAGCCTACGGAATGAAGCATAAGCCAGTTAAAATGATGAAAACAGGAAATAGCCTCTGTATAAGGATTTATTGGAGACGAGCATATTAAAATAATTACGCATCACCAGTCATGTTGTACGAAAGATGCAAAAATGTAACTTTTTTCTATTTAATTAAAAATTGCTGATCTAGCTTCATTAACCAAGAAGACCTAGCAAATGCCTCACCCCGGCCTGAGAGAATCTTAAATGCCTCCCGTGTAAGTGAAAAAGATGCTGGCGAGGGCAAGTCGCTGTGACAGGTGAGTGGGCCAGGATGCCTTTTCCTCTACCTTTACCGCCAGAACTTCTTTTGTTCAGGGTTATGTTCTTTTTTTAAAAATCTCCAGCTGTAGTTCGCTATTCAGAGGAAGCACTATTTACAGCCCTGGTTATCCTCTGCCACTTTTGACCTTGACTGCACCACTGCTAACGCTCCTGAAAAGCACACGTTTATTTTCATCTTCATCTTGTTTTCATCCTGCTGCCCGCCGTGGCCTGTCATACTGAGAAAACCATGTTGGCAAGTTCATTTTTAAAGAGATGGCTTTGTCAAATATGGCAGTGAATGGGTGTGTGAGTACGGTAATTCACAATGATGTGCGTGCGCTTCCTAAGATACAATCAAGTCTGATTTATCAACCTGCAAACAAAACTACACTCAGATTTGTGGTTCATGCAAGTTTTGACGAATCACATGAGATTTTCGCAGGCAAGTTGGGATGTTCAAATATACTTTTTTTACGACCATATTGATAAATGAGGCCCATGGCCACTGAAACGAACCATTTGGTAAATCATAAAGAATTCAAAAACAAATAAGCAGCATTGTGTTTAAGAAAAAAAAACCTTAATTGAGCAATCTTTGAATGGTTCACTGGGCCATTCAGTCAGAAATCACATTTTCCAGGAAGTAAACGATATTTTCTAAGGGGATGGCCATGAGCCACACATAAACCGAGGCCGTGTCCGAATCAGCACTCTTCCACACTGTTGAGTAGCCTTGGTGAGTAGATAGGGCGAGAAAGTCATAGAGTATGCGAAAATTTTTCAAATTGCAGTATACTTCAAACACCTGGATGACACACTTACTTCCAGGGTTTCGCTGAGTACATTTGGGAGCACACTTTTCAAAAAGTACACAAACATTTTGGTCACATAAATATGACGTGAGCTTCGTTTGAAATAAATGAGGCGCAGCTTCGCTGACGTTTTCCTTCAAATACAACAAAAACAACACGTGACATGGCAGCGCAAGATTGGGGCGCAGGGTTGCCAGATCTTTTAAGCCAAATGGCGACTCAAAACTAGCCCAAATTATAGGCTATTTTTAACCGAAACCAACGTATTTTAAATAGAAATCATCATGTTTTTACTTTTGTGCGTGCTTTGCGACTTTTCATTTTTACCGCTGACTGCACTTTGAAAGTATCCCAATTTATCTGTAAAACCGCGGACATAGCAACACTGGTTGGACGTTTTATGACCTGCTTACGACACTTCCACAGTGCGGTTGGAAAATAGTATGGTGGATATTTTCCGCGGACCGCTAAACCGTGCACATTAAACAGCACACTTCTGCCAGCGCACTGTACGCAGGAGACAGGGCGCATTAGCCCGAGACACAGGGAAGTGGTCGAATAGTTAAAGGGGGTGTGTGTCAAATACGTCACACCTCCGTGTACCGCCCCTCTGAGAAATGGACCAATGGCGTAGCTGGCACGTTACTGGTGCGGCCAATCGCAGTTCCCAGACGGTAAAGCGGGAGTATCGTTAGACTCTCTCCAGGTGTCGCCAGTGTCCTGAGACTGTCGGCCATTAAAAATGGGCGAAGGAACATGTCATCATGTCACCATTGAGCGGGAACACCACTGCACACTGGAACAACCAAAGCCACCTGCATTTCCCAGTACCAGGACAGGGTGGCATCGCGCAGTGAGATTGCCCTCAGGTCTGGCGTTGTGATTTACAAGCACAGCGCACACTCCACCGCTATATGCTAAGCCCTTGTTCCTCTACGCCGGTGCTACTCAACTCCAGGTCCTGCGGGCCGCAGCGTCTGCAGGCTTTCGCTGCATCCGTGCGCTACACCACACCTGATTTCACTAACGAGCTTACTTCCTGAACCAAGGGGGTAAGGCAATTAGTGAAATCAGGTGGTGTAGCGCACGGTTGGCGCCAATACCCGCAGACACTGCGGCCCGCAGAGCCTGCAGTTGAGTAGCGCCGCTCTACGCTATTAACGGTGAGAGAAATAAGACATTTATTTATTTTTTTTATCACAGAAAACCATATTGTGCAGGTCTGGGTAACAGGCATAAAGACTTCCCGCCATGTGTAACGGCTGCACTCGGATTTGGCCGGCGGACGAGGCCTCCGCGCTCACAGAGCGCTCGGCGCAGAAAGGCGGTTCCCGGGACACAATGGCGACGTCGTTAAAAAGGAAACTAAACTCCATAACAAAGTGAAAGTGCGTAATTAAAACTTAAATAATGCCACATGTCCGTAATGGGAAGGGGGCCGGACGTAATGGGGCTTTTTAAAGCGGCAGATGCAGAGACGGCCCCCGGTGGGTTTTCAGGGATCTCCCACCGTGCGTAGGGGCCCCACGCTGGCAGAGACCGTCTGTAGGCTTTCTTCCACAGCTGCGGTGTGGGGAAGGTGGGGGTGGGGGGGCGAGACGTTTTTAAGAGCTCCCTGAGCGCACGTCAAACCGCGCTGCGGCTCGGAGCTATCCGGAGCACCGCCCGCCCCCGTCCTGACCGTGCGGCGCCCCTTTTCCGAAGCGCACACCTTTTCTTATGGCTCTGTTTTTCCAGCCGCGCATAAAAACCGCCGCGAGCCGTCGTATACGGCGTACGCGGTGTTCATCGCACCATTAAGGCGTGAATTAAATCAACATCTGCCCCTAACTTTGACTCGCACATAAATGCAACTGTTACACATTTTCTTCACAAACACGGTTTGCAAAATTCATTTCGGCGACGGCTGAACTTGGCAAACTGTTTTGAATGGTTATCGCACAATTACGGCCTGAATTAATTCATCTTTCCCTAACAAAATCAGATATAAATGCAGTTACAAATACGCTATGCTAATAAACAATGACATGGCAAGTTAATTTTGGTGACTGCTGATAGAAAGATAATAGAAAGAAAGTCTATTATGCGTAATTGTGAGCGAGCGGTGGGAGAGGGAGGGAGGAGCTTACGTCCATTAGCGCGGCGTTGATGTAGTTGCTCGACTCTCCGTCGACGGAGATGAGGAAGGGGAGGCAGCGGTCGACGGACAGGACGTCCATGCTGCGGTTCTTATCGTGGTTCCGAGGGAGCAGTCCCACGCTGCAGTCTTCCGCCCGCACTCGAGGGGTCACGATGTTCAGGGTCTATGAACACACACACACACACACACACACACACACACACACACACACGCGCACATGCACACACACACACACACACACACACACACACACACACACACATGCGCACATGCACACACGCACACACACACACACACGCACGCACGCACGCACACACACACACACACACACACACACACACACGCACACACACACAGCGTTCATGCAATGTTCAGGGTCTACTAAACCTCCATTGTGCTCGAGATACATTTCATTAACATTGACGTTACAGTTAGGTTCACAGATGTGTGCCGTTTTTTACAATCCGTTTATACAGCTGGATGTTTACTAGAGCGAGCGAGGTTAAGTACCTTGCTCAAGGGTACAGCGGCAATGCCCCAGCTGGTAATCAAACCTGCAACCTCTTAGTTAGCATCCCAGTAGTATAACCGTTAGACAGCTACACTGCTGTAACACTGACCGCATCACCATCTCATTTAACCCCCGTCAACAATAGGTGACGCAAAACATACATATATACATAAATAAATAAAACCAGCTGAACTAGGAAGACACTGTTATGGTCTGCCTTTGGCATAAGGTTTAAGCAAATTTCTTTTCTCTTCTTTGACTCTAAACTTCTCATTTGAAGCACTCCTAGCTGCTATATATATTACCTGTCAAAGGGAGTGCGAGAGACAGGAAGATTCATTTTATCAGTCTACAGTTGACACTAGGCCCGGAAAGCAGGTTATCATAGATACATCTGAGTTCCTAGGTTATCATAGATACATCTGAGTTCCTAGGTTATCATAGATACATCTGAGTTCCTAGGTTATCATAGAGACATCTGAGTTCCTAGGTTATCATAGATACATCTGAGTTCCTAGGTTATCATAGATACATCTGAGTTCCTAGGTTATCATAGATACATCTGAGTTCCTAGGTTATCATAGATACATCTGAGTTCCTAGGTTATCATAGATACATCTGAGTTCCTAGGTTATCATAGATACATCTGAGTTCCTAGGTTATCATAGATACATCTGAGTTCCTAGGTTATCATAGATACATCTGAGTTCCTATGTTATCATAGATACATCTGAGTTCCTAGGTTATCATAGATACATCTGAGTTCCTAGGTTATCATAGATACATCTGAGTTCCTAGGTTATCATAGATACATCTGAGTTTCTAGGTTATCATAGATACATCTGAGTTCCTAGGTTATCATAGATACATCTGAGTTCCTAGGTTATCATAGATACATCTGAGTTCCTAGATTATCATAGATACATCTGAGTTCCTAGGTTATCATAGATACATCTGAGTTCCTAGGTTATCATAGATACATCTGAGTTCCTAGGTTATCATAGAGACATCTGAGTTCCTAGGTTATCATAGATACATCTGAGTTCCTAGGTTATCATAGATACATCTGAGTTCCTAGGTTATTCCCTGCTTCTGCTGCCTTCTGACTGGACCCGTGTAAGGTGTCATCTTATCGCACCTCTATGAGACCATACATCACAGTTTAGAGAATATCAATGTAACCAGCAGGTCATGGGACAGACTCACAAAAAATAACCCCTACGAACGCCCCTCGGGGATGTACACTTGTATTTCAACGGTTACCCTCCAGGGGTCCCCAGAGGCACTCCAACGGGACAGTCAAGTGACTAATCATACAATTTCTAGTTGAGAAGTTTATTTTTTTAAAATGAGATGATCTAATATGGGGCAAGTCAGAGAAAAGAAAGTGGACACGGATTGGAAGTTTAAATGCTATGAAAAGCACGTCTTTGGGCGAACGAGTGAAGCAGTATCCGCCTGGAACACAGCATACCGACGGATTGAATTTATGTTTCACAAGTTGCAATTTAACACTACATTGCTCACAGAAGGTTACAATAGACTGACATTTAAAAACTAAGACACATCGCAGAAGATACTTTTAAACAACAGGCTATGACAAAATACAATCACAGAGTTATCATTTGAACTTTGTACATGACATTCACTTTGACATTCTTTTATTACTTTTTTTTATATACCTCTGCAAACTAGTTTCTTATTAGTAATACAAATATTCTTTTTAAAATATTTTTTGTGCAAGTTAAATGTTATATACGTAACTGCTCTCGTTGTTAATAAGGGCACTTGCCACTGCTTCTAACAACAACTAAAATGCTCCTGCACAACATTTAGTATGGTAGTAAGTAATCGAACTGAATTAAACATGTGAGTGTCGCTTGTAAACATCGCCATCAATAATCGTCTGGGCTTAATTAGTGCCAATTACTTTATCAAGTTAGATTATTGAGGTGCTGAAAATGGGGTAATTGTTTGAGAAGTGGCTCGACAAAGAGGCTATCACGACCTCTAGCTGTCAGAGGACTGAAGTGCCATGTATGAAAGCACAGGGAAACAAACCAGTGGCCTTAGTCATGGGGTAAACAGATGGCTAGAACAAGGTCTGTTTAAATGTCATAGAACGCCCCCATAGGCACCCCTGGGACAGTTGGGAACCTGGCTTAAACCAATAGCTACTGTACATTCTGGACAGAAAGAACACGTTATATGTGCATGTAAATAACCGGGGATGATATGACTAATAATATCAACTACACATTCTTGGAGATTCAGTCTCAGTAACAGTCTCAGTAACCAGATGGAGTAAACCTTAGGTTGGACTCCCTGGGACAGCTGTTAGCTTTGGTACCCGGATCTACATATTCTACAGGTTAAAGTCCCTTCTTCATGGGGCTGAAATGTGGATTGCAAGATTCCCGGATGAGCAGCATGTTCATAGAAGGTCTTAGTGTCAGAGAACACTTAGATGAATGCCTGATGGCAGTAGATAGTAGTAGATAGTAGTAGTAGTCTCTCTCTCTCCAGAGTACAGGGGTCTTGCTGCCCATCATTTAGGATAAGCACACCCCAGTAAATGCGTGTATGTGTGAACCCATATTCACACATAAACTTCTTCCTCCCTGTGACAGAACCCAAATCCTTACACCTAAAAGACGGCATTGGGGGAGAGGGGGAGAGGGGTAGTGATGATGGGAGGAGACGAGCGGGCCGCCGGCACCCTCCTTACCTGAAACTCGTCTTTGATCTGGCTCGAGTTGGTCTGCGGGTCCAGCCGGCTGATGTTGTAGTATATGGCTCTGAACTCGCAGACTGGGATCGCTGTGTTTCCGCACAGGCAGGCCTCCAAGATGGCGTCGTGAACGAAGACGTACTGTTCCTATGAGGGGGAGTGGAGGTGTGGCCACGTGAGTGTCAAAGGCACAGTGAGTGGACTAAACAAATGCACGTAAATCTTCAACACAAGAGCGACCAAATTATTCCTACTTAAAGGCTGCAGTAAACTGAATGGCCAGTGCTCTTCCTACTTAAAGACTGCAGTACACTGAATGGCCAGTGCTCTTCCTACTTAAAGGCTTCAGTACACTGAATGACCAGTGCTCTTCCTACTTAAAGGCTACAGTACACTGAATGGCCAGTGCTCTTCCTACTTAAAGGCTCCAGTGCTCTTCCTACTTAAAGGCCGCAGTACACTTAATGGCCAGTGCTCTTCCTATTTGAAGGCTACAGTACACTGAATGGCCAGTGCTCTTCCTACTTAAAGGCTACAGTACACTGAATGACCAGTGCTCTTCCTACTTAAAGGCTGCAGTACACTGAATGGCCAGTGCTCTTCCTACTTAAAGGCTGCAGTGCTGCAGTACACTGAATGGCCAGTGCTCTTCCTACTTAAAAGCTGCAGTACACTGAATGGCCAGTGCTCTTCCTACTTAAAGGCTGCAGTACACTGAATGGCCAGTGCTCTTCCTACTTAAAGGCTGCAGTACACTGAATGGCCAGTGCTCTTCCTACTTAAAGGCTGCAGTGCTGCAGTACACTGAATGGCCAGTGCTCTTCCTACTTAAAAGCTGCAGTACACTGAATGGCCAGTGCTCTTCCTACTTAAAGGCTGCAGTACACTGAATGGCCAGTGCTCTTCCTACTTAAAGGCTGCAGTACACTGAATGGCCAGTGCTCTTCCTACTTAAAGGCTACAGTTCACTGAATGGCCAGTGCTCTTCCTACTTAAAGGCTACAGTACACTGAATGGCCAGTGCTCTTCCTACTTAAAAGCTGCAGTACACTGAATGGCCAGTGCTCTTCCTATTTAAAGGCTGCAGTACACTGAATGGCCAGTGCTCTTCCTACTTAAAGGCCGCAGTACACTGAATGGCCAGTGCTCTTCCTACTTAAAGGCTACAGTACACTGAATGGCCAGTGCTCTTCCTACTTAAAGGCTACAGTACACTGAATGGCCAGTGCTCTTCCTACTTAAAGGCTACAGTACACTAAATGGCCAGTGCAAACTTTTTTTTCCCAAGGGGCCCTCATAAGGGGTAACTTGGAAAAGAAAGATTTTTCCTAGCCTAACCCATAACCTATCCCCAACCCTAAACCCAACCCAAACCAACCTATTTAAAGGCTGCAGTACACTGAATGGCCAGTGCTCTTCCTACTTAAAGGCTGCACTACACTGAATGGCCAGTGCTCTTCCTACTTAAAGGCTGCAGTACACTGAATGGCCAGTGCTCTTCCTACGTAAAGGCCGCAGTACACTTAATGGCCAGTGCTCTTCCTATTTAAAGGCTGCAGTACACTGAATGGCCAGTGCTCTTCCTACTTAAAGGCTGCAGTACACTGAATGGCCAGTGCTCTTCCTACTTAAAGGCTGCAGTACACTGAATGGCCAGTGCTCTTCCTACTTAAAGGCTACAGTACACTGAATGGCCAGTGCTCTCCCTACTTAAGGCGAAAGGCCAGGACAAGGGTGGCTCCCACCCCTGACCCACACAGCTCTGTTATGACTGCCAGGAGGGGGTCTGGCAGTACTACTCACACTCACACACTCACGCACTCACACACTCACCCTAACCCCAAACCTAACCCTTTGTCTTACAGGCCTGGCTGACAGATCTAAGGATCTGCAGCATCTTGTGACATTGTGTCCGAAAAGTGACCCCAGGGGTCTGTGGCGGCCCTGGTTGTTGTACACTTGGATTTTCCTAATGGCCTAAAGAGTGATTAGCACAAAATGGAAGCTCTTTTTACCGTGGACAAAAACAATGACTAAAGCTCATAAAAAGAGCTTAAATTATATCCTGTCTCGGTAATGAGATCCTGCAGCTTTAAAAACTGCATGGTACGCATAAAAAAAAAAGCGAAAAATAATAATCTCCCAAGCTGCCCATTGCCACGGCATAGATTCCCACATATTTTCCCCTCAACAATGCAAAAGGCTTAAGGGTCCTGACGCTAATTGCAGGCCTTTGATCCGGATTGGGCTAAATCCATCTACTGTTGACCTGGTCCATTCCATTACCTACCTTCAGCTCATCCCACAGAAAAAGCCTTTTAAGGGATTAATTGCTTTCTGTTGTTTTCTACAGGCTTAGCTTCTAAATTGCGCATTATAGTGACACAAATTGGCCTGCGCCCATTATGGCTGCTCCGGTCTTTTCCGCGGGTCTTCGCCCTCATCGCATGCGTTTCTTTCATTTCGCTTCACTGCGGTAAAGTAAATCTCTACATTAGTGCAATCTGGCAACAGCAATATGCAAAAAAAAAAAACAGTGATGATCTAACTGATGCGTCCTACATGGAGGATAACAGCTCATTCGCAGATGTAACCACGACTTCATAATGGAAGAATTATGCAGGGGATGGAACTAAAAGCTACCGCAGTCTGTATTCCAAAACCCTCTCCTGTATAATTTATATAATTGTAAACCATCGGGGGCGCTTTTGCAACTACATTTGTAATCACTTCGCAAAAATAATAAATAACCGGAGCGCCGTGTTGATTTATTGATCCATCAAAGGATTTATTGTGCTTTATATCTGTGCGTCTTCAGAGAAGATCTTTAACAGACTTGCGGTTGTATCAGTATTAAATGCACACACTCGATTTGACCCTGTGGGAGACCTTTGGCTTTTCTGCCTTCGACTGTGACATTCCAAACTGACCAGCTTTAGCGCCCATCTACCGCAGCGAGGGCGGATCAAACGAGCTGTTAGACGGAGAAATATTTGTGAGGAGGTGCAGCGCCTGCGACTACTCTAGTGGACTGCTAAGGAGCAGGAGCTGCTAACCTCACACCGATAATTAGCTATAAATCAGCTATGCCTTTTGTGGATTCAAACCTGCAATTGCATGAGGCCCATTGCATGATATCCTGCACCATTCACGGCCTTGTTCTAACTCCACCCTCTCACACTGGCGCAGAGTAATGAGTTCAGTGGCCAGGACTGAAGGATCAAAGGCCAAGATGTGGAGACCACAGATAGAGACCCCACCCATCTCCGACTGCACCATGGCAACCCTCTGTGTCCACACCCACTTATGTGACCATATACACCTCTGTCTGCACCATGGGCACTATGGTAACCCTCTATGACCACACCAACCTATCCGACCTCACCCATCTCCGACTGCACCATGGCAACCCTCTGTGTCCACACCTACCTATGACCATATACACCTCTGTCTGCACCACGGGCACTATGGTAACCCTCTATGACCACACCAACCTATCCGACCTCACCCATCTCCGACTGCACCATGGCAACCCTCTGCAACCACACCCACCTCAGTTTGCACCATGTTGACCCTCTGTGAGCGCAGTTCTCGGATGCAGTTGAAGATGTCTACCACTCCCTCGTTCTCCGCCATGTCCAGCATGATGTCCACTGCGATGAAGCAGCCTGTCCTGCCTGCTCCAGCACTAGAGAGAGAGAGAGAGAGCTGATATACAGCAGTGCTTGGGGCCTCAGGCACAGGCAGGAGAATGAAAGAGGTGGACACTACACCCTCGGCAGGAGGAGGAATGATGAGATGGGAGGGGGGGGGTGCACTCAGACGAAAGGCCGGGACAAGCGTGGCTCCCGCCCCTGACCCACACAGCTCTGTTATGCCTGCCAGGAGAGGGTCTGGCAGCACGCACGCACGCACGCACGCACGCACGCACTCACTCACTCACTCACTCACTCACTCACTCACTCACTCACTCACTCACTCACTCACTCACTCACTCACTCACTCACTCACTCACTCACTCACTCACTCACTCACTCACTCACTCACTCACTCACTCACTCACTCACTCACTCACTCACTCACTCACTCACTCACTCACTCACTCACTCACTCACTCACTCACTCACTCACTCACTCACTCACTCACTCACTCACTCACTCACTCACTCACTCACTCACTCACTCACTCACTCACTCACTCACTCACTCACTCACTCACTCACTCACTCACTCACTCACTCTCACTCACTCACTCACTCACTCACTCACTCACTCACTCACTCACTCACTCACTCACTCACTCACTCACTCACTCACTCACTCACTCACTCACTCACTCACTCACTCACTCACTCACTCACTCACTCACTCACTCACTCACTCTCACTCACTCACTCACTCACTCACTCACTCACTCACTCACTCACTCACTCACTCACTCACTCACGCACTCACTCACTCACTCACTCACCCACCCACCCACACACACACACACACACACACACACACACACACACACACACACACACACACACACACACACACACACACACACACACACACACACACACACACACGCCCCTGACCCACACAGCTCTGTTATGACTGCCAGGAGAGGGTCTGGCAGTACTAACTCACACACACTCACACACACACACAGGGGGAGTGATGGGCCGGTAACAGCTAGCTGCCCTGGCCCTGGTGTTGTGTGTTAGGGGAACATGCAGTGCACTGGAGCAGGGATCTGCAATGGGGGGGCAGGGTCACCCTACAGGGAGCTGTAATGGGGGCGGGGGGGGGGGGGGTCTTCCTTCCATCTCTCAGACAGTGGCCCCCCTGACAGCATCACCCGCCGCGTGGCGTGGCGCTCGCCGGCCCGTCGCTCGGCAGATTGCCTGTCAGTCCCGGTGATTAATGGCACCGCTGGCAAACAGCTCGGTCTTGGCGGGGGATAACGGCGCGGGAACGCCGAAGGAAATTAGAAATTACTTTGCAGGCTGTCAGAAACTTCACTCTGCGGGCGCGGCCTCGTCTGTTGGACTCCATTTGCATGGTCTCGCGTTCCGTGTCAGCTCCTGGGGCTAAGGGAAGGCCCCGGCACTCTCTATTAACGCCCAATACGTCTCAGAGAGGGGTAGGCTACTCGCACGGACGTTTATTGTGAGCGATCTGACATTTTGAATCACCCGGTTTAAAGCCACGACAGCGGCCCACTGGAAAGCCATTACGTGCATCGGGCATGCGGAGCCATGATTGGCAATTTGCACCCGCCATTGACGCGTGTGTTTAACTGCGCTGTTCTGAAGAAATCACATGAGAAAAATGTGACGCGGAGCCGTCGGTCTTTAGCCGCGGATCAGGATTCGATCAGCGCTTCCCTTTTTATTAAGGTGCTCTGAAGGTTAGTGTCAGCGATGCAGATTACCCACGGAGAAGTGAGGCCAATCTTTAGCTCTCTCTTTCTCTCTCTCTCGCTCTCTCTCTCTCTCTCTCGCTCGCTCTCTCTCTAATTCAAAGTGCTTTATTGACAAAACTTGCATTTGTATTGCCAAAGCATGGCAAGAAACATGAAACATTTGATAAACAGTAATAACAGAACAATATGATTCTATATACACACATATACATACATACACATAAACAGTAATGATAATAACAAACTAGTATTCTCTCTCTCTCTCTCTCTCTCTCTCTCTCTCTGTCTCTCTCTCTCTCTCTCTCTGTCTCTCTCTCTCTCTCTCTCTCTCTGTCTCTCTCTCTCTCTCTCTCAGCACCTGGAAATTCAGCACTTTTGTCTTTACAAGTGTTTTAGTCTTGTAATTGATTCTTTTTTTTCTCTCAAGTAGAAAATATTGGCTTATTTTAAGTTAAATTGGCAAATCTTTAAATGAGGAAATTGAAATCTCACCCCATTGGCAATGTTTGCCTTATTTAGCAAACAAGTGATAGAAATAAGTCTAAATATAAGACTAAAATGCTTGTTAAGATCGACTTATTTTTTGTTTTTTGCAGTGAGGAGAGAGAAGCTGAGTGACCTCCCCCAGGGAAAACAGGGCGAGCGTGTTTGGGCAGGCCCACTAATTCACTTTAAAGATTTAAAGGTCCTCGTCACACGCCTGTTTGCGCTCTCGATCCGGAGCCGAAACAAAATCAAGGAAGAAGGGGAAAATGGCCCCTCGCCATTGAAAGGTCCGTTTCCATGCTCTCTCCTGTCCTATTTTTTGGCGTCTGCCCCACCTCCGTTGGGGGAGTGGCTTCATTTGCCCTCACAAGCAGAAGCAGCTCCGCCCCCCGGCCCCCTTCGTTGAACGTTCTCAAGTGCCCGGGCAGCAGGCCCAGTTATGGGAAAAAAACAAACGGCCCCCAGAATATGGAAGGGAACGCATCCAATACAACCGGCCTCAAACTTGGCCCCTGGGGGCTCCTGAGTGTGCTAGTTGTCCTTCCACCCATAATTGCAACCCCTGGATTGTAACGACCTGTTAATTATTCTTAATTAGACACATTTCACATCTACTGAAGGATTAAGGTCACATAAACTGTCAGAAATGGCTGATTGCCACGGAGAATAAATTTGCAAACCCAGGATTTTTTAACCAGTCGGGTCAATTAGCGCTTTCATTTTCTGAAATGTGCTGTATGGAAGATAGTTCCTTTAGAAAGAGGTTACATTTTTAATAGACTGATTTATAAACTGACAGCTAAAATCACTGGAGGACTAATTGCAGAACGTGTGGACAGCTGGTCACTGACACTAAATAATTTATGCAAAACGAGCTCAAAGACAAAGAGGATCCAAACGTGCCTTTCGTTAAAAAGTTTAAGAATAAAATATGGAAGAACTTCACAATATGTTTTCAGCGAACTTAAGTGATTAAAAGACGCGAGTCTTAAAGAGATAGTTCGGAATTTTGGACATAATGTCTCAATTACGACTTACCCATGATGTAGTTGATTGATGGAAACCATTTTCATCTAATTCCATGCTGTCCCTTCTTTTGGACATACACACATCGCTAATGCTAGCGCAACTCTAAGGTAGCCGGTAGCATCCACTACCAAACGCACTTAAACACTCCACAGTGCACCCAAAGCAAATAAAATACGACAACAGTCTATCGGGGTTATTTTGAGTGTTTATACCATCATTTTTGAAGTCAAACTATCGTTGAATCCTTTACTTTGTGCTGACCTATATTCTCTGTGGAAGTACGGCGGCAGAACGATACTTTACGTTACCAACGAATGTAGTGCCGGCACTGGTCAACTACAACAACAAAGAAGAGCAACAAGTTGCAATGGCCACATTCCCTCCGCTGCCAAACTTCCATTTGCTTTGGGTGCACTGTGGAGTGTTTAAGTGCGTTTGGTAGTGGATGCTACCGGTTACCTTAGAGTTGCGCTAGCATTAGCAACATGTGTATGTCCAAAAGAAGGGACAGCATGGAATTAGATGAAAATGGTTTCCATCAATCAACTACATCATGGGTAAGTCGTGATTGAGACATATCCAAAATTCCGAACTATCCCTTTAAGTCTATCAAGGGCTGGCTTCTCGTGTGTGTATGTGTGTTTGTGTGTGTGTGTGTGTGTGTGTGTGTGTGTGTGTGTGTGTGTGTGTGTGTGTGTGTGTGTGTGTGTGTGTGTGTGCGGTTAAAGGTTGTGATGATATGGTTGTATTTCCACAATGTAAACTCAATCGGCACCATAAAGGTTTACATAGCCATACAGTCTTACTGCATAACATGTACACAAAAGGGCCAGGCGTCTTACATCATGAAGATTGAGGATAAATGGAGGCTATGTATGAATTAGCTCATACAGTATAACCCCTAATCAACCACCCAGCCTATAATGGAGGTGGTAGTGTAGCATTATGGTGAGGTAACTGGGCTTATAGCTAAGGGGTTGCAGGTTCAACACAGTTTGAGAACTGCGCTTATCCTAAATAGCTTCAGTAAATTTCCAGCTGTATAAAAGGATTCTGGGTAAAAACGTTGCAAGCTGTGTTAGTGATGATTACACAGTGTCAAATGGACCAAATGCTTACGTGTAAAATAAACCAAATGTAAATAATGTGATTTCCCGTTTCGTTTTCAGTTCTGCCTGACTGTGTGCGTCACGTGACTGCCTTCACAGGCCAAAGAGACAGACGTGCACACACTACAGCCCTCCAACACTGACAATGTGAAAACAGCATATTTTCTCTTTTTCCAGTTTCCTGGTAATACCAAATAAAAGGGTACGTCACAATTACTCACAATACTGGCACGTATTCTTACAAAAAACATATATAGATATATACTTTATCCTGTGATTTTGCATTGATTTATTTTAGTCGGAATGCACCTTCCCACACCACACACTGACAGTTTGTTTCCAAATGCTAATGAGGCGCTCCTATCCCCCACACGTATTTAATAGATATTATTTATGCCTCACAATATGGATCACTGTTATGACCTGTGCAGTATTAAGCATTCTCCCGCTAGAGGCCATGCGCTGTGTTCTAACCTCTCTGCTCTCTCTTCCAGTTCACAATCAATGACCCGCGCTCCCTACTGCTCCCAGAACCAGTAATGATCCGCTTATTACACATGCAGTGATCCATTATTAAAACCTGCAGTGTTCCACTATCAGAAACTACAGTAATCCACTATCAAAACCCGCAGTGATCCACTATCAGAAACTACAGTGATCCACTATCAGAATCGGCAGCGATCCACTATCTGAATTTGCAGTGATCCACTATAATAAACTGCAGTGATCCACTATCAGAATCCACAGTGATCAACTATCATAACCTTCAGTGATCCACTATCAGTACCTGCAGTGACCCACTATCTGTACCTACAATGATCCACTATCAGAAACTCCAGCGATCCACTATCAGAACCTGCAGTGATCCACAATCATCACTTCCAGTGATCTACTATCAGAACCTGTAGTGACCCACTATCTGTACCTACAATGATCCACTATCAGAACCTCCCTCCAGTGACCCACTATCTGTACCTGCAATGATCCACTATCAGAACCTCCCTCCAGTGACCCACTATCTGTACCTGCAATGACCCACTATCAGAACTTCCCTCCAGTGACCCACTATCTGTACCTGCAATAATCCACTATCAGAACCTCCCTCCAGTGACCCACTATCTGTACCTGCAATGACCCACTATCAGAACTTCCCTCCAGTGACCCACTATCTGTACCTGCAATGATCCACTATCAGAACCTCCCTCCAGTGACCCACTATCTGTACCTGCAATGATCCACTATCAGAACCTCCCTCCAGTGACCCACTATCTGTACCTGCAATGATCCACTATCAGAACCTCCCTCCAGTGACCCACTATCTGTACCTGCAATGATCCACTATCAGAACCTCCCTCCAGTGACCCACTATCTGTATCTGCAATGATCCACTATCAGAACCTCCCTCCAGTGACCCACTATCTGTACCTGCAATGATCCACTATCAGAACCTCCCTCCAGTGACCCACTATCTGTACCTGCAATGACCCACTATCAGAACCTCCCTCCAGTGACCCACTATATGTACCTACAATGATCCACTATCAGAACCTCCCTCCAGTGACCCACTATATGTACCTACAATGATCCACTATCAGAACCTCCCTCCAGTGACCCACTATCTGTACCTGCAATGATCCACTATCAGAACCTCCCTCCAGTGACCCACTATCTGTACCTGCAATGACCCACTATCAGAACCTCCCTCCAGTGACCCACTATCTGTACCTGCAATGATCCACTATCAGAACCTCCCTCCAGTGACCCACTATCTGTACCTGCAATAATCCACTATCAGAACCTCCCTCCAGTGACCCACTATCTGTACCTGCAATGATCCACTATCAGAACCTCCCTCCAGTGACCCACTATCTGTACCTGCAATGATCCACTATCAGAACCTCCCTCCAGTGACCCACTATCTGTACCTGCAATGATCCACTATCAGAACCTCCCTCCAGTGACCCACTATCTGTACCTGCAATTATCCACTATCAGAACCTCCCTCCAGTGACCCACTATCTGTACCTGCAATGATCCACTATCAGAACCTCCCTCCAGTGACCCACTATCTGTACCTGCAATGATCCACTATCAGAACCTCCCTCCAGTGACCCACTATATGTACCTGCAATGATCCACTATCAGAACCTCCCTCCAGTGACCCACTATCTGTACCTGCAATGATCCACTATCAGAACCTCCCTCCAGTGACCCACTATATGTACCTACAATGATCCACTATCAGAACCTCCCTCCAGTGACCCACTATCTGTACCTGCAATGATCCACTATCAGAACCTCCCTCCAGTGACCCACTATATGTACCTACAATGATCCACTATCAGAACCTCCCTCCAGTGACCCACTATCTGTACCTGCAATGATCCACTATCAGAACCTCCCTCCAGTGACCCACTATATGTACCTACAATGATCCACTATCAGAACCTCCCTCCAGTGACCCACTATCTGTACCTGCAATGATCCACTATCAGAACCTCCCTCCAGTGACCCACTATCTGTACCTGCAATGATCCACTATCAGAACCTCCCTCCAGTGACCCACTATCTGTACCTGCAATGATCCACTATCAGAACCTCCCTCCAGTGACCCACTATATGTACCTACAATGATCCACTATCAGAACCTCCCTCCAGTGACCCACTATCTGTACCTGCAATGATCCACTATCAGAACCTCCCTCCAGTGACCCACTATATGTACCTACAATGATCCACTATCAGAACCTCCCTCCAGTGACCCACTATCTGTACCTGCAATGATCCACTATCAGAACCTCCCTCCAGTGACCCACTATCTGTACCTGCAATGATCCACTATCAGAACCTCCCTCCAGTGACCCACTATCTGTACCTGCAATGATCCACTATCAGAACCTCCCTCCAGTGACCCACTATCTGTACCTGCAATGACCCACTATCAGAACCTCCCTCCAGTGACCCACTATCTGTACCTGCAATGATCCACTATCAGAACCTCCCTCCAGTGACCCACTATCTGTACCTGCAATGACCCACTATCAGAACCTCCCTCCAGTGACCCACTATCTGTACCTGCAATAATCCACTATCAGAACCTCCCTCCAGTGACCCACTATCTGTACCTGCAATGATCCACTATCAGAACCTCCCTCCAGTGACCCACTATATGTACCTGCAATGATCCACTATCAGAACCTCCCTCCAGTGACCCACTATCTGTACCTGCAATGATCCACTATCAGAACCTCCCTCCAGTGACCCACTATCTGTACCTGCAATGATCCACTATCAGAACCTCCCTCCAGTGACCCACTATCTGTACCTGCAATGATCCACTATCAGAACCTCCCTCCAGTGACCCACTATATGTACCTACAATGATCCACTATCAGAACCTCCCTCCAGTGACCCACTATCTGTACCTGCAATGATCCACTATCAGAACCTCCCTCCAGTGACCCACTATATGTACCTACAATGATCCACTATCAGAACCTCCCTCCAGTGACCCACTATATGTACCTACAATGATCCACTATCAGAACCTCCCTCCAGTGACCCACTATCTGTACCTGCAATGACCCACTATCAGAACCTCCCTCCAGTGACCCACTATCTGTACCTGCAATGATCCACTATCAGAACCTCCCTCCAGTGACCCACTATCTGTACCTGCAATGATCCACTATCAGAACCTCCCTCCAGTGACCCACTATATGTACCTACAATGATCCACTATCAGAACCTCCCTCCAGTGACCCACTATCTGTACCTGCAATGATCCACTATCAGAACCTCCCTCCAGTGACCCACTATATGTACCTACAATGATCCACTATCAGAACCTCCCTCCAGTGACCCACTATCTGTACCTGCAATGGACGACGATGGGCCCTGCGTCAGGAGGGTTGAGGAACTTGACTTGGCGGACGAACCCCAAAAGGCCGGTGGCGTAGCAGGGCACCCCGTGGTCCGGCCAGCTGGTGAAATGGAACTGCCGAATCTCCCGGATCTCATGGTGGCCCTTCTAGGAGAAAGCACATAGGTCCAATACCAATGTGTAGAAGGAGGACTCACTCGCACACACACACGTTAGGAAAGACACATACACACATGTTGAGCAGGATACACACACAAACACACACACACACTCTAACTGGGAGTACAAGGCCTTGCATGACACCGACGATACACTTGTAGTAAAAAAAAATTAATAAAATCTTCCGTGAAAAATATGATAATTTGAAATTGAGAAATGCAGGATGAGCCGGCGTGCTCTGGCCATGGGGAGACTCAATTACCTTCCCCTGCTGTGGTGTGAAAATTAAACAGCCAAATAAACCAAACACTGTCCTTGATAAGGCAAGCATCTACAACTTCTGCCAAAGATATATACGTGTACATAAAATGGAATTCACTTTTGAATTACACACGGCCAGAGCACGCGACAACGTACGCAAAAAAGCGCTGGGCGCCGCACAAGAGGACTCTGGAGAACAGGTGTTCAGCGCCGTACTCCGCTAATAATCCCCCCTCTTTACGCCTGGGCCTTCTCCAGGCCTTCTCCAGGCCTTCTCCCCTTGTTCATCCTAATTGCAGTTTGGGTTTGTGAGAGATTTACTCCCCACCTCCCCGCGTGGACGTGCCAGGAACACCCAGAGAGCCAGCGGAGGGCAGCGCCGGCATGTCCCTGCTTAACGTGGCGCGCGGACTCCTAGCGCTGAAACGAAGGTTATAAACCCAACCTATAAAGAGCGGTAAACTGCGGGTAGGCTGCAGAGACTGCGGTCTTGCGCCTGTCTGATTCTCAGCAGATAAAGCCGGAGCTCTCCGTACACGTAGCGGCGCGCACCGCAGTCCAGCGGTCCCCCTCCCCCCGCACCCGCGCCATTAACTGAGCTTCTCTGGCTCACGGCTCTCTTTGTTCCCGGCGGTTAAACCCGTTTGAAAAGTGCGCGCGCGGCCGAACGGCGAACTAGCGAAACGGCCTCAGCCCGGCGATCGGACGCGGGACTTGGGGCGAGTCGGCCCGCAGTCGGGATTCACGACGCTCTCCGAAAACGCGGACAACTCCGAGGTCAAGGGAAAAGGTGCAGCATCAGCGCGGAGATGGGTTTGACGAGGGGAGAAAAGCGAGCCATCATTTAGTGAACCGGCTCTCAGTTCAACAGGGAAGCGGGCACTTAATAGCCTATGCAATTATCGCAAACTCCTGCTCTCCCTCGAAACTTCCTTGTTTTTCATTACAAAGCTTTCCCTGCATTAGTGAACACCCCCACCCCGCCCCCCCCGCTGAAACGCGTCTGTTTTGATTATCCCTGCCTGACGGAATCAAACGGGCGTCGGCTGAAATGCTCGGCTCGGCGTACATTATTAAATGTGTACTGTAGCGTGGGAAACACTCCTAGACGCGAAGGATAAGAGAGAGGGCGCGCTCGTTCGCCAACGCGCCGTAGTAGTTTACCTTCTGAACTGTGAAGGTGCGGATGACGTACTCCGCCAGCGGCTCTGTCTCAATCAGGGTCACCTTGATGTCCCCGTAAACCTCCGTCTCGTCGGGCCAATATCTCACGCATTTCACCTGTGTAAGGACGAGGCAGAAGTGTAAATAGGAGAGAGAGCGTTTTACAAGGACACCTCGGCCCAGATAGAACCGAAGTGCGCCCTTAACCGCAGCTCAATTTTCTTCCGATGCTTTTAAAAGTTATTTTCCAGCGCGAGCACACTCTGATGACTGTGTAACCCGCTGAACTGTGTCCTAAAAGGAAAAAAAAAACAACAAAAAAAAAACACTTGAATTCAATTTAGGAGTCAGAGTTAAGGACAAATGCCAACTGAATGCCAGGCAGAATTTTTCACAGAAGCGAAGTATTGACTCAATCGAGTGACTACAATTCCCTGATTGGCCTGTTTTATTTTTTTTTTTAAAGAATACTTAATGGGCTTGTGATTGGCTCAATCTATAAAGGTTGTCTGTCACTAGCATAGGCTAGGCCCTACAACCTTGGCTGTTATTAACCCACTGTGCTCTGAGCAAGAGCCAACAATGGCGGCGCAAAAGAAGCGCCTGTCTCGCCGGGAGCCGGCTGGGTTTAAGCCAGTTAGTTTGTTTGGCTACTGACGCATTCATTCCCCCAGAGAAAGCACAAAGGGGCCACATTTTTTGGGGGAAATGAAAAGCAGTGTGCTGTCTGGATGGTAATATTATTACTGGAAAAATAGAATGGAGACAAGAAAGAAGCATCGGAACCGCCTGACATAGAGTCTTTTTTTTTTCCTGGTGCGCTTGAGTTGGAAAGTTTGTACCAAAGTACTTTTAATAAACAGGACGAAGAGGGGTTTGGGGAGAGGGGGAGAGGGAGGGGGTCCCTACTGTGCTGAACACAAAATACTACTGTAGCCCAAGAGGGCAGCATAACCACACTTTCCGAATTTATGCAAATTGAGTGTTAAAAGTCTTTTGAGAACACAGAACACAAAGCTTTGAGTGTTTACAGCTGAAGCCTGATTCCCTGGGGGGGGGGGGGGGGGGATCAAGAGAATCGACCTACCCTGCCCACTTCCACCAGGTTGGTAACCATGACAATGCTTCCGGAATTCTCCTGCCAAATCATCCTCCAGAAGTCCCTCACCGTGTCCTGCATCGGGCCTGGAGGAGAGGGGGAGGAGAGGGGGAGGAGAGGGGGAGGAGCTCATCAAACTGCCAGAGTTCAGATTGCACGTACAATTATAAACGTAACTTATTATATATATAAATATATTTATTTATTTTTTAATTTATATATATCTTATTATTTATATATATACACGCACACAGTGAGCACCATAATTCATTGGACAGTGACACATTTTATTATTTTGGTTCTGTACTCCAGTACTTTGAGTTTGAAAGGATACAATGACAATGAGGTGTCCCAACAACATCAAAAGACTCTTGATATCTTATTTGCTGATACTCTTAC
Source organism: Synaphobranchus kaupii (assembly GCA_029718625.1). Taxonomy (NCBI): domain Eukaryota; kingdom Metazoa; phylum Chordata; class Actinopteri; order Anguilliformes; family Synaphobranchidae; genus Synaphobranchus; species Synaphobranchus kaupii. The sequence goes on along the minus strand of CM056380.1, from coordinate 12,490,827 downwards.
AAGCGATACTATAATGTCTCTGCATTTGAATGGATCCCCGTGGGAATTGGGGGGTGGGACTACATTTACCTGTAAATTATGCTGGAACTGTATGGAATACAACTCTATGGAAAAACAAGTCAGGAGAAGAAACCCTTAAAGTGATCCATCCATATCTACTGCATATCTGCCCTTAAAGTGATCCATCCATATCTACTGCATATCTGCCCTTAAAGTGATCCATCCATATCTACTGCATATCTGCCCTTAAAGTGATCCATCCATATCTACTGCATATCTGCCCTTAAAGTGATCCATCCATATCTACTGCATATCTGCCCTTAAAGTGATCCATCCATATCTACTGCATATCTGCCCTTAAAGTGATCCATCCATATCTACTGCATATCTGCCCTTAAAGTGATCCATCCATATCTACTGCATATCTGCCCTTAAAGTGATCCATCCATATCTACTGCATATCTGGCAGCAGAGTGATGGTTTGAGGCTCATTAGATACGTCAGACCCTTGAGGACTTAGAGCCATTAAGCCAACCATGGGTTCAATACTGTTCCAGTGTAATTTACAGCTAAATCTAGTCCCACCCACCAATTCCCATCGAGATCCATTCAAATGCAGAGAAGTTATAGTATCGCTTGTAAGAGTACCAGAAAATAAGATATCAAGAGTCTTTTGATGTTGTTGGGACACCTCATTGTCATTGTATCCTTTCAAACTCAAACTCGGCTTCTGATTGGCCCCATCCCTCGGCTCTCTCTCTCACCCCTCCCCGCTGCGTTCAATTACCTTGCGTGGCGATGTAGTGTCTCGGTCTGTGGTAACCCTGGAGCACGGCGGGGAAAACACAAACAAGGAGGTTACATTAAGGGACTCCCCTGAAACCACGGGAATCCCGCATCAGACAGGACGCTCAATTACAGTACGATCGCTTTAAATAAACGATGCGACGCTGTCGTTACGCTGCGCCTCGTACGTGCACTCTTGCCACGTTATGTATACAAATTACACGTCGTTTTCTTTAGCGCTATAGCCGCTGTGAAATAACTGAACTGTTAGGAGAGTTGGGCTCCCGGAGACAGAACCCCAGGCACCGCAATCCGTTTTACAGCAGGATGTTGGCACCATCGACCCGTTAATTGTTTTATTAGTGGGAAATGGGCTCGCTGACATGATTATAGATGCAGCTGTTCTGCGGGCCTTGGCTGATATCTTTCAAAGGGTCCGGCATTTAGGCAAAAGCCCCCGCTTGTACAACAGCCCTGGGAGCAGTGACAACGTCATTATGCTGGTTATGCCATTGTAGGGTGCTTTTATCCAGCCGAAAACGGCCCTCCGCGGTGCTCCGCTCCTCGTTTTACGCTTTGAAGCCGGGCTGTTTATCTAGAATACATGGCTCTATTGTGCCAGGATCGCTCCAAAGCAACGGCGACTGCCAACTGCAAACTGCGCCGTTCGCACTTAACCCCCGCTCTGGCTGCGCCGGCCGCTCTGAAGGCATAACCGCGTCTACTCAAACTCCATTTACACCTTACTCGTGGTCTACACACGGTGTAGTCTGGACACCCTGCTCTAATACAGATTTAGAAGCTCTTGAAAGAGTAATGAGAAGGGCACCTAAATGTGTTCTCGTCACAAAATGTGAAAATTTTGAGGAAAAGGCTGAAGACACTTTTGCACCCGTTAAAAAGGTATTAAGTACCAGAAAACAATTATGTGTAATTCTCAAAGCACCTTTGGTTGGTGGAAAGCACACACAACCGCACTACTCCCTGACATAACAACACTGTCTGGGTTGTGCGCATTTAAATTGTGCTATCTAAATGTACATTTCAGTGCCAAAACGAGTCATTTTTATGCAATTGATTGCAAAGAGTTAACGTGATACCAAGACCCGTTTTTGAGTGTAAAAATAAAAAATACATACAGTACATAAATCATATCTGTACTCAGACAGCAGAGACAGGGCGCAGCCTCAAATGTGAACTAACGTAGCAGAGAAAATGAAACTTGGCACAGCACTGCCTCAAAACAATATATCTCCCATGGCTGAGATGTCTTGTTTCACAACTAGAACTAGGAAGAAATTATTGTACCGGTGAGCTAGTGTCACGACACTTCCTCCTCTCACACTGTACGAGGTCAGTTAAAGTCACGGGCTGTAGCTAACACAGCTGTAGAATATGGACAGCGGCTGGGTTAAGAGCATTGGACAGCTTCCCTTAACACTCCTCATTATGTATTCTTATGTTCTAGATGGGCTGAATGGCCTGTTCTCCTCATTATGTATTATTATGTTCTAGATGAGCTGAATGACCTGTTCTCCTCATTATGTATTATTATATTCTAGATGGGCTGAATGGCCTGTTCTCCTCATTATGTATTCTTATGTTCTAGATGGGCTGAATGGCCTGTTCTCCTCATTATGTATTATTATGTTCTAGATGGGCTGGATGGCCTGTTCTCCTCATTATGTATTATTATGTTCTAGATGGGCTGAATGGCCTGTTCTCCTCATTATGTATTCTTATGTTCTAGATGGGCTGAATGGCCTGTTCTCCTCATTATGTATTATTATGTTCTAGATGGGCTGGATGGCCTGTTCTCCTCATTATGTATTATTATGTTCTAGATGAGCTGAATGACCTGTTCTCCTCATTATGTATTATTATATTCTAGATGGGCTGAAAGGCCTGTTCACCTCATTATGTATTCTTATGTTCTAGATGAGCTGAATGACCTGTTCTCCTCATTATGTATTCTTATGTTCTAGATGGGCTGGATGGCCTGTTCTCCTCATTATGTATTATTATGTTCTAGATGGGCTGGATGGCCTGTTCTCCTTATTATGTATTCTTATGTTCTTATGTTCTAGCTGGGCTGAATGGCCTGTTCTCCTCATTATGTATTCTTATGTTCTAGATGGGCTGAATGGCCTGTTCTCCTCATTATGTATTATTATGTTCTAGATGAGCTGAATGACCTGTTCTCCTCATTATGTATTATTATATTCTAGATGGGCTGAATGGCCTGTTCTCCTCATTATGTATTCTTATGTTCTAGATGGGCTGAATGGCCTGTTCTCCTCATTATGTATTATTATGTTCTAGATGGGCTGGATGGCCTGTTCTCCTCATTATGTATTATTATGTTCTAGATGGGCTGAATGGCCTGTTCTCCTCATTATGTATTCTTATGTTCTAGATGGGCTGAATGGCCTGTTCTCCTCATTATGTATTATTATGTTCTAGATGGGCTGGATGGCCTGTTCTCCTCATTATGTATTATTATGTTCTAGATGAGCTGAATGACCTGTTCTCCTCATTATGTATTATTATATTCTAGATGGGCTGAAAGGCCTGTTCACCTCATTATGTATTCTTATGTTCTAGATGAGCTGAATGACCTGTTCTCCTCATTATGTATTCTTATGTTCTAGATGGGCTGGATGGCCTGTTCTCCTCATTATGTATTATTATGTTCTAGATGGGCTGGATGGCCTGTTCTCCTTATTATGTATTCTTATGTTCTTATGTTCTAGCTGGGCTGAATGGCCTGTTCTCCTCATTATGTATTCTTATGTTCTAGATGGGCTGGATGGCCTGTTCTCCTCATTATGTATTCTTATGTTCTTATGTTCTAGATGGGCTGAATGACCTGTTATCCTCATTATGTATTCTTATGTTCTAGCTGGGCTGAAAGGCCTGTTCTCTTCATTATGTATTCTTATGTTCTTATGTTCTAGATGGGCTGAATGGCCTGTTCGCTTCATTATGTATTCTTATGTTCTTATGTTCTAGATGGGCTGAATGGCCTGTTCTCCTCATTATGTACTCTTATGCTGTAGATGGGCTGAAAGGCCTGTTCTCCTCATTATGTATTCTTATGTTCTTATGTTCTAGATGGGCATAATGACCTGTTCTCCTCATTATGTATTCTTATGTTATAGATGGGCAGAATGGCCTGTTCTCCTCATTATGTATTCATATGTTCTTATGTTCTAGATAGGCAGAATGACCTTTTCTCCTCATTATGTATTCTTATGTTCTAGATGGGCAGAATGACCTGTTCTCCTCATTATGTATTCTTATGTTCTAGATGGGCAGAATGGCCTGTTCTCCTCATTCTGTACTCTGTGTCCTTGTGTCCATACTCACATCGATGTAGTTGGCGTTGATGTAGTCTGAGTGGGGGTCCCCATCCAGCAGCTGCAGTCTCACCCGCGTGTGATCATCTGTGGGATCAAATATCCACAAAAGGCAAGTCTAAAGTTACATTTACCCAATCACAAGACAAGCAGCACTACATGTCTAAAGTTACATTTACCCAATCACAAGACAAGCAGCACTACATGTCTAATGTCACATTTACCAAATCACAAGACAAGCAGCACTACATGTCTAATGTTACATTTACCCAATCACAAGACAAAGCAGCACTACATGTCTAATGTTACATTTACCCAATCACAAGACAAGCAGCACTACATGTCTAATGTTACATTTACCCAATCACAGGAGAAGCAGCACAACATGTCTAACGTTACAGTTACCGAATCAGGACAAACAATACTACATGTCTAAAGGTTACATTTACCCAATCACAGGACAAACAGCACTCCATGTCTAATGTTACATTCAACCAATCACAGGAGAAGCAGCACTACATATCTAAAGTTACAGTTACCCAATTACAGGACAAACAGCACTACATGTCTAAACTTACATTTACCCAATCAAGACAAACAATACTACATGTGTAATGATACATTAACCCAATCACAGGACAAACATCACTACATGTCTAAACTTACATTCAACCAATCACAGCACAAACCGCACTACATATCCACAGGTCTAACACGTAGCTGTGGTTTAATTGTAGTTAAACAACTGCCATTTAATTACATGACACTTAAATGTTTGTTTTGAATATTGTGTATTATATGTATTTGTGCGTCCGTTGGTGTGTTTGCAAACTGTCCAGCAGCTCAGCGACTACCTCCCATTATTCGTAAACTGGTGGTTTATGGTTGCAATCAAAAGCATCTATGGTGAAAAGAGCCCATGCAGGTATGCATTACTCCTGCCAGACCTCCTGTGTGCGGCGAATGCTGGAGGGAAGGATTAAAAGCACACACCCCTTCGCTGCCGTTGACTCACACAAAAAGTGTCCCCGCAAACCGCCAGCACCTGATTCTCTGTTGTAAGCGAAGGACGCACATTATCTTAACGCGGCACCTAATTTAACGGGAGCAACAGTCTCCCCTAAACGCATGACCTGGGCGTGGTTCTCTTCGGCGCCGTGTCGGCTCCCCGTAATTGAGTAAGTTAACTGGGGCGCAGCCGTGGGAGACTCCTGGTACGGAGGGGATTTTAAAGAGGATCAATCTTGCACGCAGTGGGTGGCATTTGGCTTTGATCTGAATGAAATGCAAATCGGTCATAGCGCCACATCTCGTTAGCAATCTGATAGATTTTGGGGCTCGAGGCCAGGCAGATGCCCCTCCCCCATGCCCCCCACCCCCCCCCATCTGTAAGGGGATTGTGACACTTCGCTATCCTCCCTCATTTGCGCTCGGAACATTCCGGAACAGGCACTCGCTCCCCAGGCACACGGCAGCCAAGCTTCCTCTCCTCCTCCACCTCAGCTGACCTGTGCTGAGCGTTCTGGCACAAAATGGCTGCCGTGCATCACCCAAGTGGGGGACTGAGGTGAGTCCCCCCGTCACTGAAAACACTTTACGATCATGGGATTAAAGATGTTCTATCTAATCTATCTATCTATCATCATTATTATTATTGTTAGTATTATTGCTGTTGTTATGTTAGGTCTTATGTAATGTCTTATGTTAGGTTATGTAATTATTGTTGACTGTGCAAAAGCTCTCTCTCTCCATCATTCTCTCTCTCTCTCTATCTCTATCTCTATCTCTATCTATTTATCTATCTCTACTGGGCTAACCTGTAAACCGGGCCGGGCCAGTGAGCAAGCTGGGACCAGACCGGGTTAACCGAGCTAGGCTGCACGCTGGGAGTGGCCGGGTGTAAACGGCTGTGTCTCTGGCGGTACAGGCATGTGGATCAGACCCGTGGGGAGCCCGTCACATGTGGGTAGCCCGGGCGTGCCGGTTTCAGCCCCCCAGCAAGGACCGAGGGGGGCCGACTCTCACAGGACGCTCCTCTACGCAAACACTCGCTCGCCTCTGGCAAACCCTGTAGGCACTGCGCGCCACCCACAGCTTACCGTACTCACAGCACAGAGAGTCACAGATTCCTGCACACAGAGTCACAGGGTCCTACACACAGAGTCACAAAGTCTTGCACACAGAGTCACAGAGTCCTACACACAGAGTCACACACACAGAGTCCTCCACACATATGGAGTTTCAGAGTCCTGCACACAGAGTCCTCCACACAAAGTCACAGAGTCCTGCACACAAAGACAGAGAGTCCTACACACAGAGTCCTGCACACAGAGTCACAGAGTCCTGCACACAGAGTCACAGAGTCCTACACACAAAGCCACAGAGTCCTACACACAGAGTCCTTCACACAAAGCCACAGAGTCCTGCACACAGAGTCACAGAGGCCTGCACACAGAGTCAGAGTCCTACACACAGAGTCACAGAGTCCTACACACAGAGTCCTAGAGTCCTGTACACAGAGTCACAGAGGCTACTGATTCCTGCATTAAACCTCACAGCTAAAACCAAACAGGTAGCCTTTGAATGGGAACTCAGCAGAAAATCAGAACTCGGTATGCTTCACTTTTAAGGTTATATTGGGACAGCCAAGGCTTCGCTGCCGTCAAACCAGCAAGTGCAATTTCTCGTTGTTTAACATTCAGCTGCATATTAAAGTCATCATTTTGGAGCTGAACAGTGGGAGCAAAGTTCCTTTCAGCTAAATTAAAGTTGTGTCTGTATTTAAAGCGGATACAATTTCTCCGCAAAATGCATAAACCTCCGGGGCCAACTTAGCCTCGTAATAATTGCTCTGTCATTCCACGCGTCTGAATTACGTGTCAATCATGTGTCTTTATCTTCAAAAGTAACGATGTCATTGGGATATAACTCCTCCTCTTATTATCATGTAAGTGAACTGAGCCGTGTGTTGAATTGGAGAATAGTGTGTAATGGAGATGGATCCTTTGTTTTTCTCGATTTCAGACGTCACAGTCACAATGTTTAACTGTAGATCGGCCACAGTTTGCGCAACGTGTACCGGCCAACTGACACCTTTAAGCTTTTGCATGTTAAACAGTTTAATTACTCCATGAGATACATATGCCTACCATCGCAAAAATCATACGTGTGCAGTGTTTTAGGTATGTTATAGGACACATTCTAAGACAAAAAACATTGCATATAAAATGTTTTTTTTAATTAATATTTAAAAAAAAAAAATATTATTCCAGTAAACTGTACATATACAATGGTTCCATTTATATTATTCTTTCATACTGAAAACAGTATAATAAAGGCGGTATGCATGATAATAATAACAATGGCATTTTATACAAGTAATATGTGCAGATATTATTTCCTCCAAATGTTCATTCATTCTTGCGCATCCATTTGCTTTAGTGCTGGGGTAAATGGACACGCGCTCACACAAAGTGTTCAGTTCAGTGCATTTACTCAGCTACATTTCTCTGAATTGGAGTGGGTCGTGGCAAAATGAACCTTATACAGTTCACACGGCTCAGTTCAATAAACTGGCATTTTATGAGCAATCTCTCATATCTCTTACGGTTTTTCTGTAATTATGAGGCCATTAATTATAGCTGTTTCACGCATTGTTATCAAAAGGCCTTTGTCTAATAGTTTCAGTGGAGGTTTCACATATTTTTAATCAAAAATACTTTCTTTTCTAATGATTATAATAGACTTCACACCAGTCAGAACAATCCACTACCACTGGGCGCTGCCTGGACTAAATAGGTCGGCGAGATTGGATACATTTACCATTTTATTCCTTCTCCTGTTTACTGAATTTATAAGTCACATTGAAGTCACGTATTTAGGAAAAGTCACAAATAGGGAAAGGCATAGTTTTAATGACAGCAGAGTGGTTCGGTATTTTTACTCACAAAAGCCAAAATGCTGTGGCTATTCTACTCTCTGGTATGTGTTGCCACAAGGTTATTAGGCTTTATTTAAGGGTAGTGCAAAACAAACCAAATGTTTTTAAGTGCTTGGGGAGATTGGGTTTTGTTGTAACTGAAGGTTCACGTTCAGCTATACCTGGGTGACATCATCATTTTGGGGTGAGGCTCAGTACATTAACTGTTTTTGTGGCCTAAAGTATTAAACGTGACACAATAGAAGTGAGTCAGATAAATTGTTCTTAAGATGAGGACCAGCATATTAAATAATGCTTTTTGGCTGGAGTTCCCCCTCAATCTATTATCTAAATTTTACTGCCACAGTAGGAGTCAGTCTACTGACTCTGAACCGTTTTAACACTGAGGGCCCTATCTTGGCGATCTTGGCGCTTAGTCTAAGCGCATGGCGCTAAGTCCATTTAGGGCGTGTCCAAGTCCACTTTTGCTATTTTAACGGCGTGTTTTTTTGGCGCTAAGCACGGCGCATGGCGCAACTGGGCTGAACCTAGTCGCTTCATTAATTATAGGTGTGTCTTGGGCGTAACATTCAATAAACCAATCAAAATGTCATATCCCATTCCCTTTAAAAGCCTGCTTTTCCACCTTGGCGGATTGCTTATGATGGCGAAACAGACATGCTCGTGCGTGTTTAGTGTGATCAAGGAATAGGCTAAATGGAGTATGATCAATATTATTCGGACTAACCATTAGCCTATGAGTTCCCGGTAATTCCAGACAGGGCTGTTATTTTACAAAATATGTGCGGTTAAATTTCGTTAAAAGGACCTGCAACAGCTGAGAATAAGCTATCAATGGCTTCAGTCTCACCTTAGAAAACGCCAAATTAGCCTGCTTGTTCAGCGAATTTCGTTTGATTATGCAATGAAAGTGTCAAACATCAAGTTCAAGCTTCGTCCAAAGTTCATTAGGCTACCTGCATAGTAGGCTAATATTGATTAATAACATACATACCGTTGTTTTGCCTTAATGATGACACTAAATAGCCATACAATAAAGCTGTCAGGTTCGCAACCCATAAGTTCACGCATATTTCCCCTTGTTTAATAATGTCCTGTTTATGGAAATGTGACCAACCTGTTTTACTCGTAGCGTAATCCTTTAAAACAATCCACTTTCCCATGAAGACCGTTAAACGTGCGACTTACAGCAGGGGAAACAGAACATGCAGCTCACGTGCAGAGAATGGCATTAAAATTAATTGTGAATTAACTGTGTAACTTGCTGCAAATTTGTTTTAGTTTCTAATTAGACGCTTAGTTCTCTTTAAAATCGTTTTGTTCAGTTAAGGAATAACGGGTGAAATCAGCTGGGTTTTAAACGGTGAGAGTATGGAAACCTGGTCACTGTAATTTAAAAAAATATGAAGGACGAAGAATAGCTAAGGTTACAATTTAGTTAACATGGTGACATCTCCGTTTTTTAACCATAGGCTATCGAAAAAAAACTTATGCATAGCGAATCCGCTGTAGCCTAGGCTATTTGAAAAACAATAAATGCAATATTCACTGGACAAGGTTTTGAACTTTTTTCAGTCACAAACCATTCTATTTACTTACAGGCTGTATTCACAGAACTGTATTGTAATGACATCTGAAGCGCATTTTCAGAACTTAAATGTCCGTCTATTGCCGTGCGCGAGTTTTCCATTGAATGACAATTCACGCATTAGGTGCAAAGACAATTCGCGCATTAGGCTTGATAGCTATAGGTGTTATCAACTCCTTTTTAATGGATAGCCATTGTCCCGTACCATCGCACATCGCCTGGATGTTGATGGAGTGGGCTGAGAGCAATGTAATGTGGCATTGTTTCCCTTCGCTGATGGAAAGGTATGTGGACCTATGGAACCTTTTATTATTATGCATTTTTGATATAGCCTACACAATAATAATATTTCACATTATGATCTAGATATTTTAGTCATGCCTGTGCACGCCCCTGTGTGTAACAGACAGGAGGGTATGCGCGTTGTGCACACGCCTATGTAGACGCACTTATATGCGCCGTTAAAATAGCATGTAAACAACTGCGACATGACTTTAGACCAGGTTTGTGGTGGTTCTAGCGCAAGCGCTTTCTGCTGGCTCAAGATAGCAATACGCCAAAAAGAATCCTGGCCACTCCTCATCTTAAGACCAACACGCCCAGTTCACTAATGATGGCGCAAGAGTTACGCCGTCAACATGCTAGTTTGACGGCGTAAGCGTTAGGCGCTATTATGGACCTAGCGCCGGGTGTAAGATAGCAAAGACACTTGCGTTTGCGTTAGCGCCGCTTTGCGCCGGGTGTAAGATAGGGCCCTGAATGTTACTGATACAATGAGAAAAAAAACATGACAACATGGAACCTTGAAGGTGACGCTTCCTCTCAGACCAAGCTCACAATGAACATGTCTCTGCTCTAGAGCCTCTGGAGTTTGGAGATGTGATGCTTCCTCTCAGACCAAGCTCACACTGAACATGTCTCTGCTCTAGAGCCTCTGGAGTTTGGAGATGTGACGCTTCCTCTCAGATCAAGCTCACACTGAACATGTCCCTGCTCTAGAGCCTCTGGAGTTTGGAGATGTGATACTTCCTCTCAGACCAAGCTCATACTGAACATGTCCCTGCTCTAGAGCCTCTGGAGTTTGGAGATGTGATGCTTCCTCTCAGACCAAGCTCACACTGAACATGTCTCTGCTCTAGAGCCTCTGGAGTTTGGAGATGTGACGCTTCCTCTCAGATCAAGCTCACACTGAACATGTCCCTGCTCTAGAGCCTCTGGAGTTTGGAGATGTGATACTTCCTCTCAGACCAAGCTCATACTGAACATGTCCCTGCTCTAGAGCCTCTGGAGTTTGGAGATGTGATACTTCCTCTCAGATCAAGCTCACACTGAACATGTCCCTGCTCTAGAGCCTCTGGAGTTTGGAGATGTGATACTTCCTCTCAGATCAAGCTCACACTGAACATGTCTCTGCTCTAGAGCCTCTGGAGTTTGGAGATGTGATACTTCCTCTCAGACCAAGCTCACACTGAACATGTCCCTGCTCTAGAGCCTCTGGAGTTTGGAGATGTGACGCTTCCTCTCAGATCAAGCTCACACTGAACATGTCCCTGCTCTAGAGCCTCTGGAGTTTGGAGATGTGATACTTCCTCTCAGACCAAGCTCACACTGAACATGTCCCTGCTCTAGAGCCTCTGGAGTTTGGAGATGTGATACTTCCTCTCAGATCAAGCTCACACTGAACATGTCCCTGCTCTAGAGCCTCTGGAGTTTGGAGATGTGATACTTCCTCTCAGATCAAGCTCACACTGAACATGTCCCTGCTCTAGAGCCTCTGGAGTTTGGAGATGTGATACTTCCTCTCAGACCAAGCTCACACTGAACATGTCTCTGCTCTAGAGCCTCTGGAGTTTGGAGATGTAGCAGTTGTGATACTAAGCCTGCAATAGCTTAACATCTGTTGCATGATTCATCTGAATTCCCGAATTTTGGAGAGGATGCCGTTCTACGCTCACAGCATCACAGAGCGCATCCCTTACAACCTGTGCTCCAGAGGTAAAACCTCTCATTGTGTGTGTGTGTGAGTTTGTGTGTGTGTGTGTGTGTGTGTGTGCATGTGTGTGTGCGCATGTTCATGTGTGCATGCATGTCTGTGTGCTTGTGTGTGCGAGTGTGTGAGTGCATGTTTGTGTATGTGTGTGTGCATGCATGCACATGCATTTGTGTGTACATGTGTGTGCGTGTGTGTGTGCATGTGTGCTTGTGTGTGTGCGTGCGTCAGTCCACCTGTAATCCAGTGCACATCCAAGCGCGATAAAGTGTTGTGTTGGCAGAGTGCTTCGTATACTTTAAGAGGTAATGCAGCTTGACGCTCCAGAAGGTTCCGCTATCAAATGAGCAGAATGTTGCTGCCTCCCGCTGTTTGCAGTGCAATGCATGCTGGGAGCTGATCCACTCTTTAATCCTGTTCCACAGCTCTGAGATTAACCAGACATTTCCCCGAGGTGTACCTGGGAGATACAGTAGGTTTCGCAAAAAAACCTTAATGTTTACCCTGGCCATTTGCTGCAAGAAGCCCGTGTTTGGACAACTGTCATCTAGAGGGGATTAGTGGAGGAAAGTATATTTGCAGAGAGGTAATAGCACCACGGGGGGATTCGACACTTTCTGATTAACATTGTGCTTCCCATTTTCATAACAACTGTTTTTCACTTTTCTGTCTATGAGGTCACAGAGTCATCTATCACACTGATCCTATTAGTCCCAACTCACAGATTCGTGCTGCTAATTTTGCCGCTATAATATTTTAGCTAAATCCAACATGGATTTAATAGCACAATGATACGGAAATGTCATTAATCAGAGCCTCGGAGAGGGCGAGGGCGAGGGCGAGGGCGAGGGAGGGGCGGGGCGGGGCGGGGGGAAAAAGCATCCAGTAAACAGTAAGAAGTGAGTTTGTCTGGAGAATGTTAATGGAGAGGCTTTGGTCGATACATCAGAGGATTTTAACGGCAAGACTTCAAGGGACCCTATGAAGCTGCATGACTTACGTGCTGTGAATTAATGCCAGTTAGGATATGAGAAACTCACAGGAAAAACTCCTTCTCTGACACACACGCGCGCGCACGCACATACGGGTACCCGCAATCCACCACATGAAAGGAAGAGCCCACCGGTATGTCTTCTGAGAGAGACCGGTACCCCGTGTTCTTATTAATGAAACTGAACAACCGCTATAGTTATTATTCTGACAGCGCTGTGCATCTCGTATGCCAAAAGTTCCAATGCATTAATGCAAAACTGTCAAAACACAGCGTGTGAGTGGCATTTTGCACAATTGGCCACAATATATTGACACCTTGATAAAATGAGCACTGCCGCGGCGATTGGTGTGGAGCTGAACAGAGACACACACACACACACAAGGCTGCGGGGAGAACATGGAGCTTCGGTGGTGCACAGCTAAAGGATCCTCTCCATTCTTCTGAATTCCCATTCAAGTGAATAACAGCCTCTCAGAAAAGGTTGTATGGACCTTACATTCTGCAGAAAGACACAAAGACCCGATGATTCAGACTCCGCACTCTCTCCCAGTGCCTGAAACCACTGCTGCTAGCTGTGACTGATACAGCGTCGCGTTGGCTAGTCCTGATTGATACAACACAGCTGTAGTTAGTCGTGATTGATGCAGCACAGCTGTAGCTAGCTGTGATGGATACAGTGGTATTGTAGCTAGCTGTGATTGATATAGTACCACGGTAGCTCGCTGTGATTGATATAGTACCACTGTACCTAGCTGTGATTTACACATTAGCACTGGAGCTAGCTGTGATTGATATAGTACCACTACACCTAGCTGTGATTGATACATTAGCACTGAACCTAGCTGTGATTGACACATTAGCACTGCAGCTAGCTGTGATTGATACAGCAGCACTGCACCTAGCTGTGATTGATACAGCAGCACTGCACCTAGCTGTGATTGATACAGCAGCACTGCACCTAGCTGTGATTGACACATTAGCACTGCAGCTAGCTGTGATTGATATAGTACCACTACACCTAGCTGTGATTGATACAGCAGCACTGCACCTAGCTGTGATTGACACATTAGCACTGCAGCTAGCTGTGATTGATACAGCAGCACTGCACCTAGCTGTGATTGACACATTAGCACTGCAGCTAGCTGTGATTGATATAGTACCACTACACCTAGCTGTGATTGATACAGCAGCACTGCACCTAGCTGTGATTGATATAGTAGCACTGCAGCTAGCTGTGATTGATATAGTACCACTACACCTAGCTGTGATTGATATAGTAGCACTGTACCTAGCTGTGATTGACACAGTAGCACTGTAGATTGCTGTGATTGATATAGTTCCACTATGCCTAGCTGTGATTGATATAGTAGCACTGCAGCTAGCTGTGATTGATATAGTACCACTACACCTAGCTGTGATTGATATAGTAGCACTGTACCTAGCTGTGATTGACACAGTAGCACTGTAGATTGCTGTGATTGATATAGTTCCACTATGCCTAGCTGTGATTGATATAGTAGCACTGCAGCTAGCTGTGATTGACACAGTAGCACTGTAGATTGCTGTGATTGATATAGTTCCACTATGCCTAGCTGTGATTGATATAGTAGCACTGCAGCTAGCTGTGATTGATATAGTACCACTACACCTAGCTGTGATTGATATAGTAGCACTGTACCTAGCTGTGATTGACACAGTAGCACTATAGATTGCTGTGATTGATATAGTTCCACTATGCCTAGCTGTGATTGATATAGTAGCACTGCAGCTAGCTGTGATTGATATAGTACCACTACACCTAGCTGTGATTGATATAGTAGCACTGCAGCTAGCTGTGATTGATATAGTACCACTACACCTAGCTGTGATTGATACAGTAGCACTACACCTAGCTGTGATTGACACAGTAGCACTGTAGATTGCTGTGATTGACACAGTAGCACTGTACCTAGCTGTGATTGACACAGTAGCACTGTAGATTGCTGTGATTGATATAGTTCCACTATGCCTAGCTGTGATTGATATAGTAGCACTGCAGCTAGCTGTGATTGATATAGTACCACTACACCTAGCTGTGATTGATACAGTAGCACTACACCTAGCTGTGATTGACACAGTAGCACTGTAGATTGCTGTGATTGACACAGTAGCACTGTACCTAGCTGTGATTGACACAGTAGCACTGTAGATTGCTGTGATTGACACAGTAGCACTGTACCTAGCTGTGATTGACACAGTAGCACTGTAGATTGCTGTGATTGACACAGTAGCACTGTACCTAGCTGTGATTGACACAGTAGCACTGTAGATTGCTGTGATTGACACAGTAGCACTGTACCTAGCTGTGATTGACACAGTAGCACTGTAGATTGCTGTGATTGATATAGTTCCACTATGCCTAGCTGTGATTGACACAGTAGCACTGCACCTAGCTGTGATTGACTCATTAGCACTGCAGCTAGCTGTGATTGACACAGTAGCACTGCACCTAGCTGTGATTGACTCATTAGCACTGCAGCTAGCTGTGATTGACACAGTAGCACTGCACCTAGCTGTGATTGACTCATTAGCACTGCAGCTAGCTGTGATTGATACAAACACTCACAAGGGCAAACCACACCCTTACAAACGCTTACGAGGGCAAACTCCACACCCTCACAAACAGTCACAAGGGCAAACTCTGGCCATCGCTCTACAATGCAGTCAAATCTGAATAAGCTAGCCACTGTGCATCTGCCATATTCCCTTTGCAATTAATCAAAACAGTTTTTACTTCTCCAAGATTAAAGGAGCATCTCAAATAAACCGAGGTGCTTGGGAAGGAATCGCTTCAGTGAGGTCGAGATGCGTGGAAAAGGGGTCTTTGGGACCAGAGGAACACAAAGAGGGGAATCAGAGCCATTAAAATCTAAAATAAATAAATAACTAAATCACCTTGCTGGAAATAAATTCAAACAAACAGTCTGAACAATAGCGTTGGAAGCAAAGCTTTACGATTTGCTGGTGATTCTCCTTCCCTGTGATATGTAAATGTTGGGCAATAAGTCTGTTTATTTTGGTAGCAGTCCGCTGAACTATGAATTATGAATGAGCATATGGGAGGGTTTATGTTTACACAGCCGGCAAAAGAAAACACCGAAGGAACGCGGGGAGACAGATGTCTGTAATCCCCAGCACTTTCCTATATTTTTTATTTTAATTCCACAAATTGTCCCAGGTAATTAAGTCAGATGTGGAGTGGGGGTGTTTTCGAGTGGGGGGGGGCGGGGCTGGGTAGCTCAAGGAGGGGTCAATGAGAGGCGGTATTGATTAACGCTTAGCGAGTCATAACAAGCGCGTTTGTAATGAGCTTCTCCTCTGGGACCGGCGGACGTCGACGCGTGTTCATAACTACCCCTAGCATCACCTCTTTTTTTTGTTTTTTCAATCGATTAAAAACGAGTGCGGGCACCGATTCCATTTAAAAAGGGGCCACGGCCACCTGAACACGGTGCTCTGAGGGGACGGGGGAAAGAAGGCGTATTACAAATGAACTTGTTGTGGAACGGAGAATAACGGGTGTAAGGCTTCTCCGGCCACACGCACGTCTATACCGACGGGGGTATAGACCTCCTAAGGCCACAGTCTTTACACCTGTCAATAAGCTCTCGCCATGTGACACATTACGCTACGTTCCACTGAAATGGAGGGAGCAGTGCGGGGGCAGATAATGGGTCTGGTTTAACTAAACCACATAGCGCCTTCAGAGGATAGCCCGTCCCCTCAAGACTTTCGACAATTTCCAATAATTGCTTTTTTTCTACGCCATTTGATACCGCGAGTGCAACTGGGGAGGAGAACACACAGTGCTTTCCTTAATGCGCATACAGTGTAGGAGTGTGAACAACTTTCATTAACAGCCGCTGTAATTAAAAAGGGTTTACAGCTGCATACCAAACGCACCCCAGGTTTAGTTAACGGACGCCGGTGATGTTTAAACTAACACTTGAGGCGCCGCCACCAGAGTATCTTCTATCTCTGTTGTTCTGCCTCCCTGCGACCAGGGGATAGAAGTGGTTCAGGGAATGGAAATAAACTTCAAAACAATCAATCCCCCACCCCAACGTTTCTGTACAAAAAACACCGTTAATTAAAGCGTGGTTTACCAGTATTTTTTTAAATGATTGTCAGGTGACGAATGAAATGCTGAGTAGCCTCTCGAGGGCACGTAGCCGATATCAGTGAAACCCGGCTTCATTTCAACGAGCGGCGACCTCTTCCTCAGCGACCTAT
This sequence comes from Synaphobranchus kaupii, assembly GCA_029718625.1. Lineage (NCBI taxonomy): Eukaryota > Metazoa > Chordata > Actinopteri > Anguilliformes > Synaphobranchidae > Synaphobranchus > Synaphobranchus kaupii. The sequence continues at coordinate 12,473,898 of CM056380.1, read as the reverse complement.
CCCGTGTCCTGGCAGACAGCCCCCCCCGCCCAAGCCCAAGCCCCCCGCCCCACCTCCCACCTGCATTTCCCTCCAAATACTCCATCTCTTTGACACCTGCAGGTGAAACTAAAACAGTGCAGACCATGAACTTGGATGTTTTCCACCTGGAACAAACCTGCACTTGGCGTGAGGCGACTTCTACCCGTTTGAGTCGCTGACGGAACAATTTCACGAAACAAACCGACATGAGAGTATCCAAAGGATAAGGACGTGGATATGGATATGAATCCTGTACATAATCCTGTTTCATTTCACCAACGCATATCTAAAAAAAATACGATTCTGCATGGGCTGCGTAAGAAGTCCAATTATCCGCCTCCCATGGTGGTGCTGAGAGGATTATGTTATCACGGAGGTCTGGTTCCCATAGTAACCGAAGGACCATGTCGATCATACTGATTATGGCGGCATTACATTTTAATTTCATTAACACATTTAACTGGCACACTGGCTCTCAGTAATAGCTTAGTAGCGCTTAGGCGTCTGTGGCTTTAGCTGAATATGTGCTCAAATGTAATACGGTTATGTATGCTCGGCAAAAATAAAACACCCAGCATATTGGCTCACATAAACTTTGAACATTCTTAAAACACGCAGCTCCAGTGTTATGGCTGTGGCACGTTTTCACGAAAACTTGATTTTTGAAAACACAAGGCGCCTCATTTATCTATACGGTCATAAAAATTAGTGTACATTTGAGCTCGCCATCTTGCGTACAAGAATCTCACATGTGATTCATCAAACTTGTGTAAACCACTGATCTGAGCACAAATGTGTTCGTAGGTTGATAAATCAGACTTGACCCTATATTAGAGAAGCGCGTGCACATCAATATGAATTACCATACTCACACGCCCATTTGCTACCATATTTGGCAGGGAAACCTCCTGTAAAACACACATGCCAACACGGTTTTCTCCAGTATATAGCCTAGGCGGGCAACAGAAAAGTAGAATAATTTTTCTGTGACGGTAAAATTGAAATGCTTGTGAATGAACATGAAAATAAACGTGTGCTTATTGGGGGCATTAGTAGTGGTGTGCAGCCTAGCTCAAAAGCCGCTATGTGGCAGAGGATACGGCTAAAATGCTTCCTCTGAATTTCGAACTACAACTGAGATAAAAAGAAAAAGAAAAAAGAAAATAACCATTCACTAAAAAAAGTTCTGCCAGTACAGGTGGAGGAAAGGGAATCCCGGACCTCTCGCCTGCAGAAGAGATTATGGGGGATCTGGATCTCATTGGGAAAGTCGCCGTGGAAGGAGTGATAAAAGACGTGACTGCGGCTTGATTCGTCAAGACTTCAAGTTTCTGTCACGCCGGATTTCGATGTTTACTAGGTCTTCTAGGCTAATAAAGCTAGATTGGATTTTTAGATATAAATAATAACAGAAAAATTTTTGAATCTTGCATACAGCAAGACTAGTGATGCGTAATTATTTTCATATGCCTGTCTCCAATAAATCCTTATACAGGCTATACAGGCTATTTCCTGATTTAATCATTTTAACCGGCTTATGCTTCAGTCCATTCAGGCTGCACATGATGAGAAACTAATAACGGTGTTAAACCTCTTAAAAATCGACATATAATTTTTTGCCAATTAGGGTACACAACGTAGTCTAGGTCTACAGCCACAAAGCATAGGTCAAGTGCATTTTAAAATATTTCCCAGATGCATTAACGGCTTTTCATATTTTCATCAATGGAATGCTTTGAGCAGGTCCTTGTTTAAAGTGAAATCAGATTTTTAAATTCACATAAATTCACTTGTTTTCCAAAGAGCCCCTTTTTGTTTACCACCTGTTGGCTCTGCGGTACTCCGAACAAAAGTTATTTTATTTTTTTCCATTATTTAGGCTGCACAACTATTGTTCCCTCGCTATTCATTGCATGCAATGTAACTGCCTCGCCACTGGGAAAAAGCGTACGCCAAGTCAAGAGCTGTCGTGAGATTTCATCTTACCGTACAACCCACATTAATTTTCATAAATCCGTAAATTTGCCTACAAATGGTCGTACGCGCACTTTACGATCAGATTTGTACGCATGAATGATAAATGAGGCCCAAGATGTTTCCAGGGATATACACTGCCCAGCCAAAAAAAAAGTCGCCATTGCACCCGTCATGCATAGTGCCCACTGTACAAGCCTCTGGAGGCAGTGTTATGATCTGGGGTTGCTTCAGTTGGTCAGGTCTAGGCTCAGCAACATTATGCAGAAATAAAATGAAGTCAGCAAAGTACCTGAATGTACTGAATGACCAGGTTATCCCATCAATGGGCATATGCCAGGATGACAATGCCAAGATTCATCGGGCTCAAATTGTGAGAGTGTGGTTCGGGGAGCATGAGGAATCATTTTCACACATGAATTGGCCACCAGATTCCTGACCTTAACCCCATTGAAAGTCTTTGGGATGTGCTGGAGAACACTTTACGGAGTGGTTCGACTCTCCCGTCGTCAATACAAGATCTCAGCCAAAAACTTATGCTACTCTGGATGGAAATAAATGTTGTGACATTGCATAAGGTTGTCGAAACAATGCCACAACAAATGCGCGCCGTAATCAAAGCTAAAGGCGGTCCAACGAAATATTAGAGTGTGCGACTTTTTTTTTGGCCGGGCAGTGTATAAGCATCTAGGACACAAAATTTTAACGAAAAGAAACATAACGTACTGCAGGGCAGCCCAACCCTGTTCCTGGAGATCTACCTTCTTGTAAGTTTTCATTTCAACCATAATTTGGCACGCCTGAATCTACTAAAGACCTGTAATGGTATTAATTCTAACTGCGCGGGAAGAATTGTTTTTGGGTCACTGCACTCTTTAAATCTCAAAGCTTCCCCTTAGCGCTTTATATCATGATAAGCTACAGCACTTTGACCGGTATCATCATTCCTCACGCTGCCAAACGCTGACCTAGTTACTGTGAAAAATGGGAAACGGGGGGAGCAGCGTCTCGGGCCTTAAAAAGTGAAGCTGAAGAGAGAGTGGGACCCCCTCCAGGTGACCCGGGGAGGCGCATTGGCCTCCCTTGCCCACAGCCCAGATCTCCTGTAGCTCAATAATAAAGCTTCGCCGAAAAGACGTTCGTCTTCCTGACGTGCACGGTATTACATTCGGATAAAGCTTTTCTAGAGCCTCCTGAGTGAGGTACAGAGTTGCAGGATGCAGTGTGTGGCTTTTCTACAGCCTCCTGAGTGAGGTACAGAGCTGCAGGATGCAGTGTGTGGCTTTTCTAGAGCCTCCTGAGTGAGGTACAGAGCTGCAGGATGCTGTGTGTGGCTTTTCTAGAGCCTCCTGAGTGAGGTACAGAGCTGCAGGATGCTGTGTGTGGCTTTTCTAGAGCCTCCTGAGTGAGGTACAGAACTGCAGGATGCTGTGTGTGGCTTTTCTACAGCCTCCTGAGTGAGGTACAGAGCTGCAGGATGCTGTGTGTGGCTTTTCTAGAGCCTCCTGAGTGAGGTACAGAGCTGCAGGATGCTGTGTGTGGCTTTTCTAGAGCCTCCTGAGTGAGGTACAGAGCTGCAGGATGCTGTGTGTGGCAGTGGTGTCAGATACAGCCTCATTCTGCTGCTGAAAGTGTGTGTGTTCAAGCCCACACGTGGAGTGTGTTTTCAGGGGCTCTAAGTTATTAGAGTTTAGCTCATAGTTCCTGGCAAGCTTTGTGTGTGTGTGCGTGCGCGTGCGTATTTCTGTGTAACTGCAGTACTCACAAGCGATGATATTGCCGTATCGGTTCTTGTTGCGATTTTCATCTTTTTTCGCAGTTTCCCAGGGAGCCGTCTGTCCTTCTGCCAGCCCCTGCAATGACATCACACCCATCACACGTTCTGCAATGACATCACACCCATCACATGTTCTGCAATGACATCACACCCATCACACGTTCTGCAATGACATCACACCCATCACACATTCTGCAATGACATCACACCCATCACACATTCTGCAATGAAATCACACCCATCACACGTTGTGCAATGACATCACACCCGTCACACGTTGTGCAATGACATCACACCCGTCACACGTTCTGCAATGACATCACACCCGTCACACGTTCTGCAATGACATCACACCCGTCACACGTTCTGCAATGACATCACACCCGTCACACGTTCCGCAATGACATCACACCCGTCACACGTTCCGCAATGACATCACACCGTCACACGTTCTGCAATGACATCACACCCGTCACACGTTCTGCAATGACATCACACCCATCACACGTTCTGCAATGACATCACACCCGTCACACGTTCTGCAATGACATCACACCATCACACGTTCTGCAATGACATCACACCCATCACACGTTGTGCAATGACATCACACCGTCACACGTTGTGCAATGACATCACACCCGTCACACGTTCTGCAATGACATCACACCCGTCACACGTTCTGCAATGACATCACACCCGTCACACGTTCTGCAATGACATCACACCCGTCACATGTTCTGCAATGACATCACACCCGTCACACATTTTGCAATGACATCACACCCGTCACATGTTCTGTAATGACATCACACCCGTCACACGTTTTGCAATGACATCACACCTGTCACACGTTTTGCAATGACATCACACCTGTCACACACACTGTGCATAAGCCAGTATCAGATGACCTCACATGACAACACATAATAACCAGAAATAAAGCTAATAAATGGTTGTTGCTTTCTTTCCTGGGACTAGCGATGGTGTTATCCACCTGTCCCGTCAAAATCCAACCCAGGTGTGCAGAAAGCAGAAATGGTTAAATACTGAATACATAAACAGCAAAGCACAGGTCGAAATGATCAGCTTTCACTCAACATTTTACAGCTGAGCATTAAAAACAGACACGTCTATGTTGAAACATCTCATTTAGCTCACTTGAAACAACCAGTGCAAACACAGCCATAAAGTGCTCATGAGAGCCGGGCGAGATGATAAACTGATACTGGACGAGGTCTAAACCTCAGCACCTGAGGCACTAAGAGTCCCTGGTGTCTGAAATAACAATCCCAAATCTGGACCCCTAATTATCCCCAGCTCCTCTGTCTTTAATAAATCCCCCTCCCTCTTAACCTCAACTGACCTGTGCTGAGGGTTCTAGTCCAAAATGGCTGCCGTGCATCACCCAGGTGGATGCTACACACTGGGGTGATGAGTTGTACCAGTGATTACAAGTCTGATCAAATCTTTACTCTCAATTAACATACAATTAAAGGCCATAAAACAAATGCTACGCGCGGAATGAAAGGGGGTAAACTACAGCACAGTTAATGAGTACTGAAATGAAACGGTGACACACCACTACAGTCGTACCATAGTTGCCTTAGACTAATTTTTCAAACCTTAACTGTCAAATGCTCTTGTGAGCGCCGGAGGTTTGCTCTTCATTTGCCTTCCATCCTTCTGTCTTCAGCTTATGGACGGTGTGCAAAAGCTGGGCAGCGTGTCAGCCTTTTCCAAACGAGTCAAACCGCGCGACAGCTAGAGGAGGGCACGGCTGTGACTCGAGTAGCTGGCACAGCGCTGCTGGCCGAGGAGGCAGACGCAATCTGAGGACGCGACGAGGACAGAAGGTCGGAAAAAAGGCAGCGTTCCGGCGTCTTCTCGCGCTCCGGGCGTGCGCCGAGAGCGCGGTAAAAGCCCTGGCTTCGCTTCGCCCTGGCTACGTGTGGAACGACGGCCGGGCCGAGCCCTCGAAACGTGCGCAGGTGGTCCGTGGGGCTCGTCTGAGAGGGCGACTGTGAGAAGGTTCCGGAGACGGCTTCTCGTTAACGGCCCTGACTAATAGGCGCGGGAAGAGAGTCGCGCTCGACGTGCTCTTAAGCGCCCCGGCGCGCTCGTTCGGCGCTGACGGATGAACCCGAGCGCATCTTTCGCAAAAAAGCCCGGGAACAATCCGCCCCGCCGCGCAGCTGCGCCCGGCTCAGAACCTGCCCCCGCTCTCCCGCCCGTTGGAAAAGGGTGCGGAGATTCCCGCCTTGCTACGGTGGCCCAGAAAGAGGACCTCGTGGCTAAACGTGCGTCTCTGCATTACCTCACAAACAGGAGCGTGTAATGGATTTAAAAGCTTCTTCGGCCTGTAAATAAGCGCTTTACTCGTAAATAGATGATTTTCTGATACTTACGACACTTTATTAGTCACCCTCGTGTACGGGGACTGTCCTGTACGAACGTGGCATAGTTCAGAGGGATGAGGCCGTCCCTACCGCCGCTCTAAGGCTGCTGAAATACACCTCTGTAGCGGCTTCTTAAGCCTCCAGGACTCTGCAATTTAGTCAGAAATCCCATCGGATCCATAGCCAAGTCACATTTCATCTGCTTCACACCATTCTGGGGTCGGGGGGGATAATTTTACACTTTCCCCAAAATTGGGTCCGCTGAGGTTTTTCTGCTGACCTCCCCTGGAAATGGTCCTTTGTGCAGTGCCGCGCGATCAGCGGTTTGTCCAATTTACACTTCAGACAGTTAGCAGGTGCTTTTACCCAAAGAAACATACAAAAGTACATTCCGTTTGGGAAGCAAACACCACAAGAACAAGAAATACACAAAGTCTCAATCAAACCATAAGTAAACAAAAAAACTATATACTGTAAGCACATAAACAGCTGGTTCCCACAGTTTACCCCACAGTTCACAACCATTCAGAATTTGCAGTAATCTTTCTTTCAATGATTTGCCAAATATTATTAGAACTATTTGTATGTATTTGCTGCATATTGATTTATTTTACATTTTATATAAAGGGTCCTTCATAAGCGCTATGTACCGCCATCATAAACACAACATAACTCCAACAAAAGCACTACATAAGCATTCAAAAGCACTGTATCACAAAAGTGCATCACGTAACTATTACGAAGTACCGGTCGTAGAGGGTGACATTCATTTTACGAAAATGAAATGGCCAAAGTGTGCTTGTGAAGTAAAAAGTGTTACACTTGCATTTATGTGTAAGGCAAAGTTAAGGACATTATGTTGATAGAAACCAGGCCAATGCCCTTGCACAGAGACCTCAGAGGGAGCCCCATATGGAGATCCTACGTGAAAGAAAAATAGCACAGACAGATCTGTCACCGCTGGCTAATTTATGCTGAATTGTCCTTTAGCATATGCATTAAAGGGGACGCAGCTGACTACAGCTAGCAGACTAGCGGGAGCAGGCCTGACCCACTTCCCTTAGTCTGTGCTACTTCCTAGTCAGTCAGTTAACCTTAAAGCCACTGCTGCGGACTACCGCCAAAACACACTCTGGAGAGGGAGAGAGAGAGAGAGAGGGAGAGGGAGAGGGAGAGGGAGAGGGAGAGGGAGAGGGAGAGGGAGAGGGAGGGAGGGAGAGGGAGAGGGAGAGAGAGAGGGAGAGGGAGAGGGAGAGAGAGAGAGAGAGAGAGAGAGGAGAGGAGAGAGAGGAGAGAGAGAGGAGAGAGAGAGAGAGAGAGAGAGGGGAGAGAGAGTAAGGGGGCTCTCTTTTTTTTAAACAAATAAAATTTAAATAATGGTAATAAACAGCAATAACAATTTAATCAACAAAAATAAATAAATAGACAAAATAAATAAATAAAATAACAATGTACTCTATTTATAATTAAGGGCTATTTGGGACTCTGTCTCTCTCTACTCCCTCTCTCCCTCCCTCCCACATCACTCTAAAGAACAGGAGGGAGGATCCCCCCCATCTGTCACTCTCCATAAAGTCAAACTACACTCTGTATCCCAGGCTACACGATAAACATGGCCAGACTACACTCTGTATCCCAGGCTACACCGATAAACATGGCCAAACTATCCCAGGCTACACGATAAACATGGCCAAACTACACTCTGTATCCCAGGCTACACTGATAAACATGGCCAAACTACACTCTGTATCCCAGGCTACACGATAAACATGGCCAAACTACACTCTGTATCCCAGGCTACACCGATAAACATGGCCAAACTACACTCTGTATCCCAGGCTACACTGATAAACATGGCCAAACTACACTCTGTATCCCAGGCTACACCGATAAACATGGCCAAACTACACTCTGTATCCCAGACTACACCGATAAACATGGCCAAACTACACTCTGTATCCCAGGCTACACCGATAAACATGGCCAAACTACACTCTGTATCCCAGGCTACACCGATAAACATGGCCAAACTACACTCTGTATCCCAGGCTACACCGATAAACATGGCCAAACTACACTCTGTATCCCAGGCTACACCGATAAACATGGGGGTAAAAAAGCTGGATGATTTACACAGAAAGGGAGGCAGTAGCTTTACAGCATTGTTGCGTAACTACAAGCTTGCTATTTCTCCAGACAATAAATAAATTATGAGGACAAACGCGCGTCATTAAACAAACCTCAGTACATTTACCATTGATTGAACTCATAATGGCTAGGCTTCGGACACAGGTGAATGCCGTCAACACGACATTGTGACAGATGCAAAGGGCAGCTTTGTATCGGGGTTTCATTTTAAAAGTTTTTTTTTTTTTTTTTTTTTAAATACGGAAAACAATTAAAACCGATGTTGTGTTTTGACACAGCTGGCAAGGCCAGGAGTCACGCGACAGCATATGACCTGTTCTTTATGCTGAACCCGCGAGCTGAACGTCCGCAAGTTCCACTTCCAGGACAAGCACAGCCGTGAGCGGTTTAGCACGTACCCCCTACCCCAAGGTTTTTCTCTGCTAGTTTGGGCTGAAGGCCGTGCTGAATGCCAACACTGCAGCTGTGTCTTAAAACGTTTAGATTTAAAAAAAAATTTATTTGGTGCCCAACGAGGAGCTGAATATGTCAGAGTCCGACCTTAATTAAAAGAGTCCGATTGGCTGCTTGTCGTCACATCGATGCGCAAGCTCAGTGTGAGCAGAACCCCAGGCAGGCCTGCCAAGTGACAAGCGGGACAAAGGCCTTTAAAGAGGGAGGCGACATTAAATGCTCATTTCATTTTGTCAGGCCGAGGTTTCTTTTTTCGGCGGAGTAAACACAAAGCACTCATAACGAGAGAGGACGGGTCACAGAGTGAGGCTCTGCTTTTTCGGGAGCACGGCTGATAACGGCAGACCCCCCCCCCCCCCCCCCCCCCCCCCGGACTGTCGGGCACCGCGATCAAAACCGGAGTGTGTTAAAAATCTGTACATACAAATAACTCTGTATCCCTGTGGGGTCCCGTTACTCAAAGCACGGTCCTCTAGGACCAAGAACTGCTGGTTTTCCACCCTCCCTTTACCTGGGAGTCGGGTGGAAAGACACAATTTGTTCAGTGAAGTACCCGGGAGAAAAGAATACCAGGGCCGGATTTGGATTCGAGGGCCAGATTTGAGTATGAATGTTATCGAGAAAGAAAGGGAAAATACGAGTCCCTTTAAAAGCAGAAAAACGCAGCGCTTCAGCACACAGCGGGTCGCGTGCAGATATCACCCCCGGTTACTGCTGTGCTTTATGGTTTCGTCTCTGTTCAGATCAGAGCAAAAAAAGAAGTAAAAAACATGTTTGTATTTCACGTTCTAACAGCTTTTTCCATCTTAAGTTTGAGAGGGTTACGGACGCAGTAGAGTCCGCTGTGAGACGATCGTAAGGGCCAGTGAGCATCGGGAAAGGGCTCTTCTCGCTCGGGCGCGAGACATTTGTTTGCGAAACAAAAAGCGGTCTTTTAAGCCAGACCCATTTGGAAGATTGGAAAACTTTTCCCTCTTGTCTGAATGGCTCTTTTTTTTTTCTGTACTATCTACACAATGCCATCTGCCTGGTGGGTATAAGAGCCTGCCTGTAGCCTGCGGGGCCCAGCTAGGGAGCGTCACATCCCTGAACGTGTGCCAGAGTTGGGCTCAAAGCACAACGAGTTGCCTACACACAGGCCTGGGCATAAGTGACCTCATACAGAATCTTAAATACAGAACACCACCCAAAAACCCTGTACATACATGATAATATATTTACAGCCCACCCGTGTAGGCAGTCAAAGTGCCGTGAGCAGTAGATCTGGAATCAGAGAGAAGATCTCTGAGCAGAGACACCACACATAGTGCAGTGAGTAGTAGATCTGGAATCAGAAAGATATCTCAGCAGAGACAGCACACACAATGCAGTGAGCAGTAGCTCTGGAATAAGAGAGAGGATCTCTGTCTGACAGCACACGGTGCAGTGAGCAGTAGATCTGGAATCAGAACGATAATCTCTGAGCAGAGACACCACACAGAGTGCAGTGAGTAGTAGATCTGGAATAGGAGAGAGCATCTCTGAGCAGAGATGGCACACAGTGCAGTGAGAAGTAGATCTGGAATAAGAGAGAGGATCTCTGTCTGACAGCACACGGTGCAGTGAGCAGACACCACACACAGTGCAGTGAGCAGTAGATCTGGAATCAGAGAGATAATCTCTCAGCAGAGACAGCACAAACAGTGGCGTCACGGATTCCCACATCCACAGGAAGACCCGCGGAAACCTCCCATAATTCATTGCAAACTAAAAAAAACCCCGTTTCAAAAGTTGCCTCTGGATGTTCTCGCTTGGTTTTATAGTTTTGTTGGCTTTTATTCCACTTGTTCCTTGTTCCGATTTTATTAAAATGTCTTTTTTTGTTGTCGTAATATGTTGGATGTTGTAGCGGCCCTGATTTAGTCAGCTGGAGGCCCAGCGGCGGGCTGTTGAGGTGTTTATGTATCATTTCCCTGTGTGCAGTGAGACAGTGTGGGAGAGAGAGCGCGAGGGAAAGGTGCATAATTACACACACCCCCAGAGGACTGATCAAGCTTCTTTTCCCTTTTTCAATACGCAAAACAAAACACCCATAATTGAGTCCCTTTCATCTCAAATCTGTAGTTTTTCAAATTGATTAATATTCCAAGTCTGGGGGAAAAGCGCGAAGAAAGAGAAAATAAAAAATGAGAAACTGCAGCGGGAACAGAAAGGAGGAGAGGGGCTCTGTGGGGGGGGGGGGGGGGGGGGTGGGGGCTTATCTGCAAAAACACACATGCACTTAAGCACGCATGCACACACACACACACACACACACACACGCACAGAGGCGAGCACGCTGCTGCACCCACAATCTTCAGAGTAATCATGAAATTATTTAACTGAGTGAGTGAGTCTTCTATGTCTGATTTATGCTTTTGTTTTGGACCCACACAGGGAACATAAGTTCAGCCGATGCAAACACGAATAGTGCACATTCTTTTTATTAACATCTGTACCGATAAGCACGAACCGATTTCTGGCCCAGTAATTAAATATGAATGCTATATGAAGGATAAAATATTCACATGTTCAACCGAGGTGGCAGGAAAAAGCTCCTGCATGTCAGACAAATTAAAAATAAATGTTCCGAGTCATTATTTTGAGATGCAAACGCGGTGTCCCCCGTTATTAAACGGTGCATATTAACGTTGTAACTGGAAGGCCCTGTGGGAGATGCTTGCTCTTCGCACCCTGAACAGAAGCCTGAACATCGCCCCGTTCACCCCGCGCGGTACTGTAGAGTAGACACGAGACAGCTGTCACGCGTGAAGCGGTGACTGACATTCAGAGGACTCGCGTCGAGAGAAAAAGGGCTCCATCTTTGTTTTCTGCCTCGGCTCCCTCTCCACGCGCCCGGATCCCTCCTCCCCACGCTCTGCCTCCTCCCCACGGCTCAGCCCTCCTCCCCCACGCTCTGCCTCCTCCCCCACGCTCTGCCTCCTCCCCCACGCTCTGCCTCCTCCCCACGGCTCAGTCCTCCTCCCCACGGCTCAGTCCTCCTCCCCACGATCTGCCTCCTCCCCACGCTCTGCCTCCTCCCCACGGCTCAGCCCTCCCCACGGCTCAGTCCTCCTCCCCACGGCTCAGCCCTCCTCACGGCTCAGTCCTCCTCCCCCACGCTCTGCCTCCTCCCCACGGCTCAGCCCTCCCCACGGCTCAGTCCTCCTCCCCACGGCTCAGCCCTCCTCACGGCTCAGTCCTCCTCCCCACGCTCTGCCTCCTCCCCACGGCTCAGCCCTCCCCACGGCTCAGTCCTCCTCCCCACGGCTCAGCCCTCCTCACGGCTCAGTCCTCCTCCCCACGCTCTGCCTCCTCCCCACGGCTCAGCCCTCCCCACGGCTCAGTCCTCCTCCCCACGCTCTGCCTCCTCCCCACGGCTCAGTCCTCCTCCCCACGGCTCAGTCCTCCTCCCCACGCTCTGCCTCCTCCCCACGCTCTGCCTCCTCCCCACGCTCTACCTCCTCCTCACGCTCTGCCTCCTCCCCACGCTCTGCCTCCTCCTCACGCTCTGCCTCCTCCCCACGCTCTGCCTCCTCCCCACGCTCTGCCTCCTCCTCACGCTCTGTCTCCTCCCCACGGCTCAGTCCTCCTCCCCACGCTCTGCCTCCTCCCCCACGCTCTGCCTCCTCCCCACGGCTCAGCCCTCCTCACGGCTCAGTCCTCCTCCCCACGCTCTGCCTCCTCCCCCACGCTCTGCCTCCTCCCCACGCTCTGCCTCCTCCTCACGGCTCAGTCCTCCTCCTCACGGCTCAGTCCTCCTCCCCACGCTCTGCCTCCTCCCCACGCTCTGCCTCCTCCCCACGGTTCAGTCCTCCTCATGCTCTGCCTCCAGCCCGTCCGGTACGTCCTCTGTCCGTGTCACTGAGTCTGCCACAGTGTGAATAATGGCCTGATTAAACCCACAGGCAATGCAGGTGGCAACAGCCCAATGGATCTCATTTGAGTCCTGATATTACTCTCCCTTTCAATAACACGCGCAACACGCTCGCTCGCGCGCGCACACACACACACACAAACAAGCACACACACTACTACTGTTCCTCTCAATAACACATGTACATGTGCACACACGCTCACGCACGAACACGCACATACACATGCACACACACACACACACACACACACACACACACACAGACATACATACATACGTACATGCACACACACATACACTACTACTGTCCCTCTCAATAACACATGTACATGTGCACACATGCTCGAACACACGCACGCACGCACGCACGCACACACAAACACACGCACACACACACACACACACAGACATACATACATACGTACATGCACACACACACACATACACTACTACTGTCCCTCTCAATGACACACACTCTCTCTCACACTCACATACACACTCACATACACACACACATACACAAACACACACATACACACGCACACACACAGGTACTACTGTCCCTCTCAATGACACACACTCTCTCTCACACTCACATACACACACACATACACAAACACACACATACACACGCACACACACAGGTACTACTGTCCCTCTCAATGACACACACTCTCTCTCACACTCACATACACACACACATACACATGCTCAGACAAACAGAAAAGATAACGTCAGCAATGCGTTGAGGGGGTGGGGTGGGGGGGTGGGGGCAGTACTGGATGTGGGTTTTGGCTTGGCCGATTTCCCATCATCCTTTGAGAACACAGTCTCTGCTCAGCACCTCCATGCCTTGCCTAATCTTACGCGGCCACAGCACAGCGATAAAGGAGCCAGTGCATTTCCTCAGCAGGTGAGGGGTAGAAACATCCAACACCAAAACGAATACCAACTTCATTTATGCCAGGAGGGCTCTGAAATTGGGGAAGCAAATCTGGTTAGAGGAAGGCGATAAGAAAGAGGTGTTATAAAAATGTCTTCACTGATGGATGATCCTTTCATGCGAGAGGCAAGAAGGGTGGTTTTAATCTTTGCAAGCATGGTGTTTCCAGCAGGGGAAAGGAGCTGACCCTGAAACAGGAAGGGGCTGGCCCTGAAACAGGAAGGGACTGGTGCTGTAACAGGAAGGGGCTGGCCCTGAAACAGGAAGGGACTGGTGCTGTAACAGGAAGGGGCTGGCCCTGAAACAGGAAGGGGCTGGCCCTGAAACAGAAAGAGGCTGGTGCTGTAACAGGAACAAGCTGGCCCTGAAACAGAAAAGGGCTGACCCTGAAACAGGAAGGGACTGGCACTGTAACAGGAAGGGGCTGGGGCTGTAACAAGAATAGGTTGAGTGGGCGGAGCCTCCGCTACACTGCAGTTCAGTTTAGTCCAGTCAAATGAAATAATCAAAACTCCCAGCCTTTAATCCTGTCCACCATAAATTATCCACTCACAGGTATCATTTTCTCACATTGAAATAATGTAATGTTCGGGGGAAATTATATAACTTGTCCACTTTATTTTTATACATTGATACAGCAGGGTAATTTTATGAAAAGTTTCAGGTTCATTCATCTTGTGCCCCCCTCAAAAGATCCACTCCCCCACAACACCATTGTAATGCCACCCCCATAGGAACATATGAGTCAAAATGAAAACAAGCCACCCCTAATCCCCCCCTCCCCCATTTTAACTTCACTGTGCATGGGGTGGACCTTCACTATGGCAGGGAGGGGCAGCTTCACTGTGCATGGGGTGGACCTTCACCATCGCAGGGAGGGGCAGCTTCACTGTGCATGGACTGGACCTTCACTATCGCAGGGAGGGGCAGCTTCACTGTGCATGGGCTGGACCTTCACTATCGCAGGGAGGGGGAGCTTCACAGAGACAACTGTGAGTCATCTTCAGCGTTCAATTGGTGAAACAATCTTTTGTTCCTGCAAGAAGCCAAGCTGCGGGTTTTTGATGAAGATAAGGGAACTGGTACACAATGGCTTACGGTTCTAAAAGAAAAGCCAACGGTCATCAACAGTCTGGAGACAAGGTGCACACAAATGGACTTTATCTAGAGCAGGGGTGGGGGAACCCAGTTCCCATAGGACCGCATCCGTTTCTGGATTTCACGACAGCCCTCTGTTTCTACCGTTTGGCTCGTTTCCGTCGTTGGCTCCGTTAGCTCATTATCTGCCTGCGTGCTCGTACATTAGACCACAGTCAATGTCAGTTTCATACAAGAACAGTCAGCCGTCATTCATGAACTTCATAATAAATGTCGCTGAAATGCCACACCATGTCAATGTGTGGGCTGATTGGCTAATTAAGAGCAGGAGTTGGCATGAAACCCAGAGATGGATCGAGCCCTCCAGGAAGAGAGGGTGAATATAATCCTTTTTTTAATGTACTTTCAAGAGTCACTCTGGCAAATGCCTTCATAGAATGATATGGAATATCAAACAGCTTAAAGTGATACTGCAGTCAAAAACCAACTTGAAAACCGATGTTTTGAGTTAGACTATGATCATACACAACAGTTTGTATCCGAAAATCTCATACTGCGTCGAAGTGGGTGTCGTCTGAGTTTCTGTGTCGGCTTACCATGCGCTGCATATCCGGGGATTCGTGACGTCCCGAAATCCTTAGCACAAAAATAGGCGGAGTCGCGGCTAGTAAAGTGAGCAGAGAGCTCAGTGGCAGAGAGCAGGAAGGGGGCTGAGTCAGTTCACCGAGACACACCCATTCACTCACTGACCGTATGAATATTCATAATATGACCTTGTGGCATCATCGTCATATAACCACACCTACCCACGGCTCCAAGTTCAAATTGAAGCTGTAAAAAAGGGCTTAGAAAAGCGATTGCAGTATCACTTTAAACTAAGACTTGCTCCTCATATGAGATCAAATGCTTCTCTTTGAGGTCAAGCCTGTAAGAGCACCGCCCGCATGCTTTTTGCGAGTCGCGACGTCGGCGGTTTGAATTCGGTCACGCAACTCTCATTGCATGTCTCTCGCTATCATTCCCGTCTCTCTCTCCCCGCTGCGCTGTCCAATATAGCGGAAAGACCCGCCGTTACACGCATTCCAATGGCGATAGAAAATTGTGGTTTTCTTGGGTAGAAAGAGCAGCAGGCAAGACCAAGGCAACTTTTACAGTGAGAGAAAAGATGGCTGGAGAAAAAGAGTTCTTATGTCGAGCAAGAGTTTCTGTTTGATTTGAGATTTTCTTTCCAAAATCTATCAATATTAATGGTGTGTTCAAATTGAGTTTGCAATAAATATTTGATGTGTCTGAGAGGCCTTTGCTTTCTCTTCAAATATATATTTTTTTTTAAAAAGCGATAGGGTTGGAAATTTGATTTAACCTGGAGCTGCAACAGCACAGAGCAGAAACCGAGCCGAGAGACGGCCACAAATTTCCGCCCAAAGACTGGCAGGCCTCCACATCGATAGTGACTTTATGTGATTTCTTTTGAAATGTTAGGAATGCAGAAAGTGTGAGGCGGCAGAAAGTGCGGGGGGGTTTGGGGGGAGCACAGCTCTGTTTCCGCGGACGATGAGCTGCACAGACGTAGGCGTGGGCGATGGGGGGGGGGCTAGGTCATCCTCTAAAGGTCAACGAGTTCGCTGAATGTACCGCAGCGAAGCTCCAGCAAGGCGTTCCGCTGTTCCTTATGCCCCGCGCTTCCCGTGAAAAGCGCGGCTCGGATCCACCCAACCCCGCCCCCCCCCGGCGGAAATGCGCGCGCACGCGCAAGCTGAGAGGAAAATGACATGCAAATGATGTCGCACCAAAGTAATTTAATCATCCCCAAATTGGGAATTTGACAGAGGTGGTGTCTGAACAGCTGAGCTGAATAGTTAGACGTCTCCTCTTTTATTCCCTGGCGGTGATGTGGAAAGCAACAAATTGATGTATGGCCCTTATTTTATACAGTCGTGGCATGAATCATGGGTGATGAATATTACATGTGTGCAAACCCTCTCAGAACACCTTGACTGATTGGGTCATCATTAGCTGTACCTGCTAAAGTGCTGAGTGCACAGAAACACGCCAGAGATTTAACTCTTTGTTATAAGACATGCTTCAGCTATTCCACTCAAAAGGTACAGTGCAGTTCTATAGACATAAACAGAACACTCATAACACATGATTAAATACTTTACAGAAGTGGGTCCCAAAAAATATTATAATGAGTAAGACAATTTACACATAACTATATGCATGGCATGGTATACTAAGCCTGTTGTTAGAGGAGAGAAAGAAAGAGATACAAACTGTTTTAGAGGTGAGAAAGGCATACTAACCCTGTTACTGGTGAGAAAGGCATACTAACCCTGTTACTGGTGAGAAAGGCGTACTAACCCTGTTACTGGTGAGAAAGGCATACTAACCCTGTTACTGGTGAGAAAGGCGTACTAACCCTGTTACTGGTGAGAAAGGCATACTAACCCTGTTACTGGTGAGAAAGGCATACTAACCCTGTTACTGGCGAGAAAGGCGTACTAACCCTGTTACTGGTGAGAAAGGCATACTAACCCTGTTACAGGTGAGAAAGGCGTACTAACCCTGTTACAGGTGAGAAAGGCGTACTAACCCTGTTACAGGTGAAAAAGGCATACTAACCCTGTTACTGGTGAGAAAGGCGTACTAACCCTGTTACAGGTGAGAAAGGCATACTAACCCTGTTACAGGTGAGAAAGGCGTACTAGCCCTGTTACAGGTGAGAAAGGCATACTAACCCTGTTACTGGTGAGAAAGGCATACTAACCCTGTTACAGGTGAGAAAGGCGTACTAACCCTGTTACAGGTGAGAAAGGCGTACTAACCCTGTTACAGGTGAAAAAGTCATACTAACCCTGTTACTGGTGAGAAAGGCGTACTAACCCTGTTACAGGTGAGAAAGGCGTACTAACCCTGTTACAGGTGAGAAAGGCGTACTAACCCTGTTACAGGTGAGAAAGGCGTACTAGCCCTGTTACAGGTGAGAAAGGCATACTAACCCTGTTACAGGTGAGAAAGGCGTACTAACCCTGTTACTGGTGAGAAAGGCATACTAACCCTGTTACAGGTGAGAAAGGCGTACTAACCCTGTTACAGGTGAGAAAGGCGTACTAACCCTGTTACAGGTGAAAAAGGCATACTAACCCTGTTACTGGTGAGAAAGGCGTACTAACCCTGTTACAGGTGAGAAAGGCGTACTAACCCTGTTACAGGTGAGAAAGGCGTACTAACCCTGTTACAGGTGAGAAAGGCATACTAACCCTGTTACAGATGAGAAAGGCGTACTAACCCTGTTACAGGTGAGAAAGGCATACTAACCATTCTTACCTCATACTCCTCCTTGAAGCCGTACCCCTGGCCACATTTCATCTGGGTGATGTGCTGCAGCAGGTCGGCCACGCGGATGGCGGGCTGGAACTGACCGGCCTGGTAGGACATCTCCACGGACTCACAGCCTCCGTACGGGTAGGTCTGGATGCTCAAGGTGGGCTGGGGGATCTCTCCGTGGCTGCTGTCTGTCAGGAGGGGATAGGGACTGTAAGGACCAAAAAAAAAAAACCCAAAACCAGAGGAACGCGCGTACAAATGAGCTGAAGCCCCACAATGATATCAGTGCTTTTTACACAGAGTGTTGAACAGCTGAATGTGTGCAACAACTCACCAGATCATGTAATAGAGGCTGAGACACACATGGTGTTCAAATTCACAGGGCTGCATACTCTCTATTCTCTAAGTAAATGATGATCCTTGATGGGCAGAATGGCCTGTTCTCCTCATTATGTATTGTTATGTTCTTATGTTCTAGATGGGCAGAATGGCCTGTTCTCCTCATTATGTATTCTTATGTTCTTATGTTCTAGATGGGCAGAATGGCCTGTTCTCCTCATTATGTATTCTTATGTTCTTATGTTCTAGATGGGCAGAATGGTCTGTTCTCCTCATTATGTATTCTTATGTTCTTATGTTCTAGATGGGCTGAATGGCCTGTTCTCCTCATTATGTATTCTTATGTTCTAGATGGGCAGAATGGCCTGTTCTCCTCATTATGTATTCTTATGTTCTTATGTTCTAGATAGGCAGAATGGTCTGTTCTCCTCATTATGTATTCTTATGTTCTAGATGGGCAGAATGGCCTGTTCTCCTCATTATGTATTCTTATGTTCTAGATGGGCTGAATGGCCTGTTCTCCTCATTATGTATTCTTATGTTCTTATGTTCTAGATGGGCAGAATGGCCTGTTCTCCTCATTATGTATTCTTATGTTCTTATGTTATAGATGGGCAGAATGGCCTGTTCTCCTCATTATGTGTTCTTATGTTCTAGATGGGCAGAATGGCCTGTTCTCCTCATTATGTATTCTTATGTTCTTATGTTCTAGATGGGCTGAATGGCCTGTTCTCCTCATTATGTATTCTTATGTTCTAGATGGGCAGAATGGCCTGTTCTCCTCATTATGTATTCTTATGTTCTTATGTTCTAGATGGGCAGAATGGCCTGTTCTCCTCATTATGTATTCTTATGTTCTTATGTTCTAGATGGGCAGAATGGCCTGTTCTCCTCATTATGTATTCTTATGTTCTTATGTTCTAGATGGGCTGAATGGCCTGTTCGCTTCATTATGTATTCTTATGTTCTAGATGGGCAGAATGGCCTGTTCTCCTCATTATGTATTCTTATGTTCTTATGTTCTAGATAGGCAGAATGGTCTGTTCTCCTCATTATGTATTCTTATGTTCTTATGTTCTAGATGGGCTGAATGACCTGTTCTCCTCATTATGTATTCTTATGTTCTAGATGGGCAGAATGGCCTGTTCTCCTCATTATGTATTCTTATGTTCTTATGTTCTAGATAGGCAGAATGGTCTGTTCTCCTCATTATGTATTCTTATGTTCTTATGTTCTAGATGGGCTGGATGGCCTGTTCTCCTCATTATGTATTCTTATGTTCTAGATGGGCAGAATGGCCTGTTCTCCTCATTATGTATTCTTATGTTCTTATGTTCTAGATAGGCAGAATGGCCTGTTCTCCTCATTATGTATTCTTATGTTCTAGATGGGCAGAATGGCCTGTTCTCCTCATTATGTATTCTTATGTTCTAGATGGGCTGAATGGTCTGTTCTCCTCATTATGTATTCTTATGTTCTTATGTTCTAGATGGGCAGAATGGCCTGTTCTCCTCATTATGTATTCTTATGTTCTTATGTTCTAGATGGGCTGAATGGCCTGTTCGCTTCATTATGTATTCATTCTTATGTTCTTATGTTCTAGATGGGCTGAATGGCCTGTTCTCCTCATTATGTATTCTTATGTTCTTATGTTCTAGATGGGTGAATGGCCTGTTCTCATTATGTGTTCTTATGTTCTAGATGGGCTGAACGGCCTGTTCTCATTATGTATTCTTATGTTCTTATGTTCTAGATGGGCTGAATGGCCTGTTCTCCTCATTATGTATTCTTATGTTCTTATGTTCTAGATGGGCTGAACGGCCTGTTCTCATTATGTATTCTTATGTTCTTATGTTCTAGATGGGCTGAATGGCCTGTTCTCCTCATTATGTATTCTTATGTTCTTATGTTCTAGATGGGCTGAACGGCCTGTTCTCCTCATTATGTAGGCAGACATATGTTCTATTCTTGAGTTCCTAGGAAGCTATTGCAACTGTAGAAACTAATGACTTCATCTGACCAGAACTCTCTCGGAGTTCAAACAAGGGCTCTGAACAACTCCCAAGAACATCGCCGCAAATATTTAGAATTGTTTTTAATTATATATATAGAAATCCCTCAAACTGCAGGCGGAAATAATTGTAACGCAGAAGTGCGCCTGAAAGCATTTTCCACATCGTCTGGCTGCTGCTTTAATGCAGAGCAAAGCACTCCTAATAAGTTTGAAAGATTAAAGCATTCAGTACCTAACAGTCTCTGGCCATCAGTAACTTCAAAGGACCCCGTTGCTAGACAACAGACATTTTATCTACAGCCAGCCGCCACGGCGCGATTAGTAATGATACCTAGAAGTTAAATGAGTCTTGCAGGGGACACTTTGCCTCACAATGCGAACGGTTCAGAAACACATCTTGTAAATGACTCTTTCTCAGATTAGGATTCTGAGAACCGAAGTAGTTTATTGTCACTAATGAGGGCATTAGTATGGGAAACGGGGAAGACAGACGAGAGGAATTCTTGGCATCGCGCACATTAAATACTCAAAGCATCGCCGCAAACGCGGGCTGCCGATTCGTCCCCCCATGTTTTATTAATGTTCCCATTTGCATCTTAATTATCCCGGAAATTCATTACACACTTAAAGTGATTCCGCGCCGAGAAAGTGTAATCCACTCGACGTTCCTTGCCACAACATGTATAATGGAAGATGAGTAGTTTTGCATGACGTGGCAGTGCAGTAGAGCTCCTGACCAGAGAGAGCCAGCGTGGGCAGGAGAACAGACACACGGTCTGCATAAAGTGTAGGAAACTCTCACTTTGCCGCATCCCTCTTCAAAAGCCCTTGCCGATTAGATCTCTCACCGACTAGCCACAAGCTTACTCCGTCCTTGCAGTAAACAGCCACTTGTGAACGGAGCTGCACTCTGAACAACTTTAAAATAGCTTGTCGCACGCCGTGACACGCCGCTGGGAGGGAGGTGGCTGCAGTTCCGGGTTTCCACCGTGATTTGGGAGAGAGGGAGAGAGAGCGCGCCCACACAGACACGAGCACAAATAAAGAAATAAATCTTCACCCTTCCCCCTCATGGGTTCCGGGCAAAAATAATAAACTAAAACTACAAACTAAAACTACAGACACAAGAAAGTGAAACCCAGCGTTACGGCTCGCCACTGGACTCAGCTGGGCAACCTCTTTTCAGAGCCCAGAGCCCAGTCTTCTGATAAACACAAGGACGGCCGGACAAACGGACAGAGACTCGCTCTCTCTCGTTTCGGCACATGCTCCCGGTCTCGGCCCCGTACCGTGGAGAGAGTACCCCTTTAAGCACCTGGGCTGATTCATTAACACAACACAGGTATACTTGTGCTCGCCCCACCAGGAGAGATTGAGTGCCTTGGAGTTTTTTTAAATTTCCTTCTATATGGATACGAACCCAACCTCACAATGACCACCTCTCTTTTTTGACACTATTTTAAGCCAAGGCAGCATTCTTTTTTATAAAATTAATTTTGTATATATTTTGGAAGTCACAATTTTGGAATCCATTCCGGGCACTGGGGAAGGGGAGGAGTTATATTTGGGTGATGTCACCGCTTAGGGGGTGGGGCTCTGTGCATTTGCATTACAGTGGGCTAACGCATTAATGTGTTATATTATAAATGAGAGAGATAAATTATTCTTAAGGCGAGTACTGACACATTAAACAGTGTTTTTTTGCCTAGAGTTCCTCTTGAAGATAAGGCAGAGGGTTGACTATGATAGCAGGTTAAAATGGAGACAGATTTGGGAAGTGCTGGTGTGTATGGAGGCAGAGAAAGGGAGAGACGGGCCAGGTGAGAGTGAATGTGACCCTCAGGTGTGGAGGGAGGGACTCTACAGGGCACAACGGACATAACTGAGCTCCCCGAATCTGTACTGACAACCCCCCCAACACCCCCCCCGGACTTCATTCATTATTCATCCGTTTCAGTCCCAGCCGCCGTAGAAACTGTGCACGCGGCGGCGGCCGCAGAGGGTAGATTGTGCTGTAAATATTACCAGGAAAGCAATCGGGCCTGCCATTCTGAGCCATTGAAATATTGAACCGCTAATGCTTGGGGATACAGCCAAGGTCAAATATGATATTTAACATCGCGGGTGCCTTGCGCCCTCCCACTTCGAAAAGGCTGTACGGATAAAGATATCTTTATGCCAATCCTGCATAATGGTGAATGTTTTGCCATATATCTTGTTTTTTTTGTTTTTTTAAAATAAATAATAGTATCACATGCAGTGTTTACTGGCTGTCAATGCTCTGAAATTACAAAGACAAGGCGTCAGAGGAGAGGAAGTGGGTATCGGAAGGGAGGAGGGGATGTGGGAGTCGGAGCAAAGGAGGGGATGTGATTGCCAGAGGAGTGGAGCGGATGTGGGTGTCGGAGGAGTGGAGCGGATGTGGGTGTCGGAGGAGAGGAGCGGATGTGAGTGTCGGAGGAGAGGAGCGGGTGTTGACGCTGTCCAGTCGCAGGAGGGATTACGGCAGAGTCGCAGAAGGGATATCTTGAGCAATGAGCTCTGGGCCTTCACACACGCCGAGCTCGCGGAAACACACATCAGAACAGTGACGCATTAAGCACAAGGCCCTCCCGAAAACAACCACCTCAGATCCTCAGCACGCTTAACAGATCCTCAGCACGCTTAACAGATCCTCAGCACGCTTAACAGATCCTCAGCACGCTTAACAGATCCTCAGCACGCTTAACAGATCCTCAGCACGCTTAACAGATCCTCAGCACGCTTAACAGATCCTCAGCACGCTTAACAGATCCTCAGCATGCTTAACAGATCCTCAGCACGCTTAACAGATCCTCAGCACGCTTAACAGAACACACCCCCGTGTGGTAAAAAGGGCCTCGTAGACCCAGAGGAAGGTTACGCGCTAGCCTTCAGACTGGCGGTGTGCAAATGCGTATCGATTTGCGCGCCCCTGCGCTCCGAAAGCTGATTGGCAGGACACCTCTGTCACTGACGGCGCCCGTGACAGGAGAAGGCCGTGCTCGGACGCTGGAGGCCACGTCTCCTCCGGTGAAACCGGGAGCGATCTTTTAAAGGAGCCGCTGTCAGCTTTTCATTGGAGCCACCGAAAGAGCTCCTCGTTCCTTTCAAGGAAAAGAGGGAAAGTTTGCAAATGCATTGTGCCTTTTTTGAGAGAGCCGCTTGATAATGGCCCCCCTTATTAGAGCAAAAGGTTTGAGCAAAAGCACTGTGCGTAGAGCGGAGTGATGATTAGCACTGAAATCACATTAAGCTCAATTATCAGCACTGTTACATTATCGCTAAACAACGCTGTTCCCCGCCATTACCACTAATTATCCTCCATGCAGAAATACATTTGACAGCTCTTTGAAGGGGGACAAGATAATGACATTTTAAATTACATTAAAATGGGCCTCAATTATCCAGACTAAATATAGCTTTAAAAAAGATTTTACAGAACACGTAATATTTTCTGCTCTCATAAGAAGCTTGTGCCACAGGCTGTCAGCTGAACTCTCATGAACACTTAAAAAAGAGATGTGGATTCCTGACTCTTTCAGGTCTCAAACACCATAAGGGCTAACTTGTGTGGAGAAGTCTGGGAAACAGAACTAGAATCGAACATATAATTTGGCAGTGTAACGCAAACAGGGCAGCAGTACATTATAATGGTTGGAGAACTGAGTTTGTAATTCTAAGGTTATTGATTCGATTCTCAGGTTGGCAAGACAGAGCATCTTCAAAATTCTAAGATGTAATATATTGTAAAGTAATACCAGCAAAACACACCGGGATCTTGCTCCAGCGGAATGATTGTTTCATAATTTTGTTTTATAATGTTTTTTCCAGGACAAACATGCCTGACCGTCCATGTTTTCAGAATTTCTTGGCTTAAAATGACCCTTGAAAGGCAGGTTGACCTCTAAGAAAATAAATAACACTGAAGAGAAAAGGTTTTTCTTTAGGCCAAGGGTGTGTGTGTTTGGTACATCAACACAACTCAATATCAGAAGACTCAAGTCCACCTATGTAGCTGTCATTTCTGATGAAAGCTTCACCTAAAAATGTATTTCAGCATTTATTTGTTTGCTAAATATTGGACTTAACTTGATTGCCATGCCATGAAAAAAACTCCATTCCCGCCCTTCCTTGTCAATCCCTATCGGACGCTATTAGCGGCGGACTTTAGCGCCAGCGCTAACCCGGCCCAGACGGTCCACGCTGGTGAAATGGTGGCCTGTCAGCCAGAGCTCAGCCCAGGCACGCAGATATGAGAGAGCCTTAATTGGAGACTCCGTCTGCCCCCTCCTCCCGCCCCCCCTTTGGAAACCTTGAGTGCTGCCGGCGAGTCGCTTCAAAGCGCCGACAGGCGGAGGAGAGACGTGTCAAGTTCACGGCAAATAACTGAGCACAGCACTCACAGGATGGAAAGAACAGCACTGTAGCGACAGCTAGAGAGAGAGAGAGAGAGTGAGAGCAGATGTATTTATTTCATTTTCTTTTATTTATTATTGTAAATGCTGTTTATAATGTTACCAGCTACCTGCTTTGGCAATATTGTTTTGATACATTCATGCCAATAAAGCATTTTTTCAATTGAATTGAAAGTTGAGAACAGGAGTCGTGTTGAAGTGACCCACAGTCTCAGGAGTGAGAGAGCGCCATTGGTCAATAGAGAATGCAGGAATATTAACAGAAAGACAGAGTCACGTCCGAGCTCTTGAATATCAAATCTGGCATCAGACCTTTGTTAATGACACTGTTCATCTGACTGGCGCAGCAGGAATACTGTTCTGGGGAGACACCAATAACCACACAGCCACCCTGAGAATAAAATCTTAAAAAATAAAGCCCTGGTTCTCTCTGTCGCTCGTGCGCGCCGCTCCCGATCGCTCAGCTTCCCCTCGCCAGGGCGGAATGAATAAGCGCGGCTAAATTACCGAGCGGGAAACCAGACGATCGCTGCGTGTTCCACAGGCCATTTACACGTGTCTTACAGCGCAAATTTACTGTGGAGATCGATAAATGCCTCCCGCTTCGAGGGAGAGAGAGAGAGAGAGAGAGAGAGGCTTTTTTTCTCCCCTACCTCCTCTGCGTTTGCTGAGGACTGAGCTATTCCTTCCCGCCGGTGGAGCGGCATTACCGCCGGCCTCTCTGTCAGCATTGGGGCACCCCTCGCCCCAACCTGAGAGGGGCTTCCTGTTGGACGGCTGTCCCCATAGATGGGGGACAGGGGGGGGGGGGGGGTTTAGCAGGGGGATAAGGCATCCGCGGCGAAGGCCGAGCCAGCCCCGCGCCTCTTGCCGTCAGAGTCACGTGACATGACAGAAACAAGAGGACTGATGCTGGCTGCTGGGAAGGGAGGTGGCTTATAAACGTGAGTGAAGAAATGCGTCTGCTATTCTCACCGGCGTTATGAAAGAGAGGGGGCTGGGTGCAGGCCAAGAAGAGGAGGGAAACAAACAGGAGAAGTAATGACTGAGAAGAAGAGCAAAGCCCTGGGGCCACATGTATAAACAGTGCTGAGCAGAAAAATGCCCTCAGAATGTATAATATAACACATGCTCTGAGAATCTATCTGCGTACCTCTGCACACGATGGACACCATACACACGCAATGTTTGGGGTCCGTGTGATACGGTGACACCGTGACCGAAAGGCAGAGGTAGAAAATGCAAAACTTTTTTTAAGCAGATTTACGACTGAGCGTTCTTTTACTCAGAGTTTTATACATGTGGCCCCAGGTGTTGTAACGTTTTTACAACGCTGACACAACGTTGCACTAACCTGCCATGAGAAAATTGTGGTTTGCTGCCCTGAAACCACAACTTTCAAGCCAAGTTGTGAAATGGTCCAAATAATACTTGCATTTTGCTGTGTTGTGACCAGTTGAACGTGCGAGGACATAGCCAAATATGCTGTGCATTTTGTAGTAAAAATTAGTTCACCGATTTTTCGATGAATGACAGGTTGTTTCTCCATGAAAAATAGATTCACGGTTTAAAATTCAATGAAGAACCTTCATGACATGGGGTCTGGTGAGGGTGGGTCAATCTTGACTCTGTGGACACGGGGTGCATAAGGGTAATATGAAGACAAGAAAAGGGGTTAATAGCACGTCTGTGGGATGCACAAGGCGAGCAAGCTTTGGATTAGTCAGAAAGCACAAACTTTGCGCCAAATTTTCTTTCTCTTTTTAAAAAAAATAAATTTGTCAGGCAGTGCGGCTGCTAGTTTGAAATGTTAAACTATCTGCAACTACAGCCGTGTCGATGCGAGGACCCCACTACGGCCCGCTTCTTTTCACACCGCAGACTACAGCCAAGCCCTCGCACAGAGCGGAGTCTGAGGAAGACCATTCATCTGCGGATTTGACACGCAGTACACGGACACCCGATTGACCAGCGGGGGTTGCTAACCGACTGGACCCTCCCATACCCTGGCCAACGCAATAACCAGTTGTGCGTCTGGCCACAGTTGGCACTGGCACAGTCTGGAATCCACCCGAAAACCTTGGGGCTCATCCATGCACCACAGCATGGTGCCTTAACCGAACGAGCCAGCCTGCAGCCCCTTCATGTCCAATTTTCCACCCTTGTTTCCTCTAAATTAATTGAATTGATTTTTTTTCGTGGTAATGATGAAATTAAGAGGTGTTTAAATGTTTTAAAGGTGAAGGATGAACAGGACCGGTGTGCGGGAAAACAAGTAAAGTATATTTAACACAGCACAAATCTCCTGTGCGAAGCTCAGTAATTATATGCTTCCCTGTTCCTGTCCTGGCCTGACCTGGTGGGAAGACGCAGTGCATTCTGGGGAATGTAGGCATACAGTATCACAGGGATCAAAGGTAGTCAATCAATCACTTACCTAAAGAAGCGGTCGCAGGGATTGGCTCCTTGGACACTACAGAAGTTAAAGACAGCAAGAAAACAGAGTCAGTATAATACTGAGAGCAACAGGATTCCCTTAATCACCTCCAAAGCACACAGGTGTTTACGAAGAGCCCATGCCTCCTTGACCAATGGCAGGGCTGCACAGCCTATGTTCCACCCAATCAATCTGCGACCATTTACTAAACAGCTGCATGCGCCAAAGCTGGTTCACTCCTATTTCAGACCACAGATCACAGTAAAAAAAAAAAAAAAGGTTTTCACCAAGGATACATGTACAGTCTGCAGCTGTAGCTCACAATTTCATCGGAAATGTCAGATCAAATAAAAATCGGGATTATTAAAAGAATTAAGAGCGGGAACTAGAGGGAAATGGATCTGCCGCGGTTGTTTACAGCCTGCCCTGTAGCGTGTCGTTTTAAGGGAATAAACTCTGAAGATCTCTACAGAACTACGGCAACTGCATACTGCACATTCTTTGCGAACTAACTATACTTTTCAACAATACAGATAATTACGAGAACGATTTCCTAATAACATGCACAAGGTGGATGTTCATCGGTTGAAATGACACAGGATTTCCCACAGTTCTCCGTGGTTGACGTCACCACAGCCCTGTTAGGGCTCTGCTGACAGAAGCATTCACAACATTCCACGCCCTCAACAAGGCAAGCGTTCCAGGAACAGGTGCTGCTATACCTGAGTAGTAGGAATTCAAGAGACTTTTGCTTTGGAGAGTTTTGCCCTGTACAGAGAAGGAACAGGGAGAGGGGGATGCTGGGAAATAGAAACACAAAGGGGAGAGTTTAGAGACATTAGGCACGGCGAGAGATAAAAACACAGGGAGAGACAAGAAACCACTGTGCCGCATCATGCCACGTTGGAGCCAAAATGGCGCCCAGGCAATACCGCCCCACTCTTTATCGGACCATCAGCCTCTGTGCTTTGTACAGTCACAATAGTGTCATGGTAACAGAATACTTTGCAGCCTTCCAGATGACAGTTGCTCTCAGCTCATAATAAAATCCCAGTGCCAGCGCAAGCCTGGCTCTGACTGAACAGTGTTTCCACCTCAGTGATATCATCTCTGGGAGAAATACTACACACACTCTGCACCAGGGAAGGAGGACACACGCGAGGGTCTGTGTAATTATTAACTCACGCTGTTGGAAAGCTGCGTTTCGCAGTTCCGTGCGTCTCATCATGGTGGATCGGCATCACACAGACTTCATCATGAGCTCCAGTAATAAGTGGAATTTTATATATACAAAATACACCAAATGCAAATGGCAGCAGGAGGCCAAATGAAACCGGACCAGGAGAAGGGATAATTGCATGAGTAGTGTAAAACCAACAGGGCGTGAAGGAACGCCGAGCTGTGATTGGCTGCCATTTATGCAACCGAAAGTAATGAGGAGACACTATCAACCCTGCTGTCTTATTGTGATGATGTATTAGAGAGGGGAGGAAAGATGATTTAATAGCACAACCTTGGCAACAGCAGCTCCTGTGAATATGAAGCCATGGGCACATAATGCTGATGACTCACACACTGCCCTGATGTATGAGCCGCTGCTCTACAAAAAAGACACAGTGCCTGTAGGGCATTCAGGAGTGTATGATCTATACAGTGCCTGTAGGGCAGGGGTCTTCAACCTTTTCCCGCAAGGGCCGGTGTGTGTACAGGCTTTTGTTCCAACCAAGCAGTTACACACCTGATTCTACTAATCAAGGTCCTTAGCAAAGACTCTAGTGATTGATTAGTAGAATCAGGTGTGCTACTGCTTGGTTGGAACAAAAGCCCGCACCCACACCGGCCCTTGCGGGATAAGGTTGAAGACCTCTGCTGTAGGGCATCCAGGTGTGTATGATCTATACAGTGCCTGTAGGGCATTTAGGTGCGTATGATCTATACAGTGTCTGTAGGGCATTCAGGAGTGTATTATGATTTATACAGAGCCTGTAGGGCATCCAGGTGTGTGTGATCTATAAAGCATCTGTAGGGCATTGAGGTATGTATGATCCTATACAATGCCTGTAGGGCATTCAGGGGTGTATGATCTCTACAGTGCCTGCAGGGCATTCACATGTGTATGATCTACACAGTGCCAGGCCTGTCACGTACAGCGTTTATGAAAAGGTGTACCGCAAGCGCAGGACCGTGCGCCAGCCCAAAGGTTTCGACGGGATGTGGGGGGGGGGGGGGGTGCGTCGTGAGGAACGTTTCGGGGAAAAGGTCATGGTGCATTATCCGAGACGCGATTGTGTGACTGCCCTGAACTTTCAAATTAATCCGTCCACAAAGGCCAGTGTGACATTTTCCCAGGACGAGCAGGCCAAGACGCTCTTCCTAATTACAGCTCTCTCACAGCGAGAAGGACCGCCACTTAAAAGAAATAAAATAAAGATCAAAAAACGCCGCAACAAAAGGCACAAAGCCTCGTGTTCTTTGATCCCTTTGTTCGGGATGGGCTTGGATTTCTTTTTCGGGCGCGCCAAACGCCCGGCTTCGCCCCCCCTCGGGCGGATCTGAGAGGGCCTGCAGCGTTTCGCCTGCTTCTGTATGCCATCTCTGTTGTGGGCTAAAATACTTGAAACGTTATCGATCAGGTGAAGACCAGCACATGAAATAATAAGTTTGAGGAGAGTGACTTACAGAAGCTGTTGAGGTCCTGGGTGCTGGTAGAGAAGGGGTCGTCCTTATGCAGGGTGCTGACTTTGCCCGTGCTCTTGTCTGCCGTCCCCACCGGGCCCATCTCCCTCTGGGTGCTGCTGCTGGCGGTCTCCTTCTGCTTTTTGGCAAGTTTCCTTCGATCACCCCAAAAAGAGACGGGTTAACCCCCCTGGCCCGCAACGCCCACCACCCCCCCCACGCCACACCGCATCACAGCAAAGCTCCACGCGCATGCACATCAAACAGCCAACCGGCTTATCGCTACGGCTATGAGCTCCTTTCACGGGTGCATGAACGCGATTGGCTCAGTCGGGCTCGACGACGACTGCTTAAGCTGTATGTCATGCTTATGTCCAAGGCTCAGACCGCCGACGGGAGCCGTTATTTTACACAAAAAAGAAGTGTAAAAAAAAAAAGTATGACTCAAAGAATATAATTTTTAATTCACTTCCTGACCTATTAGGTTCAGCAGGGGTTGGAAATATAGAGACCTTTAGCCTGTGGGAGACTCCGGCGAGTGATTTGAGCTGAACAGTACTGCAGTACTATTCTTGGCAGTATTTTAGGTTCTGATAAAGTGGAGTTCCAGAATGCATCACACCATCCGCGCATTACACACTAGCCCTGTGGAACAAAGCACATCAGGACCCTGAGATACAGTCATTTCTTTCAAAAATCCAGCCGTCAGATCTGATGACAG
This sequence comes from Synaphobranchus kaupii, assembly GCA_029718625.1. NCBI lineage: Eukaryota > Metazoa > Chordata > Actinopteri > Anguilliformes > Synaphobranchidae > Synaphobranchus > Synaphobranchus kaupii. Next base: position 12,443,237 of record CM056380.1, on the reverse strand, counting down.
AAGCACTAGGAAGTGGTACTGAACGGCGTGCTTGGATAAACAGCTCCGGGATGGACTTCGGTCCTATGTGCACGGAAACTGCAGAGGCTTCATATGTAATTAAAGTTTCTGCACATGTACACCAAACCCCAGGAGCAAGACACTTTCATTTAGCAAAACACTTCCGTAGCACTGTAGGGAAAAGTGCGATTTGCAACCAAACGCTCACGACCACATAAATAATGGTTTGTCTGGGAATATGAACTTTATATGATATTTGTTGTGTGACTGGATCGTGCATTAAAAGAGGATTTCCCACACGGATAATGGCGTATGGTACATTATAGCAGGTCTGGCCCCTGGCTGATGGATAAGATAACGGCTGCAGTGAGAGGACAGGCATATGTTTGAATGCACAGGCATGGAGCTCCCTGTGCTGCTACACGCTTGCTAAACAAATTAGCCATTCGCTTCCTTAGCAGTTGAGTCCGAAGACAGACTGGAGCAGCCTGTGTTTTTGCTCAGAAAACTCTCAGTCAGAGAGAATAAGAGAAGGGCCTGCTCTACTGCGCTCTGCTCTGTTCTGCTCTATTCATGCCCCTGCCTTCACCCTTCCAATTAGGCCTTCAGCTTCCCATACAGTGGCAATGAAATGCTAGAGCTGACAGGGCACTGTGTGTGTGCGCGTGTGTGTGTGTGTGTGTGTGTGTGTGAGTAAGTAAGTGTGCATGCATGCGCATAGGTGTGTCTGTGTGTTTGAGTGCATGCATGAGAGTGTGTGTGTGCATGTGTGTGTGTGTACCAATGTGTGCATGTGCGTGGGTGTATGTTTGTGTGTGTTTCCTTCTTCTCGACGGAAGATACTTTGACCTCGATGCCTCAGTTAGCTGTCAGTAATGATATTTCAGCAGGTCCCTTGAAGTGCAGCAGCAGCTGAAGTGACGACTCCCGTCGTGCCTTTGCTCCCCGTCTCTCATCTCTCTCTACCTCTTCATTTGAATTTCTTCCTGCTGTTCATATCACTAATCCAAGACTGTACATTACTGCAATTTGCAAGGCCATCTGGTTATGTGGGGAGACTTCCTTGAGGAGCTAGATGCCCTTCTCTGCTCCTTCCCAGAATCCACCTGGATGGCCTTCAGTAATTCAGATTTCTCCCCCTCTGCCTTGGACACTATAGGCCACATAATCCTTGTCTCCACCCTGGCCTCACTTGGGACCTTTGCTCTTAAGCAGATTGGATCCTACATCTCTGGACAGCCCTTTAGGGTTTCGCAGTGTCGTGGCTCATCCCAGGCTCAGGGCTTTCCTACAGGTGTTCCCCAAGGCTCTGTAGTTGGACCGCTCCTCTTTTCCCCTTAAATTCAATCTCTTTAGTGCATTATATGCTCCCATGGCCTCTCATTACATTTCCATGCTGACAATACCTAAATTTCCCTCTTTACATTCATCTGACATTCAGGTCTCACTGCCCGTCAAAGCCTTCCTGAAGGACATTCTCATCCTGGATGGCGGACCGTCGTCTTAAGCTCAGCCTGGCTAAGACTAAGGTGCTGTACATTCCCTCTACTAGAAGCCTGGGGCAACCTGAGATGACCAACATGCTGTCTCTGTCCACATAGCAGCAGTGAGTCAGACGTGTAGAATATTTCTGTACAACATCCCCAGAATCCACCCCTTCCTCACCTAGTCTACACATCTCCTACTCCAGGCCCTGGTACTCTAACACCGGGACTATTGCAGGTCCCTTCTCACTAGTCTCCGTACTTGTGCTAGAAACCCCCTGCAACTAATACAGACCACTTGCATGACTTGTCTACCATATTCCCAAATCTACTCCCATCACCACACCCTGAGGATCTCACTTGTCTGGCTAAATGTTACAGCTCAAATCTAGTTTAAATCCTGGGTACTGGCCTCCAGAGCAGTGAGTGGAACAGCTCATACCTCCAATCATATCTTCATACGCTACACCAGAGCCAGATCTCTCCATTGTGAAGCCTCATGGGTACTGGCTGTCCCTTCCCCGTGTGGCAACCCCAGTCACAATGTCTGTCTATACTGGCACCCCCACCCCAATGGAGGAATGAACTTCCCACAGTGGTCAGGACAGCAGGATCAGACCTGCCTCTTCAGACTGCACCTTGGTTCCCCTCCCATCCCCACCCACTAGCACTCCCCTTAGCATTCCCCCCTTCATACCATAATTGAATGAATCCTGCAATTCAGGTTCATGGTGTTTTTACAGCTTTATGTTTTTACGGTTTTAGGTTCATCTTCTTTTGGGATTGTTATGGACGTTATCCATAATTTTTACGTATGTATGCACTGTACGTACATATTTATAATTTGTGCGTCGGTTATTGGTTAGCGCAGTTGAATTGTACTCGCGCTTTAGTGATATTGCATCTTCACTCATGGGTCTGAGAATGGCGGTAGCCAGGCCTGGCCCTATTGCTCATGTTAATCAGATGAATGCACTTATGGTCCTGCTGTATTGTACGTCGCTCTGGATAAGAGCAGCGGCTAAATTAATGTAATGTAATGTAATGGCCAATGACAGCTGGCACCATTACGCTCTGAATTATGATACCTAATGATGTTGATAAGTGGCTACTTCACAATTGCGCTCTGGACCCGACTCACACGGCAGGCAGAGAAAGAGGAGCGCTCACTGCAGGGAGGCCATGAGAGGGAAATGGGGAGGGGGTGACGGACATGAAAAGAAGACGGACAAAAGGGATGGCTGTAAGGGAGAAAGGCGTAACAAGGGCCACGTTAACAGGGATAACGAAAGATGCCAAAAGGTGCGAGAGGAGAGATGGAATGAGAGAGAAGAGGCGGGGCTCAATATTATCTGTGATGCATTCAGCCCACACGGGAGACAGTTCAGCACCCTCTCTTTACAGGAGGATTGTCTCCGCTATACGATTAACCGCGTAACCGTTTTCATACAAAACTGTATAACCATCTATATATACTGACTGTGTAGCCGCCTCCATACTGGACTATGCAACTGCTCTCATGCCAATCTATGTAACCACTCTGTATACTGAACTGTGTGAGATGTAAGAAATGTGTGAATTTAGAGCAAAATCATTAGTATTGCAAAGAAAAACATGTCCTTGAAAGCAAAAGGCAAATTTGTTTTATGCAAGAGCAAAACCTAAATCTCAATGTGAAAAAAAGGTGCGTAGGTGGGGTCTCATTGAGTGGGTGTAGTAATAATTTTGGGGGAGCTGTCACTCCAAATCCCGATTGACTAATAGACATGTACAGTATGTACCTTTTTTTTGTTGGAATACTCATGATTGTGTTCAGAATTCTTACATTTCTGCTCGCCTTTAACAGAGACAGCTCTATCGCCGTACGGGCGTTCATTTCATTTGCAGCAACTTTAGTGAAAACGAGTTCCTTTGAATTTTTTCCAGAAGTCGTAAGGTCACAGCAATGCCAGACGACAGGAGTCCTCTCAGCTGAAAACTCCTATAATGGGCTCATTTAAATGATAAATTCCCTTTATACTGCAAGTAGTGATAATCCTTATTTAATGAATGTCAAAGCAGCACTTGATTAAAAGCAAGAATGCTGTGCTCCGGCTGGTCGGGCTCTTACATTAGCCAGGGCTTGACTAATAGCACATTATTTGATGCCCTCATAACAACGCAATCATTTCCTTTGTCGCAGGCAATCTGTACATTACATCATCCGGCAGTGTTTAAATGGGAGAAACAGCCCAAGTATGGTTTGACATGTGTCTACGACACAATGGTTTCTATAGGTCCTTCCCACATGGAAATGACATCAGGTGTGCCACTTAGAAAAAGACAATGAGCATAATGGAACCCATGGACCTTACCCAGCATGCAACATGCTCTCAACCTGGACCTTACCCAGCATGCAATGCTCTGTCAACCTGGACCTTACCAATGCTCTCTCAAACTGCATCATTTATATGGAGTCCAAGTACCTTACCCGGCATGCAATGAACTAGTTACAAGGCTGGAGAACTGATTTTCTGACTACTTCATTTGTCATAGGGTTGCAATCTTATGGAGACACTGCTTGTGTATGCATGAGCAAGACACTGCACTGAGCCAGACTTTAAAAATCCAGGCAGAATTCCACTTGTGTGTGTGTGTGTGTGTGTGTGTGTGTGTGTGTGTGTGTGTGTGTGTGTGTGTGTGTGTGTGTGTGTGTGTGTTTGTGTGTGTGTGTGTGTGCCTGTGTGTGTGCACTGCGTTTGTGTGTGTGTCAGTAATATATGTACTTCAGTGACACTGAATTCATAAGTGGTTTCCAACCTTTGTGTAATAATGCAAATCCAAATGCATTATTTATAATATGAGTGCAGAGTCCTGTGAACTGCAGCTAAGAATGCATTTAATCTACAGTCAGTGGAGGGCCATACACCAGCTCTCAGGGGATAATGGCCAGTGGGACAGACACAGAAGGAATCCTCTCCACTAGGAACTGCTGGGGGAAGTAAAAAAAGAAATACCTACAACCGCACCTGGGATCCAAACTTTTCAAATGCTTCAAATGCACATAAACCCGCCCAAAGTACTGCTTGTGTACGGTCCACACAAAGCAAGCAAAAGTATTCAGCCACTGATAAATACAGCCCTCACTTTTACCACTTTTGCACAGCACTAAAAAAACAACTTACCTCAGAAGGCTACACAGGGTGTATACAGCAAACAAATGACACTTACTACATCCATATGTGAGAGGTTGAATATTCCAAAGACACTTAATTTGATAAGTGCAATTTGATAAATCTGAAAATGTATGGCTTCACTTCAACTAAGAAGTGCATAATAATAATAACAATAATAATAATAATAATAATAATAATAATAATAATAATAACATTGAGATTATTCCTGTGTATTATATAGAAGTTTATTATTATTCATTGGCAGGATAAGCCCCTTGAGATGTCACATCTCGTTTTCGAGGGGGTCCTAATTATTTCTCAGGGGCTATTATTTTCTCACACTACCAGGAAGAGTTTGCTATTTATTGAATTCATTATTAATTTATATCAAAGTTATTTATTTATATAAAGTAATTGATATTAAGTTATCATTACGTAGGTATACTTTGAGGGGAGAGGTGCTTGTTCAATATTCAGAGGAAACATCACATGGAAGTGGTGGGTTGACGCTTTTAATAAAAGTAATGCCGTTTGTGATACCGAGCGGAAAGGTGACAAACACTCATCTCCGCAGTTCTTTGCTTTAATAGCGCCGCTCCCCGGGAGAACTCTTTCAGCGGCGCGGCTAACAGCGGTGAAAACGGCGACGTGTTCAGAACGTACGCTCGAGCCTAAGAGCTTTAATCGAGAACAACAAGTGCAGCCGGAGTGCTTTTCGGTATATTTTTTTTGTCACAGAAGACAATGCACTGACAAAAGTCAAGATTTATAGCTACAGCTGTCTTAACTGAAGGGAAAATCGGGACCAAACAGTAGTGCTGTCATTCTTACAGAATTCTTACAGAGAACGATTGTTTATTGTATCTTTTTTTTTGAGAGATGACACACATTTGTCATTAAACCGTGAAACTGACTGAAAATCAATGTTGTTTAAGAAAAGAGACAACTGCGCCAAATGGTAATTCATCAAGCCAGTGTTGGAATTTCCAATTAAAGATATTACATGCAATTTAGAAATGTCTGCGCTGATATTACATTAATTGGTTTAAGTGCATTTATGTCATGATTTATGGATGGTATAGAATAAAGTGTTACTGTATATAGCTGTATAGATAATTCCATTACTGTATATTTACTCATAGCTCTGGCCATTTGTGTTTATGTACCTTCTAGACCATGAGTGTATAATGCTTTTTACATCCAAAGAAGCAGCACAGTAGCCAGGTATATTAGGGCAGTGCTCCCTTATTTATTATGCCTAGAATAGCTGACAATGTTACAAATTAGCTCCGTCCAATCTGTAAAAAAATGGTTTCATATTTTAGTAGAGGTTTGTTCGTAATTACAGTGACAGCGTATATGACTTGCTTCCCATATACACAGTTCCTGAGCTCCTGTTTTATACACAGTTCCTGTTTTGTATGCTTAGTGCACAGTGTCGTGGATGACAGGTGGACAAAAGGCCAAACATATCCTCTCATTCTACAGTGATATTTTCTTTTCTTTAAAAATTTATTTGAAGCTTCAGGTCCTAACTGGACGCCTCCCTCCAACAGGTATTATAAATTACTGTACCATTACAAACTATAACACCATTAAACTAGCCTGCCGTTAAACTACTCTACCGTTAAACTACTGTCCCATTAAACACCTGCACAATTAAACTACTCTACCGTAGATCTACTTACTGTACCATTAAACTCCTGTACCATTGAAATACTATTCCATTAAACACTCAGCATCTTACCTCTTTTATGCTGGAATCTTAAACTCCTCAAGAGGATTCATTGAGTTACCCTCTGTAGGTTTAACACAGGCTCAGAGAATGTACTGGACATTGTAATAAGTATAGTTCAACCAGAGGATCAGGGTAGCAAAAGGAGCCCTTTCTGTGGACCGATAAAACCATTTTGGGGTGGTCTCTGGGAAAACGGGCACAGTGGTCGAACAGACTTTAAAAGTAGTTTTCAAATTCACTAACATCAGACTTTTATTCAGGCACAAATTATCTTACAAATTAGTTTCAGCAAAATACTGAAATTAGTGGAGGAATACAACATTCCTTATGGAAAAAATGTTCATGCAGGAATACAATGTGACTTCTGATTGGATAAAGTGTTCATGCAGGAATACAGTTCTCTTTCTCTGATTGGATAGAGTGTCCATACAGGAATAAGGCGCTCTTTCTGATTGTATAGAGTGTTCATGCAGGAACACAGCGCTCTTTCTGATTGGATAGAGTGCTCATGCAGGAACACAGCGCTCCTTCTGATTGGATAGAGTGCTCATGCAGGAACACAGCACTCTTTCTGATTTGATAGAGTGCTCATGCAGGAACACAGCACTCTTTCTGATTGGATAGAGTGCTCATGCAGGGACACAGCGCTCTTTCTGATTGGTGTTCAGATACTGCGTTCACCATGGCATAGCTGGGTGAGCAGAATGGACTGAAGATTAGCCCTAACTGCAGTTTAAGCCTAATATTAACCCAAAACTTCAGCCTTAGACACAGCTTACAGATGGAAACGGGTCCCACAAGTTATTCTGCCAGATAAAATGGCTGCCAAATGAATGGGCAGAACAGGAAGAGCTCCCTTTCCACTCAAAGATATGTTCCAACCAAACACCTGGGGAAAATGTGTACATCTGGCATTCTTCAAAGCAGATATAACATGATAAATTTGTATGAAATTTAGTGTCTATATGTCTCACCATTATCAATGTAAAGGGCTTAAATGTGCTTTTCATTTACCTTAACAATGTGGTGATGTAACCATGAAAGTTCAATACTTTATAAGGGCTGGGGGGGGGTGGGGGGGGGGGGGGGGGGGGGGGGTACACTGACCAAAAGCTAAGCACAATGTTATGCAATGTAGGATAAGAGACAAGAAGAAAGTAAAATAAGAAGAATTAAAAAAAAATGGTGTAAAAGGAAGATGTTCTTTATCTCGATTCTACTTACAGGTAATAAGAGTAGGAATGCGCATGTCTTCTGAGGCATGAAGATGAGCACCAAAGAAAAGGACAAACAGGTTCATTAGTTATCTGTGCCGCCCGCATGGACGAGGAAGAGCTGATGAAGGAAGTGTCTGGTTAAAATGGGTCAAAAAACATTGGAAGCTGTTCCCTACGGACCCTGGGCATCTCAATATATGTCACAGTCAATCAAATAAACCCCCCACACACACACACACACACATAACTCAGTGCGCTTTCGATCCACGCCCACCTCGGTAGACCTGACTCGCCTCTGTCTGCGCCTGTCTCGCTCCCGCCGCGAGGCGTTCGCGGCCTTCGTCTAATACAAACACATTAGTTGCTGCTGTGTAAGCAGCGCGACTGGCTTTTGGTCCTTTCAAAACCCCCTGAAAGCGATGCAAATGTCTGGCTGGAGAGATGGAGAAACTGAGAGAGACAGACAGAGAAAAGGGGCGGGGCAAAGGTGAGGTGTTGGAAGGGGGTGGGCTGGATGGGGTTCTGTTCTACCATTTTGTAGTGCGAGACAGACAGGAAGTACCGCCGCCGCAGACGGCTCTGGGTGCGGACAGACTGCCTTTTGGACACTGAGCCCTAGCTGAGGAGGCCGTCAGCGAAGAGGCAGGACATCCGCAGACGACAACAGCAAGCAGAAACCGAACTGCAACTAAGAGACCAGATGGTACCTGTTATTCCGCTAATCTAATGAAATGCGAGTGCATGAATGGGTTTGCAATGACGTCTACGTAGTCAAACAAATATCTGTCTTTGTGGTATGCATCGTTAAGGTTGGAGTACAAATTAAAGGGTGTTAACTGTGTCCTCTGCAGTGCATGATGGGTAATGATGGGGGATCTATTACACCCCTCTCGGTGTGTCAGAGGGAGATGTGATATTTGCTACGGTGTCGATCGGGAGTAAATTCAGAAGCTGGAGCTAGCAACTCAGCAAGCTGAACCGAATGAGTCGGATTAGCGTGCGCTGTTCAATCTGGTCTGTTTTTTGTTTTTTAAACAGTCTAATTAAAAACGGTTTGATCCAGTTTAATTGTACGCTTTATTTGCATACGTGATGTGTGAGACCTATGGAGCAAATTAATGTTTCTCATTAAAGAGTGACTGCAATTTAATTAAACACCAACGATGGCTTGCAAACTTTTTTTTGCACTTAAATTGCTAAATATAAAACTGCTTATATTTATACAGTATTCATTTCTGTCGATTTGAGTTTCTGAGTTGGTTAACGGTCAGAATGGTGCAGACCATCACGTGAGCTCCTACTGCAAGGTCAGTTCCGCAGCATCCTACGGTGAAGACCACCCCAAAGAACGTTCCAGGGCAAAGAGACACTTCCTGTTTTGCTTTACAACGCAGTTCAACTCAATACATACTGTACTTACGTAGCTAGGCATGTCACTATTTGTATTTACAGAAAAACTAGTCTCAAGTTTAAGTAAATGCCCAAAACTGCACATAGGACAACCTTCTTTAAATGCATTTAGATTTTATGAATGTACAATCCTGCACAGACAGACTTTAAAACTGTCATTGGCTTGCCATCTCAATATCCAAATAATCAAGTGTTGAAGAAGGCTCTTGTGTTTTTTGCCATTGTTAAAACCTAATTAGAGCACAGGTCGAACTCATGTATTGACATTTTCTTTGAGTAATGACTACGAGTAATGACAGCCCCCCCCCCCGACCTCAGTCTGCAAACTTTAATTTCAATCAGTCGCCTTAACAGCAGAAGCCCACTTAAAAGCAACCAGTCAGCCACAGGAAAGAAAGAAAACTGTTCTGTGGTGATTTGCTCTCTTCTCTTCCCCCCGGCTTCCACGTCTAATGAATTCTGTTTGCACTGAAAGCCTTTCATTACGCAAAGGTGTGAGGACCGTGAAAGAGTAAACGATAAAGCTTCTACACTTCTTTATCTCCCATTTCTCGGTCATACACTGCCTGGCCAAAAAAAAAGTCGCCGTTGCACCCCCCGTCATGCATAGTGCCCACTGTACAAGCCTCTGGAGGCAGTGTTATGATCTGGGATTGCTTCAATTGGTCAGGTCAAGGCTCAGCAACATTATGCAGCAATAAAATGAAGTCAGCAGAGTACCTGAATGTACTGAATGACCAGGTTATCCCATCAATGGGCATATTCCAGGACAACCATGCCAAGATTCATCGGGCTCAAATTGTGAAAGAGTGGTTCAGGGAGCATGAGGAATCATTTTGACACATGGAGTCCTGACCTTAACCCCATTGAAAGTCTTTGGGATGTGCTGGAGAAGACTTTACGGAGTGGTTCGACTCTCCCGTCGTCAATACAAGATCTCGGCCAAAAATGAATGCAACTCTGGATGGAAATAAATGTTGCACGTTGCATAAGGTTGTCGAAACAATGCCATGACGAATGCGCGCCGTAATCAAAGCTAAATGCGGTCCAACGAAATATTAGAGTGTGTGACTTTTTTTTTGGCCAGGCAGTGTATTTAACCATTTCACCAGTCCATGGGGAGGGCGTGTCTGATATGACGATTTTGTAGCATCCCCGACACGGTTCAGCCATGGTACGCCTTTTTGCAAAAAATCGTGGAGATCGACTTTTCTGAAAAGATATTTCGGATATGACTGCTGACCAGCCAATGTGCTAACCAGTGTTTTGAAAAGCCTTGATTAGCTGTAATGGTATTCAATCAAGGGTGGTGGATTGTGACACTATGTTGAAGTAGAACAGCATTAAAAAGGCAGTCATTGTTGTTACCGATGGTCAACAGGCGTGTCACTTACTGGGAAAAACTCTGTGCTAACCATGGTTCCGTACCCTCGTCTTTGACATCATGCGCCCATATGTTTCAGGATTATGAAATCATGTAATCACCATGACTTTGCTTATTAACCATATTAACACAAAGTCCAAAGCACAAATGAAGCTACGCCGCTCCTCTAGAACACGCCAATGATTATTCCAAGGCTCATATTCTCTCTGTGTGGCTGTGGGAACAGATTTATTTCACAAAGGAACATTGTGGTACAAGGAGTATTATTCCTGCTTACAGGACCCTCCTTACAGTGATATTCTATGTTAAAATATAATTGGTAGCACTTTTTGCAAGGCCGGCGATAAAGCAGACACGCATCAAGAAGCACTTAGGACAAAACGAAACAATATGCTCGCAAATCACAAGAATGTGCAGCGTACGGACGCTACAATATATCACAGTGATATAAACTGCAACCCTACAGACATCTGCAATTTATAATAAACTGTTATGCTTGTAGTGCGATCGCGTTAATGTTCCCCCTCTGCCATAACTACACTCTTACCCTGATAATTGCACAAGGTCAGCCTTGTAAATCCATTAAAGGTGGTAAGGAACGAGCACTGCATAAGTGACTGGTCTGGGTGCTGTTCCCTGCACGCCCAACACCCCCTGGTACTCGAATCGTGGTCCTCGAGGTCCGAGACCTGCTGGTTTTCCACCGACCCTTTACCTGGGAGTCAGGTGTGAAGACAATTTGGCCAATCAGTACCACTAATTGTTCAGTTAATAACCAGGGAGAAAGAAAACCAGGGCCGGATTTGGATTTCAGGTCCAGATTTGAATATCCTTGCCCTACACCAGGGGTCTTCAACTTTATCCCAAAAGGGCCGGTGTGGGTGCAGGCTTTTGTTCCAACCACACCTGATTCTACTAATCAGGGTCCTTAGCAAAGACTCTAGTGATTGATTAGTAGAATCAGGTGTGTAACTGCTTGGTTGGAACAAAAGCCCGCACCCACACCGGCCCTTGCGGGACAAGGTTGAAGACCCCTGCCCTACACTATTGCTCCCCTTCATAAAACTATAACAAAGTGGATAAAGAACTTTCTCGTAATTATTAGGTAAACGAATAACTAAGAATTGTGTTTCGTGGTGGCCAGCTGTTATTTGAACGGTCTCTTTTTTTTCGCCTGAACGAAAGCAGTTTGTGGCCCTCTTACTACCTGCTGTACTTCCAGATATCCACCCATCCCCCCCCCCCCCCCCCCATCCTCTGATATTGTGATTCAGCTGTTGTTGTTGTTGTTTACAGTGCTGAGATCACAGGCACCAAGTCACCGAGTACGACAGATAATGAAAAATATCTTCTGACAAAGGCACAAAGTGGGTCCTTGACCAACTGCTGATCATGGAAATGTATACCCTGACATCCCACACGTGTGGGCGTTAGGTCACTGCAAGTATTGCCAGGTAAAAAAATAAAAAATTGACATAAAGCTCTCCAGCCCACGGCAAACCTAAAAGAGTCACCTCACGCACCAACCAGCACAAATAGAGGCTAATTGGCTCAGTGTTAACTGGATATCTGCCTACTCCTACAATAGGAGTGGGGTGGTACAATTTACATTTGCTTGCTAATTAAGCCGATTATGGTTTTGAGAGCAATGCGTTAGAACACTCGACATGTATCAATGCTTTTTGAACTTGATACATTCAATGCAAGCCAAGAGCAGCCTGGCTTCTTTTGACAAAGATCAGCAAAGCCCGCGCAACTAGGGCTTTGCATAAATACAGAGGCTGATGCGGGTAGATTGCCGCCATCAGAACAGCCAGTCGATACTGCCAGAGCGCGTGACCGATATATAAGTCTCCATCTTTTTTATTTAGATTGCTTTTAAACAGAGCTGCTGACATCATTCTCACGGTATTAATACAGGAGCGTGACAGCTGCAGCAGCCAAAGGTGGAGATGAATATTAATACACAGAAGCCGCTTACTGTACATTCAGTCCTGCAGTCAAACAATAGCCTCGTTTTTTTATTTTTTTATTTTTTTGTCACTGAGCACTTGGCCACAATATTTTAAGATTAATTCCCAGTTCTTAGGCGCCCCAGCTAAACAGTATTACGCAGGTTAACCGTTCCATTTGCAGAGAGAACAAGTAAATATATTTACTTGCACATTCAAAACTATCTAATATATGGAGTATTGATTTAGAGACAGGTGTCATTGTTTCATGAGAATTGCATCTTTATTATTTATATTTTGAAGATGTTATATTTGTCATATATATATATATATGTTATATTTTGAAAATGTAAAATGCTGTATAACACTGACAACTCGTATAATTAGTATCACATGCAGTATGAACACAAACACGCAAACATAAACATGCAAAAGCATGCATGTACACATATGCATAAACACATGTTCACATGATACAAACAACCACAAGCAGTGCTTAGCAAGTCGGAGCCTGGTCTGTCGATCATTTTAAAGATAGAGCGCTATAACGTTTGTTTCAGAAACACTTCTTCAGCCGAGATCCTCAGAAACCTTGAGGATGCCAAATTAGGGTTGAAATGAAAACCTACAGGATGGTAGATCGCCAGGAAGGGGTTGGGCAGCCCTGCTATAAGGGATCCCTTATTATTTATTATTATTATTATTATTATTATTATTATTATTCCCCAAGTGGACAGTAGCAATAGTGATGGTAATGAAAACAGCTATTTTAGTTGTATATAAATTTTAAAAAAGTACAAATTTTTGTCTGCTCTTGTTCAGATTGTTCTCTCCAGTTTCTAAATGATGCGCTTCACTTGTTCATTAAATTCCAGTAACACCTGTCAAGATGTACCTGGATTTTTGGCCCTGGCCCTACATCGCAAGGCTGCATTCTCTGCCAAAGGCGTTCGTTTCCTCCAGCTCCACCTATCACTACCCATAAATCCACTTGAGCCACTTCTCCGAACACAGAGCACTATTAACGCATCCATCAGTGAGCCGCTATGGATTATCTGACCTGAGCGTGTGGCTCATTGAGCCATTAGCATTCCGCGCCATCGCAGCGTTGCTCTGCGCACACATTACAGCAGAACACACGCGCGTGTGCCTGAACGCCATTCATTATGTCAGACCATATTAATCACACACAGAGCAGGCAGGGTGTGTTTTATGTTTGCTAATAGAGGTTATGGAGGGAGTGTCATATGTGCTAACAGAGCTTATGGGGTGTGTGTGTTATGTACGCTAACAAAGCTTATGCAGGGAGTGGGTTATGTACGCGTACCGAAGTAATGCTAGGAGTGTGTTAAGTATATTATGGAGGGTGGTAGAATTGCAGTCATCAGCATCTGTCACCTGGACCTGTCTGAATGAACCCACACACACAGGCTATGCCTGCTTCATGCAGCACAACTGAGGCTGAGTTACAAGTCTGGACAGGCTGTGTGACTACAGCAGGACTGAGGCTGAGTTACAGGTCTGGACAGGCTGTGTGACTACAGCACGACTGAGGCTGAGTTACAGGTCTGGACAGGCTGTGTGACTACAGCAGGACTGAGGCTGAGTTACAGGTCTGGACAGGCTGTGTGACTACAGCAGGACTGAGGCTGAGTTACAGGTCTGGACAGGCTGTGTGACTACAGCACGACTGAGGCTGAGTTACAGGTCTGGACAGGCTGTGTGTCTACAGCATGACTGAGGCTGAGTTACAGGTCTGGACGGGCTGTGTGTCTACAGCATGACTGAGGCTGAGTTACAGGTCTGAACAGGCTGTGTGTCTACAGCATGACTGAGGTTGAGTTACAGGTCTGGACAGGCTGTGTGTCTACAGCATGACTGATGCTGAGTTACACGTCTGGACAGGCTGTGTGTCTACAGCACGACTGAGGCCGAGTTACAGGTTTGGACAGGCTGTGTGTCTACAGCATGACTGAGGCTGAGTTACAGGTCTGGACATACTATGTATCTACAGCATGACTGGGACTGAGTTACAGGTCTGGACAGGCTGTGTGTATACAGCACGACTGAAGCCGAGTTACAGGTCTGGACGGGCTGTGTGTCTACAGCATGACTGAGGCTGAGTTACAGGTCTGAACAGGCTGTGTGTCTACAGCATGACTGAGGCTGAGTTACAGGTCTGGACAGGCTGTGTGTCTACAGCATGACTGAGACTGAGTTACAGGTCTGGACAGGCTGTGTGACTACAGCACGACTGAGGCTGAGTTACAGGTCTGGACAGGCTGTGTGACTACAGCAGGACTGAGGCTGAGCTACAGGTCTGGACAGGCTGTGTGACTACAGCACGACTGAGGCTGAGTTACAGGTCTGGACAGGCTGTGTGTCTACAGCATGACTGAGGCTGAGCTACAGGTCTGGACAGGCTGTGTGTCTACAGCACGACTGAGGCCGAGTTACAGGTTTGGACAGGCTGTGTGTCTACAGCATGACTGAGGCTGAGTTACAGGTCTGTACAGGCTGTGTGTCTACAGCACGACTGAGGCTGAGTTACAGGTCTGGATAGGCTGTGTATCTACAGCATGACTGAGACTGAGTTACAGGTCTGGACAGACTGTGTGTATACAGCATGACTGAGGCTGAGTTACAGGTCTGGATAGGCTGTGTGTATACAGCATGACTGAGGCTGAGTTACAGGTCTGGACAGGCTGTGTGTATACAGCATGACTGAGGCTGAGTTACAGGTCTGGACAGGCTGTGTGTACACAGCATGACTGAGGCTGAGTTACAGGTCTGGACAGGCTGTGTGTATACAGCATGACTGAGGCTGAGTTACAGGTCTGGACGGGCTGTGTGTCTACAGCATGACTGAGGCTGAGTTACAGGTCTGGACGGGCTGTGTGTCTACAGCATGACTGAGGCTGAGATATAGGTCAGGGGCCGGTTGCACCAGCTATACGTAAGTTCAAACGTAGGCTAGTTATAACGTAAGTGTTTACTAAATGAAGGTTTACACATTACTAAATAAAAATGGGTTGCACCACACAAACTAGTTTGTACGTTGAGCTTAGTAGCTACTAAATATTTACACCTACCCCTAAGGAGGTGTAAATTGTGCCGTAACCATAACCAACAGAAAACAAAATGAAAACATGGCCCGTTTAGAGCGTTTCGGAGGCTCTTACCGTTATTCCTACTAAACCGTTGTTTTGAAATCTTGTTGCCATTCAGTTGTTGCAAGCAAATATTTTAAAAATACACAAATAAACTGTAACCGTCTGTTCATCTAATTGGCTACCTCCGCCGTTTCTTCAGAAAACACTGTAAAAATAGTTGACGCGTGGAAAACGTTCAGTTTCAAAACAAAGTTCTTTATAGTTCAAAAGAGGCAAACAGAACACTCCCGTTATGTAACTTAGGTATGTAACTTGTAATTTTCCATATATTTTCAAAGCACATAATGGCTGTAACATAAATAAATAGGCTAAACAAACAAATAAGGATATTTTGAATTGTATTCGTAAAAACATAAACATGCACACATTGTAATTCTGTTCAATGTTCTATTTTTTTCCATGGAATGCAAAATAGACGTAGCCTGTTAAACTCAATGCAAGTTGATTTCCGTGTTTACATTGTAGCTTGTTGATTGATTGGTTATGGATTTGTTATCGTCATGATAAAATGACAATGTTTACCTTAGTATTGAACTAAGCATTACTTAGTTTTCACTAGCTAAGACATTACTTACGTATTGGTGGTGCAACCGAATTTAGTAAAGCGATAGTTTGAAACTAACTAGTAGCAACTAAGGACCTAGTAAATACTTTACGCGCAAACTTAGTCACGAACTTACGTATGACCGGTGCAACCCAGCCCTGGACAGGCTGTGTATCTACAGCAAGACTGTGGCTGAGTTACAGGTCTGGACAGGCTGTGTATCTACAGCAAGACTGAGGCTGAGTTACAGGTCTGGACAGGCTGTGTATCTACAGCAAGACTGAGGCTGAGTTACAGGTCTGGACAGGCTGTGTATCTACAGCATGACTGAGGCTGATCCCTGTGTACATTAGCATGTGCTGACTGAGCAATGCCTGTGAGAGCTCCAGCTGTGGAACGCTACGAGGCGTTAATGATCCGGAACGTACCGAAAAACTCTGAATCCATCTAGTCAACCAGTGCAAAACCGCACAGCCTTCCAAGCAACCGCTAGCGCTGTCTGTGGGGAACGTGTTCATTTGAACCTTCACTTTGGATTCAAGCTTCTCACACTCATTCCAGCGGACATTAACGGCCTTAGACAGCTACATGTGACCTGGAACCGGAGATTTATTAGATGAGATTGAAATGCTTGAAAGACCTTTCGAGTGTAGATGAGGAAACATGTCAGCGATCAGACGGGCAGAGAGAGAAAGGCATGCTGGGAAGCGCAGCTAGAGAAAGCCACAGCGCCTAATGAAACTGAATTAGTGTACCACTCCAAAGAGGTTGTGACACTTTTAGTAGAAAATAATTACTAATTTGACATGGAATGTAAAACAGTGTTTTAAGCCTTCCTCTTGGAGGATGAGAGCAAGTAAAGTGCGGAAAGTGTTGCACTAAGAGCAGTCATTATTGTGCCAGAGGCTTATGCAAATTCCACTTATTGAAAGGTGTACTTAGTCTACAGTGCATGAAATTCACTCTCTGAATTTAGCCCGTTTAATATGCTAATTGAGTGGCCTTGGTCTTTATGTAGCTTGTCAAAAACGGCCTGTCTTCTGCATGTCACTGCACTATATAAAAGCCGGCAATGAACTGGAGGATGTAAATATATGGGAGACACTGATCGGAGCTCTTTGTATTACATTACATTGTATGGTTACACTATTGGATGCCGACATCAACCACATATTGTAATTAAACAATGCTTAGACAGTGTTGACTTACATCCTCTATTCATGTCTACAGCAATGCTCACTGTGCTTATCTTTTAGTCACACATAGTTTTTTCGCAAAAATTATGCTTTACGGTAACATTTTCTTTGTAAGCACTAAATAAACAATCATAAATGCTTATGTAAATAGGCACATGGTATGTTATGACACCACTGCCATTTCCATATTCATTACCATGGCATGCCAAGCGAAACACACCAAATGCCTAGTTGTAGTTTTAGACTCAAGCATTTATGAATGTTTATGTAGTGCTTATGAAGTTGCTATGCAGTGATTATGAATGTGTCACATAGCCCGTATGAAGGACCGAGCATAAATGTTAGTTTTCTTTTCATTTATGTATTGATCACAAAGCACAAGGCCGTGAAACACGGTAATGGGACAAAATTAAATGGCTGGAAAATATTGGTCACGTGACGATGGCAACAGAGGGCATTGCTGTAAGTATGAACAGAGGCTTCAGTCTGAGAGAATCAAGGCTTGGCGTTTTCGTGCATGCGGACGAGATGAATGGCGAAATCCGATAACACAGACGAGGTGGAAAAAAAACAAAACGATGTGGTGAGAAAATAAGTGAAAATGCATAGCTAGAAATAAACATACAATACCCCACGCTCAGAGCTCTCCATGTGTGTATTTCTCTAGGAGTCGCAGGTTCGAGAGGAGGAAGAAGAGACAGGGTGTAAGACTATCGCGTTGCCACAAAATCTATTTTAAAGGGTTAGTTCGGAATTTTGGACATAATGTCTCGTTTACGACTTACCCATGATGTTGTTCATTGATGGAGACCATTTTCAGCTGATTCCATGCTGTCCTTCTTGTGGACATAAACACGTTGCTAATGCTAGCGCAACTCTATGGTAACCGGTAGCATCCACCACCAAACGCACTCCACAGTGCACCCCATGCAAATTAAATACAACGACAGTCTATCGGGGTTAATTTGAGTGTTTATACCATCATTTGTGAAGTCAAACTATCGTTGAATCCTTTACTTTGTGTTGACCTATATTCTCTGTGGAAGTAGAATATACAGAGAAGATACTTTACGTTACCTACGAATGTAGTGCCGGCACTGGTCGACTACAACAACAAAGAAGAGCAACAAGTTGCAATGGCCACGTTCGAAAGATATACAGTATGTTTGACTTTGAAGAGGATGATGAGGAGTTTAGTTTATCTGGCAAACCTTACTTGTACAAACCAGAATATACGGATGAAGAACTGAAAGAGATGGATGCTCAGAGGGCAAAAAGCGCATTGGTAGAAAAGACGGATCAACCCCCGCCTGTTGCTGCTGCAGAGAACCGGGAAAGGACATCGGGAGACTGGTGGTGCCACTGCAGAAAATGCGTACAAACGTAAAGTATTGCTCCGCCGCCGTACTTCCACAAAGAATATAGGTCAGCACAAAGTAACGGATTCAACGATAGTTTGAAAAATGATGGTATAAACACTCAAAATAACCCCGATAGACTGTCGTCGTATTTTATTTGCTTTGGGTGCACTGTGGAGTGTTTAAATGCGTTTGGTAGTGGATCCTACCGGTTACCATAGAGTTGCGCTAGCATTAGAAACGTGTGTATGTCCACAAGAAGGACAGCATGGAATCAGCTGAAAATGGTCCCCATCAATCAACAACATCATGGGTAAATAGTAAATGAGACATTATGTCCAAAATTCAAAACTAACCCTTTAACGTGTTAAATTTGACAATCGATGCACACAGATGCTTTATAAAGATGACATTTCGTACCACAAATCCATGCCGTTCGGCCGAGAAGTGAACAAATGAATGAATACATCAACATTCCTAAATATGTTCATGCTTTGAAAAGTGATTGACAAGGGCGCACAGAAGGCATAGGTCCTCTGCTTCGGCGGATGAGCATGCATGAATGATTCTCAGTGTGTCTGAGCTAAGCTAAAGCACTGGTGTGATGGATGGATGGTTTCCAAATTATTGTGTCAGGAAGGGGTAATTGAAAGATGGCATTTTACATGTAACCTTCAGTTCCCTCATAAACCTCATAAAGAGTGCATGCTATTGATATTCTATGAGAAAGCGATAGACTCACCTAGCACACCACAGTCACCTCCCAAACAGTGTCACCTCCCATCCACAGTCACCACCCAAACAGTGTCACCTCCCATCCACAGTCACCTCCCATCCACAGTCACCACCCAAACAGTGTCACCTCCCATTCACAGTCACCACCCAAACAGTGTCACCTCCCAACCACAATTACTTCCCAACCACAGTCACTCCCATCTACAGTCACCTTGCTTCTACAGTCATCTCCCAGCCAGTGTCACCGCCCAACCACAGTCACCTCCCAACCAGTGTTACCTCCCAACCACAGTCACCTCCCAACCAGTGTTACCTCCCAACCACAGTCATCTCCCAACCAGTGTTACCTCCCAACCACTGTCATCTTCCAACCAGTGTTACCTCCCAACCACAGTCATTTCCCAACCAGTGTTACCTCCCAACCACAGTCATCTCCCAACCACAGTCACCTCCCAACCACTGTCATCTCCCAACCACAGTCACCTCCCAGAATCCCAGTCACTAAAAGTAATACCAGACTGATCTAGTAGCAGAGACTTAGAGAGTCACTTAGAGAGTTTTTAACCGCAATGTTTTCTTTTTTTCCAGTTTGGAAACCACCACTCTGTCAACCTCGACTCCTCTTCACCCTGCTGCACATTAGCAGTCACTGCAGGGAAGGAATACATTTGATCTGCAGTTGACAGACTAACTGCATGTATCTGATTGGCCAGAGTAGTCGCATCAGTGAAATGCTAACCTAATCATGCACTGGGGGCCTGGGGAACACTAGCGTAAAGCTAACCTAATCATGCACTGGGGGCCTGGGGAACACTAGGGTAAAGCTAAGCTAATCTTACACTGGGGGCCTGGGGAGAACTAGCGTAAAGCTAAGCTAATCTTACACTGGGGGCCTGGGGAGAACTAGCGTAAAGCTAAGCTAATCATGCACTGTGGGCCTGGGGAGAACTAGCGTAAAGCTAAGCTAATCATGCACTGTGGGCCTGGGGAGAACTAGCGTAAAGCTAAGCTAATCGTACACTGGGGGCCTGGAGAACACTAGCGTAATGCGAAGCTAATCATGGGGCCAAAGGTCAAAGTAAAGCCCATGTACAGGCCTGCGCCCGCAAAATGCCCCAAATTCAGTCAAGAAAACACGCACAAGCCTAACCAAATCGGCCTCTGAATTCCCATACGGTTTATCCATACAGTGCCAATAATGACTCCCAGAAATATTCTTGAAATAATGCAAAGACTTTATAATAACAGTGAACACAACAGAAACAACATTATCTCTCAATATCCTTGTCAACAGTCAAACTGCCACTCATTTTAAATTTCCCTCTGTAACACGCGGAAGGACCGACCCACATGCACACAGCGTGTGCCAAATCACGCCTGTAACCATGGAAATCCCACACACGAGAGTGCAGAAGCAGCCTCCTCTCCACTGCTACACTACAAATCAATCAAAAACCCTCCAATACCCGATAAAATTATGTAAGAATGTATCGGTTTCCTCTGTTTGTATGAAGTACTTTGCTGCTGCTTCCTGCATGATAAAGATAGAACATAATCAGCTATTATTATTATTATTATTACTAGCAATAGGGCAGGTAAATTAGCTAATGCATAATATGCCAATTGAGGATCCGACCATGTTACCAGTGACCAGCTGACCAGTTACTCTACCTTCCTGTTTTTGCAAGACTACAGCAGAAATCCCTTCAGACTCAGCCCACTGTCAATCTCCAGTAAATGCAGCACATAAACGGTCCATTACTGTTTTCCTCAGACAGTATTATTGTTCATTTTTGTACTTGTCCGTGAAGTAGGTATAGATGGGAAGAAAGTTCAGAAGCTACAACACGTGTGACCCCATTTATCTATAAACACATGATCCTTAAGACTCTGACAGCCGCAGTTCTATGAAGGCCTGAGAGCAAGAATCAGGCTTGTTATTGCTCAATAATGGAAAGAAGTAACGGTGTCGTAGTGCAGTGTCGTACTTATGACTGTGCTATGCAGTACTTAAGGATGCACTATAAGGCTCTTAAGAAGCACCTTTCACAGCTTGCTGAATTAAAACAATAGACTTTTTATTTTAGGTTAAAGAAGAAATTCCTCCACCCGTTATTCTGCATTCTGAACACGCAGTCAGCGATGGACATCAAATCCTCCTTTTAGGTGCATAAATACTTAAAGACAATTTAGGATGAAATTTATAAGAAGTGGATTTTAAGTGAAGCGCGAGGGCCCAGGAGCTAGTGCGAGTGCGCCAAGAAACATAAAATCACCATTAAGCCTCGTCAGGTTGTCCGGTTCACTCCCACGTTAATATTGTTTTTTTTAAAATGGAGCCTGTCAGTGCAGCTCAAAAACATATGTATCACCAGCTATGAAAAATTAAAACACCAGTTTACTCCCTTACAACAAGTGCTTTTCTGCAAATAATTCATCGGAGGTGAGAGGTATGAAAATGGTTCTGATATATAAAACAGTGGGGACCCACTGTCGGGGAGTAACAAGTATAAAATATGGATGACAGCAAAGCGGGGCACTTAAAGGTACTGGCGGCTAAGTGCTTTTCTCCCGTGACCCCGTTCCACATCTAACGGCAGGGACGGGCGGCTGATAGCCTCAACTATTTATGAGAATAGCGTTTCCAGTTGCCTGGCTTACACAGGCGCGCGCTTACGGACACACACTCACGGAGCCGGCGTCAGGCTCCCTTCTGTCTTGCATTAATTAACACACACCGCAGAGCGGGTGTTAGCGCACTCCGGCCATTTCTCTAGAGGGGGGGGGGGGGGGGGGGGCTTTTCTTCCACCTCTGCAAAAACTCAAAAAACAAACTAAACTAAATCTATAAACGTCTTCGACAGATCACTATTGGCTTTTTTAAATTATTATTTATTTTATTTTCAGGGCCTTCTTGGAATGCGGTTCTTGTCATAATATCATTTTCTAATCTTTCTGCGTCTGTAATATTGGACAACGTCTGTGGGCCCTTGAAAAAGCGCTATATAATACTGAACGTATTACTAACGCTGTAGGGCACATTGACCACCGTAGTGGAATGCACTGAGCGCGCTCAGACGTCCTCATTAGAGCAACTGCTCCCAACGCCATTAAACCCGCCCAGGTGTGCGCAGAGAGGCGTGTAATTCGAAACCTGAAGGAGCCGCGGACGGCGCTCATTAGAAATGCATGAAACCGAACAGCGCCAGCTCTCCCGCTCCCTTTGCAAGCTGGCGTAAGACATGGGGAAATGGGCACGGACGCCTAATGTCCTGATTTGCATGCGATTAAGAGGACGCGCAAAAGGGCGTTTCCACAGTATTACCTTTCAGATCCAACACCTGGCCGTCAATGACATCGCACAGGTGGGGATAGGTGACGCCTCAGTACATCTAAATATGCCTCGCGGACGTGTAGGCAATCAATGACACTCGGAATAACACTAAAAAGGTGAGGGATATAAGGTAAACAATGACATCACTGCTCTGCATCCCCAGGGGAATGGGCAGGCATCATGTCCACAAATAAGCCGGCATCGATGGCAAGCAAGTCTTCAGAGAGATGAAACTCCGAACTACATTGTTACTAGTTCTGACGATGTTCCTACATTCTTTAAAACATTATAAAATGTATAAAACTAAAGCAAATGCATGTCAGCGGTCTTCATTTCTGCAGATGTGAGAAAGACAAGCAGTTGATAATGAACTGATTGGCTGCTAAAGTTGCGGATTCCAGTGGAAATACAAACATGCTCACAATGGCTGGGGTAAACTGAGCTGTATAAAACAAGGGGAGATTTGTATGTGGCTTTCTGCTAACTGAACTAAGTTAAAGTTTGTGTGCTTTGCATTTGAAACTTTCAATTAAACCTGCTTTCTTTCCTTTTTTTTAACCTGTGCCTTCATTAATGGTTTTTGACATTTATATTTGGGATTGCAGAGCCACACACTGTTTCTAATCGCAAGCTACACTCATTCCTAAGAGGAAATGGTTAGTTGTGTGTTTCCATGGAAATTAGGTTGAATAAAAAATCCAGTTGACACTTTGGCCTTTTTTGCTGTGTTTTTTCCTAGAACCATTGTGTTGGCTTCTTTGACATACATAGACTTACATGAGCATTAGTCAATAGCACAATAATATATACAACATGACTCACAATACATTAAACAAACATTATAAAACGTTAAGTATTTCCAAACCTAATTGCTGCTTTTTATTTAGACATAGCTTCTGTAATGGCATTAATGACAATGCTCAAGTTAAAGCTAACACTACTAACACAAATCTCAAACTAACAGTAACACAAAGCTAAAGCTAACACTATCTCAAAGCTAAAGCTAACACTAGCACAAAGCTGAAGCTAACAGTAACACAAAGCTAAAGCTAACACTATCTCAAAGCTAAAGCTAACACTAGCACAAAGCTGAAGCTAACAGTAACACAAAGCTAAAGCTAACACTATCTCAAAGCTAAAGCTAACACTAGCACAAAGCTGAAGCTAACAGTAACACAAAGCTAAAGCTAACACTAGCACAAAGCTGAAGCTAACAGTAACACAAAGCTAAAGCTAACACTATCTCAAAGCTAAAGCTAACACTAGCACAAAGCTGAAGCTAACACTATCTCAAATCTCAAACTAACAGTAACACAAGGCTAAAGCGAACACTATCTCAAAGCTAAAGGTAACAGTAGCAGAAAGCTAACACTGCCTGGAAAACTCCAGCATAGGTAGGGCCTCCTGTAAGGTGGAATAGACTGGTGTTTTACAGGGAGTCAGGACATCATCTATTGTTCTTATTTAGTAAGTTCTAGCACCGTGATACTGGAATAATTTCACTGGCTCAGTGTAATTTCATAAGTAGCTCTATCTTTCTTCAGCGCAGATCGGCACTGGTTTCAAATAACGGCAGGAGAGTCGATGGCAGCTTAGACATCTGTGTCCTATGCACAGAAACCAATCACAAGCTTTTAAATGGCAGTTGCTCCGCCCACCCACATGTTAGGCCTTGTTTAATTGGGTGGACTAATGAAGGGGTGGGGAAGGACAAATAATATAAAATGGCCCTGCACTACAAAATGGCATGAGCAGTATGACATTGGGGAGTTTGAGAGAGAGGGAGAGAGAGAGAGAGAGATAGAAAGAGAGATGTAATGGGAGTAAGCCAGTGTGCATGCTTAACGAGAGACAGAAAGCTATGTATGCAGAAAGCACATCTGAAAAACCCCCCACACATCCTCATGTCCCCTAAGCTGGTCTAGGAGAAATTGACCCCAAAAAACACCCCAGTCACAGGGGTCATGGGCTCTCAGTCCGGGGGACCCCTGCGTATGCTTCTTTACCTTCCAACCTCAACGGCAACCGTAACACACTCTGAATCATTCCTAATTTGACACTTTTAATGCCCGTTTGAGGGATGATTTACCCCCGTAAGGTCTAAAGGTGATATTGTGTCCGTGATAGCTATGCCTGAAGTGTATTCACACCCTGGGACTTTTAAATCAGTCAGAGGACATAATGCTTCCGTTCTCTTGAATGTGCATTAATGGAAAACGGTTACGTTTTTAAAAAATATATTAAATCGTAGACTGGCAGGTAAAATCATCGGGGTCCTATTTGCTCAAAGTGTAGACACCAGGCCTGTGTCCGAATCACAGCCCTATCTACTGCATCCCGTCTCCTGGGTACTTTTATACTAGCAGCTGTGTACTGTTTAGTATGCAACGTGCAGTATGAAAAAAAATATCCTCCATACTATTTTCCGAATGTACTGTGGAAGTATCGTAAGACGCCCCACCCTTGCGCTGCCATGTTACGTGTTGTTGTTATTGAAGGAAAATGTCAGCGAAGCTGCGCCTCATTTTTAACACGAAGCTGCGCGTCATATCTATGCGACCAAAATGTCAGCGTACTTCTTGAAAACGTATGCTCTCAAATATACTCAGCGAAACCCTGGACGTAAGTATATCATCCAGGGGTTTTAAGCATACTGCATTAAGAGATTAATTTTGCTTACTTAACTACTTTTTCATCCTGTCTACTCAACAAGTATACTCAATAGTGTGGAAGGGTGCTGATTCGGACACAGCCCTGGTCACTGAAACAAAACCAGTTTGTGGAAAACATTCAGAGTTTGAGGCGATGAGGTAACTCAGCATACAGAGGGGGGGAGGGGGGGTGTAGGGCCAGGTTTGGGGGACCCCCTGACTGAGATCCCGCGAGCCCGCGCACGCTCTCGCTGGGTACCTGCGTTTAAACGTCAGCACCACGCCCAGGAGGATGATGACGAACATGAGGATCCCGGCGATGACTCCCGCCATCTTCACCGTGCTGTCCACCTGCTTCTCCGGCTCCACGGCGTTGGAGTTCTGCGTGGAGGCGCCTGCGTTGGGGGGGAAACATCACAGAGAGGGGGAGGGAGTTTACCCAGCGACCGCGCGTACACGCTCGCCACAAACACAGGGAGGGGAGAGAGAGAGCGAGAGAGAACGCAGGCCACCACGGCACAGGCACGCACACGCGCACGCACACGCACGGGCATGCAATCCTCCGTGCTTGTGCGGGACACATTTAACTGGCATGGAGTCGTGGAAGAATGAGCCACACGTCTATCACCAGTCTGTTAGGCATGCTGCCGTGTCCAAGGGCTTTAGAAACGGGAACAATCAAGTCTTTATTCTGGGAATGGACAAGCTATGACCACTGTTAGGTGACATCACAGGTTTGACGGATGGGAGGGGGGGGGGGGGGGGCGATGCACATGCAGGTCAGAGCTGGGCTCACATGGGGGGGCACAGACGGGTACGAATGACTTGAACGCTGATGTGTTGTCAATTCTCTCACTGACGTGTCACGTCAAGACAAATAAATCGGGTCGGGCTGCAATATTTAAAATATATATTTTTAATTGTCCGAATGTTATGTTGCACAACAGTACCACATGTGAAATCAGACCCAATGTCTACGTGGAGGGGATTAATTAAAGCTTGGAGCTGTTTCACTGAGATGAAATGCGCACACACACACACACACACACACACACACACACACACACACATACATAACCACGAACACACATATATAGAACCACAAACACGAACGCAGGCACGCACAAATAAAAATACATCTTTGAGAATGAGAAATAGACACATGCACTGGATGGTGGTGGAGATTAAAAACAATTGTGTGACTGATTGACTGTTAGTGACTGTACGAGTGACTGTTCAACGGTAAGTAACTGTTAGTGAATGTTAGTGACCGACTGTGAGTGACTGTTTGACGGTAAGTAACTGTTAGTGAATGTCAGTGACTGTCTGACTGTGAATGAATGACTGAGTGACTGTTAGTGACTGACTGTGAGTGACTGTTTGACGGTAAGTAACTGTTAGTGAATGTCAGTGACTGTCTGACTGTGAATGACTGAGTGACTGTTAGTGACTGACTGTGAGTGACTGTTTGACGATAAGTAACGGTTAGTGAATGTTAGTGACTGTCTGACTGTGAATGACTAAGTGACTCTTAGTTACTGACTGCGAGTGACTGACGGAAAGTAACTGTGTGACTGTGAGTGACTGTTTTAATTGTGTTTCTGTGAGTGACTGAGTAGCTGAGTGATTGTGCGTGACTGAGTGATTGTGCGTGACTGTGAGTGATTGTGAGACTGTGAGTGATTGTACGTGACTGTGAGTGATTGTGCGTGACTGTGAGTGATTGTGCGTGACTGTGAGTGATTGCGTGACTGTGAGTGATTGTGCGTGACTGAGTGATTGTGCGTGACTGAGTGATTGCGTGACTGTGAGTGATTGTGCGTGACTGTGAGTGATTGTACGTGACGGTGAGTGATTGTGCGTGACTGTGAGTGATTGTGAGACTGTGAGTGATTGTGAAACTGTGAGTGATTGTGTACGCCTGGCTGTGACCAAGGGTGCAGCTTGGCCTTGTCTATCCTCTCTCCAGGAACTGAAAGCCTTAAGTGACCTCAAGCCGCGCAAACCTGTTTGAAAATCACAGTTACAAAATTAGCTTTCACTAGAAACATTTGTTTACTTGTCTTTTTTTCTCTGGTTGGAACAAAGTCAATTGTATTGTTCCAAACAACTAAATTAATAAACAGATCTGTCCATTACAGCCAATGCCTCTGTGATGCACTACTGTATGAGCCTTTGGCGGACATTTTAACAGAGCCCACTAAAAAGGCCATTGTTCTGCGTGTGGTTCCACTTCTGTATGTCTTTCACGGTTGCCCTTAAAGTCTAATGTACACAATTACAGTGCGCACAATATGAGAGGACAGACCTGCTGTTAAAGTGTGTGGCCTGAATTCAATCAACATTGGTCCTTATCTTTGGCCTGGATTCAATAAACATCGGTCCTTAACAAGCACACACAAGGGTCACAGTTTTTCTTCACCTGCTCAGTTCGGCGAGTTAGTTTTAGTGATCGTGAAATTCGCCAAATTGGTTTTGTGATAAAAAAAAAATATATATTTTTTTTTAATTGTGGGTATGAAATAGCACCTTTTTTTAACACAAACCCCTTTGACTACAGGCATAATTGTGGTCTCTTCTGTTAGGTAACCCTTGGGAGTTTGTTATCCAAGTCTCAGAATTACTCTACGTATTTCTAAAACAAATTAACCAGAAGTTCAAACACAATGGAAGTGTATTTTATTTTATTTTTTATCTTCTAAAATATATATATTTTATCCGGGATAAGGATAACGACTTTGCCGTGTGTGGATTTCCATGGAACACATAGAATGTGACACAGTCACCGTTCTGTTTTGTGTCATGTTGCAAAATAAGGAACCGTTGTCCCTACATAGGGATCGTGAAATAGTTTACAGAGAATCGTGAGTTTCAGCACTTTCAAACGGTATATTTGTGTGACCAGTTTATTTAAAAGTTTCACTGTAAAAAAACGCAATGAACGCAAATAAACGAAACCACTCTGGGCCGAATAAGGGCCGGTGCTAGTTAAGGAGTGAACTGTAGAGCATGGGGTGGAACAGATGTAACCATCAATAGGATGGCATACTGCAGTGGTTCTAGGAAGGTCTGTGGCATAACTAAAGGGTCCAGGGTCCAGGTCCATAACCAATGAGGGCCACTTCAACTACACCCTTGGTACATGACCCAAATTTCTTCAGCAAGTCACCAGCTTTATAAATGAGCTGTATCTGGCAATGGCTACGCAAGCCATCTTCTATGTGTACATTTACTGAGGAAATTACATTTTGAAAGAAAATGTATTTTTGACAACACGTATCCACTGTGAACATCTATATTGCATGTGGTTATGCTGATGGTGGCTTGTACTTATTTTCTTGACAGGCACATATTAAAGAGTCTAAACTGTTCTCTGCACAGGTACATATTAAATAGTCTAAACTGTATTTCACAGAAAGCACTACAAATGATTAACTCCTTTAAACACTAACGGTAACACCGAGTATTCTGTCATACCAGAAGGCCTGACTGCAATAGTCTACATCAGCGTGTGCTTATTTAGTGGAATGTGTTTTCTTATAAATCTCTTATAAAGTGCAGATTTTATTTGAATTCTGAATCTGGTAAACGGCCTTATTATTTACAAACTAATAGATGAATTCAGATCAAATCAAACATACTGGCTCAGTTCCTTTAGATGTTATTTATATAGGGACCCTTTCGGTGTGCTTTGCTGAGGGTGTAGATGGGTGGTCAGTTCAGTGGGTATTTATTGTTTCTTTACAGCTATTACAAACATATAATATGATATAGAATAAGCCGTGAGAAGGTTTTATGAAAATTAGTTTGCAAGTATTTCATTGTCTAATCTTGAGTGAGGGGCAATGCCAGCTACTTGGCCTGTATGACAAATAGATGGCAGTTTCTTGGATGTTTCAGGTGAGTGGGCAGTAGCATTTAATGAGTGTACGGCTAAATGGAAAAGCTCAACCTTGTTAAACAATTAAAAGCCCAATAATGCAGTTGGCTCCGTTGCGAGTGGGAATCCCTTTCATCTCCTGACTTCACTGCCTCCCCTCGGGAAAAAAAATGGAGGGAAAATATCTTTTTGAACTTTCAATCACTAACTGCCTTTACATAATCTGGGAACTACGGAGAAATAACGCCATTTTGTCCGAGAGGACAAAGGAGGTGTAAATAGGCTCTCTCTCTCGAGCCATTCACAGTCCCCTATAGAATACCTCAGACAGCCATAGTATTAATGACAGGTTTATAGCTCCTGTGTCGGTGCTCGGTATAATTTTTTAAGTCGCGAGCGGCGCTATTAGAAAATCTGCAGATGCAGTAAGTGAGAGATTGTAGCAGACTTGGATAAAATTCTGATTCAGTTAAGAATCTGTCATCATTTACCATCAGCCCATGTGGGGCTCCTCAATCCCCACCGTAAATGAGTGGCGGAAAGGATTTTCCTCATCCCACACGGACGTCACGGAGGCTGTGGCAGGGATTGGATCCCGCGAAAATGCAGAAATCCATTTAGCGGAGATGGCAAGATTCCGCTTAAATTCGCTACAGGATTTTTTTGCTACCCACGAGCAGACGGAAAATATCATTTGGCAGGTTTGGCGACCGGAACCTGCGTTTCCCTTGCCAAACCGCCAAAATGAGAGACCAGAGGAGCTGCAAGGACTGCAATATGGCCGTATCAGGATCTGAGAGTAACACAGCTCACACACACCCAACAGCGTGTGCAGTATAGAGCACAGATGAGTTTCTGTGTGTGTGTGTGTGTGTGTGTGTGTGTGTGTTTGTGTGTGTGCGCGTGTGTGTGTGTGCGCGCGCGTGCGTGTATGTGTGTGTGTGCATATATGTCTGTGTGTGTGTGTGTGTGTGTGTGTGTGTGCATGGCTGTGCATGTGTGTATATGTGTACATGTGTGTGTTTGTGTATGCGTGCATGTGTGCATGGCTGTGTGTATGTGTGTGTGTGTGTGTGTGTGTGTGTGTGTTTGTGTATGTGTGCATGGCTGTGTATGTGTGTATATGCATGTGTGTGTGTGTGTGTGTGTATGTTTGTGTGTGTGTGTGTGCATGGCTGTGCATGTGTGTGTATGCGTGTGTGGATATAGTACCTTTCGAAAGTATTCACCCCCTTGGGCTTTTTTCCTATTTTGTTGTCTTACAAACTGGAATTAAAATGGATTTTTGGGGGGTTTGTATCATTTGATTTACACAACATGCCTACCACTTTAAAGATGCAAAATATGTTTTATTGTGAAACAAACAATAAATAAGACAACTAAAAAAACAGAAAACTTGAGCATTTACCCCCCCCAAAGTCAATACTTTGTAAAGTCACCTTTTGCAGCAATTACAGCTGCAAGTCTCTTGGGGTATGTCTCTATAAGCTTGGCACATCTAGCCACTAGGATTTTTGCCCATTCTTCAAGGCAAAACTGCTCCAGCTCCTTCAAGTTGGATGGGTTCCGCTGGTGTACAGCAATCTTTAAGTCATACAACAGACTCTCAATTGGATTTAGGTCTGGGCTTTGACTAGGCCATTCCAAGACATTTAAATGTTTCCCCTTAAACCATTCGAGTGTTGCTTTAGCAGTATGCTTAGGGTCATCGTCCTGCCGGAAGGTGAACCTCCATCCCAGTCTCAAATCTCTGGAAGACTGGAACAGGTTTTCCTCAAGAATTTCCCTGTCTTTAGCGCCTGTATCCATCATTCCTTCAATTCTGACAGATTCCCAGTCACTGCCAATGAAAAACATCCCCACATGACACCACCATGCTTCACTGTGGGGATGGTGCTGCCACCACCATGCTTCACTGAGGGGATGGTGCTTCTACCACCATGCTTCACTGTGGGGATGGTGCTGCCACCACCATGCTTCACTGTGGGGATGGTGCTGCCACCACCATGCTTCACTGTGGGGATGGTGCTGCCACCACCATGCTTCACTGTGGGGATGGTGCTGCCACCACCATGCTTCACTGTGGGGATGATGCTGCCACCACCATGCTTCACTGTTGGGATGATGCTTCCACCACCATGCTTCACTGTGGGGATAATGCTTCCACCACCATGCTTCACTGTTGGGATAATACTGCCACCACCATGCTTCACTGTGGGGATAATGCTTCCACCACCATGCTTCACTGTGGGGCTGATGCTTCCACTACCATGCTTCACTGTGAGGATGATGCTGCCACCACCATGCTTCACTGTGGGGATGATGCTGCCACCACCATGCTTCACTGTGGGGATGATGCTTCCACCACCATGCTTCACTGTGGGGATGATGCTGCCACCACCATGCTTCACTGTGGGGATGGTGCTGCCACCACCATGCTTCACTGTGGGGATAGTGCTGCCACCACCATGCTTCACTGTGGGGATGGTGCTGCCACCACCATGCTTCACTGTGGGGATAGTGCTGCCACCACCATGCTTCACTGTGGGGATAGTGCTGCCACCACCATGCTTCACTGTGGGGATAGTGCTGCCACCACCATGCTTCACTGTGGGGATAGTGCTGCCACGACCATGCTTCACTGTGGGGATGATGCTGCCACCACCATGCTTCACTGTGGGGATGATGCTGCCGCCACCATGCTTCACTGTGGGGATGATGCTTCCACCACCATGCTTCACTGTGGGGATGATGCTTCCACCACCATGCTTCACTGTGGGGATGATGCTTCCACCACCATGCTTCACTGTGGGGATGATGCTGCCGCCACCATGCTTCACTGTGGGGATGATGCTTCCACCACCATGCTTCACTGTGGGGATGATGCTTCCACCACCATGCTTCACTGTGGGGATGATGCTGCCGCCACCATGCTTCACTGTGGGGATGATGCTTCCACCACCATGCTTCACTGTGGGGATGATGCTTCCACCACGATGCTTCACTGTGGGGATGATGCTTCCACCACCATGCTTCACTGTGGGGATGATGCTGCCACCACCATGCTTCACTGTTGGGATGATGCTGCCACCACCATGCTTCACTGTGGGGATGATGCTTCCACCACCATGCTTCACTGTGGGGATGATGCTGCCACCACCATGCTTCACTGTGGGGATGATGCTTCCACCACCATGCTTCACTGTGGGGATAATGCTTCCACCACCATGCTTCACTGTTGGGATAATGCTGCCACCACCATGCTTCACTGTGGGGATAATGCTTCCACCACCATGCTTCACTGTGGGGCTGATGCTTCCACCACCATGCTTCACTGTGAGGATGATGCTGCCACCACCATGCTTCACTGTGGGGATGATGCTGCCACCACCATGCTTCACTGTGGGGATGATGCTGCCACCACCATGCTTCACTGTGGGGATGGTGCTGCCACCACCATGCTTCACTGTGGGGATAGTGCTGCCACCACCATGCTTCACTGTGGGGATAGTGCTGCCACGACGATGCTTCACTGTGGGGATGATGCTTCCACCACCAGGCTTCACTGTGGGGATGATGCTGCCACCACCATGCTTCACTCTGGGGATAATGCCACCACCATGCTTCACTGTGGGGATGATGCCACCACCATGCTTCACTGTGGGGATGATGCTTCCACCTCCATGCTTCACTGTGGGGATGATACTGCCACCTCCATGCTTCACTGTGGGGATGATACTGCCACCACCATGCTTCACTGTGGGGATGATGCCACCACCATGCTTCACTGTGGGGATGATACTGCCACCACCATGCTTCACTGTGGGGATGATGCCACCACCATGCTTCACTCTGGGGATAATGCTGCCACCACCATGCTTCACTGTGGGGATGATACTGCCACCACCATGCTTCACTGTGGGGATGATGCCACCACCATGCTTCACTCTGGGGATAATGCTGCCACCACCATGCTTCACTGTGGGGATGATACTGCCACCACCATGCTTCACTGTGGGGATGATGCCACCACCATGCTTCACTGTGGGGATAATGCTTCCACCTCCATGCTTCACTGTGGGGATGATGCTGCCACCACAATGCTTCACTGTGGGGATGATGCTGCCACCACCATGCTTCACTGTGGGGATGATGCTGCCACCACCATGCTTCACTGTGGGGATGATGCTGCCACCACCATGCTTCACTGTGGGGATGATGCTGCCACCACCATGCTTCACTGTGGGGATGATGCTGCCACCATCATGCTTCAATGTGGGGATGATGCTGCCACCACCATGCTTCACTGTGGGGATGATGCTGCCACCACCATGCTTCACTGTGGGGATGATGCTGCCACCACCATGCTTCACTGTGGGGATGGTGTTCTCGGAGTGATGAGAGGTGTTGGGTTTGCGTCAGACATAGCGTGTTCCTTGATGGCCAAAAATTTAAATTTTAGTCTCATCTGACCAGAGTACCTTCTTCCATATGTTTGGGGAGTCTCCCACATGCCTTTTGGCGAACTCCAAACGTGTTTTCTTATTTTTTTCTTTAAGCAATGGCTTTTTTTCTGCCCACTCTTCCATAAAGCCCAGCTCTGTGGAGTGTACGGCTTAAAGTGGTCCTATGGACATATACTCCAATCGCTGCTGTGGAGCTTTCCAGCTCCTTCAGGGTTATCTTTGTTCTGTTGCCTCTCTGATTAATGCCCTCCTTGCCTGGTCCGTGAGTTTTCGTGGGCGGCCCTCTCTCGGCAGGTTTGTTGTGGTGCCATATTCTTTCCATTTTGTAATAATGAATTTAATGGTGCTCCGTGGGATGTTCAAAGTTTGGGATATTTTTTTTATAACCCAACCCTGATCTGTACTTCTCCACAACTTTGTCCCTGACCTGTTTGGAGAGCTCCTTGGTCTTCATGGTGCCGCTTGCTTGGTGGTGCCGCTTGCTTAGTGGTGCCCCTTGCTTGGTGGTGCCCTTTGCTTAGTGGTGTTGCAGACTCTGGGGCCTTTCAGAACAGGTGCATATATACTGTGATCATGTGACAGATCATGTGGCACTTAGATTGCACACAGGTGGACTTTATTTAACTAATTATGTGACTTCTGAAGATAATTGGTTGCACCAGATCTTATTTAGGGGCTTCATAGCAAAGGGGGTGAATGCATATGAACGCACCACTTTTCAGTTTAGAATTTTTTTAGAATTTTTTGAAACAAGTTTTGTTTTTCATTTCACTTCACCAATTTGGACTATTTTGTGTAGGTCCATTACATAAAATCCAAATTTAAAAAAAAACGCCAAGGGGGGTGAATACTTTCGCGAGGCACGGTATGTGTGTGTATGTGTCTGTGTGAGTATGTATGCATGTATATGTGCGCGTGTTTGCGTGTGTATTTGTGTGTGTATATATGTGTGTGTGTTTGTGTGTGTGTGTTGACTGTTAGCTCTCTGAATGGTATGTGTAGCTCCTGTACAGCTGTGATCTGTTCATAGCGCTGCCTGAGTTCAGGAGTTCACCGCTCCTCTCTCTGTTTCTCCCATGTCTCTCATATGACCCGCCATCGGGCTCGTTTTCAGACGGCCGTTAGCGGGAAGAGCAGGGCTTTTTTTAACCGTGACCCTGCCATCGTCAAGCCTCATTCCCGCGGACTACGCGGAACCAGCGTTCCCCCGGGTGAGGGGACGGTAAAATGTCTCTTTCCTTACTCTTAAAAACACTTTTCATTGAAGGGCTTACACTGTGCTCTGCTGACTTTTATTACACCCACATGCACGTAGCGCAAGCAGGGGGTATTGTTTTCGCTCCTGTCTGTGAGTGTGTGTGGGTGTGTGTGTGTGTCTCTGTGTGTCCCTATCATCCATAACTCGAACAATTCTACTCCAATTGCGATGAAACTTTGTGGAAATGTTGACAGTTGGGCACTGACCTTAATCTTGATTTTGTTCCCCAATTGGTCAATGCCTGACTTCACAGTGCAAGATCAAAGTTTTAGCCCCATGCATATTACTTTCAGGGTCGGCATTAGCACACGCGCGGGAGTAGCATCTCTTTGAGTGCCATTCTAGTTTATTTATGTATTTATGTATTTATGTATTTATTTATTTAGAGCAATATAAGCTATGTAACAGAACTTAAATTTACAGTTGTATCCCATCAAGAAATACAGCATGTTGTAAAAGTAAATATTAAGTATTTTAAAAGTGTAATGTTAAACTGTTTTTTTTTCGCAATTTATTGAAATTTAAAGAGAATATATTTTCCGAAAGCGGCAATATCGTGTACATTTGCCAGATATTGTGAAGAGCCGCGATAAACTGCTCTCATATTTTATTCCGATGCATTGCAGTATTTTCCATTTGCATAAGGCACTGTGGGGTTTTAGGACATTGTTGGTTTAGAACGTGGTCTGAGGGAAGGGTAACATTTGCTTCTGCATTAAAAAAATGACACAGTGATACGCCAATTAAAAGCATCGCCGTTGTTCCTAAGAATTGGACATGAAACGTGTGAAATTTTAAGAAAGATACAAGAACAAAATGCTCTGAAGCGCCTGTGGAGTTTTAAGGAAACGCAGAAAAGGCGGGCGGGTTGGAGCGTTGCGTGACGGACGCGATCAGGTGGGGCTGGCGTTCGGGGGAAAGGAAACGGAGGCTGCACTGTTCAGGGGAGAATCTGGGGGGCATTGCGACGCTCCCCTGCTTTGGGGACACCACGAGAAGGTGGAACAGCGGGACGCGCCCGGGAGGGGCAGGCTGGGATCTGGCAGGAAATTTAATTAATGATTCCGTTCTGGCTAAGCACTACCAGCAGGGCACGGAAGTCTCAGGCCGTCCCGTCCAATGACATCGCGGGGCCCGGCGCAGCTCGACCAATGGGAGGGGAGCGATCGTTCTCCGATGGTTTTCCCAGTCCTTCCTGCACCTGAGCACCGTGCCCGGCCACAGCTCTGCCACTGTGCAGGTGGTTGCCATGGAAACGGACCCACTATTCCCGCTGACACTCTCTTTCTCATTTCCAGTTCTTTGATGGTTCCTTTTTTTCTCGTTTTAGTCTT
Organism: Synaphobranchus kaupii; assembly: GCA_029718625.1. Taxonomy (NCBI): domain Eukaryota; kingdom Metazoa; phylum Chordata; class Actinopteri; order Anguilliformes; family Synaphobranchidae; genus Synaphobranchus; species Synaphobranchus kaupii. Next base: position 12,406,968 of record CM056380.1, on the reverse strand, counting down.
GTCTTTTCAGGAAATGTTTGCAAATGGTCTCTCTAACTCCCACTTTAACTGAGGAGATCAAAGATTAGAGTGTCAAGCTCCCTGAAGACACCAATCGCTCGGTGCATTATTTAAAACCTCCTCATCCGTGGTAAAAATCTTAATCTTCCCGTGATTAAACGCTCACCACACACTGCCTCTACACTCACAGAGCTGGCTGTTTGCCAAAAAAAAAAAAAAACGGATATGCAAATCCTTTTATTTTGGGTTGGGGTAAAATGAAGTATCAGAAAGGTATTATTTTAAACCCGCGATATTAAAAACGTAATCCCATGCGATACATGGAAAGAATTAGTTTAGCAGGCTGCTGGTGTTCACAGAGCAGCATGGCCAGGCCCTGTTAGCTCTGTGCGGAAATGAGAGTGTACGAGGAACTTTAAAGAGTGCCTGTGGAGAGGGCAGGTATATGAGCGTGGGGCATCTAGCGGGGGGGGATTGGGAGCGCTGTACGGAGAGGGAGAAAGCAGGAAAGGTTGTGGAGGATGCTGTAAGCGGCCGTTGTCTGGTGGTGTGCAGGTTGGCGCTGCAGTCCTGAGTGTCGCTGACAGGATTAGCATCTCAGAGTAACCCGCTAACGGCGCTAATGCACAGGTCTATCTGCGGAGTAACCCGCTAACGGCGCTAATGCACAGGTCTATCTGCAGAGTAACCCGCTAAAGGCGCTAATGCACAGGTCTATCTGCAGAGTAACCCGCTAATGGCGCTAATGCACAGGTCTATCTGCGGAGTAACCCGCTAACGGCGCTAACGCACAGGTCTATCTGCAGAGTAACCCGCTAATGGCGCTAATGCACAGGTCTATCTGCAGAGTAACCCGCTAATGGCGCTAATGCACAGGTCTATCTGCGGAGTAACCCGCTAACGGCGCTAACGCACAGGTCTATCTGCAGAGTAACCCGCTAATGGCGCTAATGCACAGGTCTATCTGCAGAGTAACCCGCTAATGGCGCTAATGCACAGGTCTATCTGCAGAGTAACCCGCTCATGACGGTTATGCACAGGTCTATCTGCAGAGTAACCCGCTCATGACGGTTATGCACAGGTCTATCTGCAGAGTTACCCGCTCATGACGGTTATGCACAGGTCTATCTGCAGAGTTACCCTCTCATGACGGTTATGCACAGGTCTATCTGCAGAGTTACCCGCTAATAGCACTAATGCAAAGGTCTATCTAGTGTAAACGGCTCATAGCGGTAATGCAGTTATATCTAGTGTTAATGGCTCATAGCGGTAATGCAGTTATATCTAGTGTTAATGGCTCAGCGCGGTAATGCAGTTATATCTAGTGTTAATGGCTCAGTGCGGTAATGCAGTTATATCTAGTGTTAATGGCTCAGTGCGGTAATGCACAGTTATATCTAGTGTTAATGGCTCAGTGCGGTAATGCACAGTTATATCTAGTGTTAATGGCTCAGTGCGGTAATGCACAGTTATATCTAGTGTTAATGGCTCAGTGCGGTAATGCACAGTTATATCTAGTGTTAATGGCTCAGTGCGGTAATGCACAGTTATATCTAGTGTAAACGGCTCATAGCGGTAATGCAGTTATATCTAGTGTTAATGGCTCAGTGCGGTAATGCACAGTTATATCTAGTGTTAATGGCTCAGTGCGGTAATGCACAGTTATATCTAGTGTTAATGGCTCAGTGCGGTAATGCACAGTTATATCTAGTGTAAACTGATATATCTAGTGTAAACTGCTCATCACGGTAATGCAGTTATATCTAGTGTAAACTGCTCATCACGGTAATGCAGTTATATCTAGTGTAAACGGCTCATCGCGGTAATGCGCAGGACTATCTGGTGTAAACTGCACATGGTGATAATTGGTACATGTAGCCATAAGAGCACAGGATTGTATTGGACGCTCTCAGAGTGCTCTAGAATGATTGGACTCATCAGCGTGCTGGTCTGCTCCATGTGCAGCGAATAAACAGTACCACCAGATGTGTAGGCCGGTGAATAAATAGTACCAACGGGCAAACACCAGATGTGTAGGCTGGTGTTATTTCTTATTTTGTAATTTACTCCAATCGCTTCCAATTTTCTCAACAGCTGTGTACACCGATACCGGTTAGCTCCTTTATTGGACCACAGCAAAAATGTGTGTGCAGTCTGCAGCTGTAGCCCACCACTTTATCAGACATGTCAGATCAAATACACTATCTGCCTAACTGGACAATTTAGAGCAGGAGCTGTCATGAAGTCCCGAAATGGATTGGCCCTGGTTGCGCACCCGGATTCCTTATGCAGAAGAGCCATGTTCCATGGACTAGACTGTCACCCAGGGTGTCAAACTCCGTTCCCGAAGGCCTGGGGTACCTGCTGGTTTTTGTGCTTCCCGTTCAATCGGCTGCCAGTTTAGGTCTTCGAAACAAGTCGATTAGATCTGGATGACAAAAATTGTCATGAATTCTTACTCTTACGATAATGTTTCAGTCCTGTATGCTTTAAGCATATGCAACATTAATTGAAGCTCATGCACTTTTTCAAAATTATTTAATTTTGGGAAAACAAAAAAAAACTACAAATGGTTGAACTGAGCCAAAGTGAATAGACATTTAATTTTATTATATTACGATTCTATAATCAGTCAAAGATTTGTTGTGGGCAAAAATAACTACACTGTGCAAAAAAACCATCTGAGGTTATTTGATTCCTGTCACGGCGGTCTTTACAGCTGCCCGCCGTGAAATAAAGCGCCGTTTCTGCTGACTGCGGGCCGCCTCCGAGCGCAGTCATTTCCAACTCACACACGTACAATATGGACATTATGTGTGCCTCTGAGAACCGGGGAATTACTTATTCAAATGAATGACCTGGATACACCTTATCGGATTTATCAAACCGGGCAATTATCCAGGGGCTGTTCTCTCACGGCCGCGTAAAGATGTTTGGAAGCCGGCGGTAGCCGAAGACGTGACAGTAGTCGCAGTCGCAGACGCACGGGCCGCCGTTACCGCGTCGCAAAACGAGACGGGAGTGCGGAACTTAAAAAAACGATCGCTTCATTTTTCTTCCTTAAACTCCATCGGCGGTTCAAGTTACGTTCAACCCATGTGTGAAATAAAGCGCCACCTTTCCTCACAGAAACCTCACATTACCACAAATCACCCACTGGGTTCCCTTTTAAAGGAGAACGACCTCCTTTAAAATCGTTTGCATGTTTCAATTGAAAACACAGGTCGGCGATAGATTGCTACGGGATGTGTTGGAATGGCACATTTTTGTTCTCCCTGACAGAGGATGGTCCCCAGATTCAACGGCCTACAGAAGCACAGAAACTCTCCCTACAGAAGCACAGAAACACTCCCAACAGAAGCACAGAAACACTCCCTACAGAAGCACAGAAACACTCCCTACAGAAGCACAGAAACACTCCCAACAGAAGCACAGAAACACTCCCTACAGAAGCACAGAAACACTCCCTACAGAAGCACAGAAACACTCCCTACAGAAGCACAGAAACACTCCCTACAGAAGCACAGAAACTCTCCCTACAGAAGCACAGAAACACTCCCAACAGAAGCACAGAAACACTCCCAACAGAAGCACAGAAACTCTCCCTACAGAAGCACATAAACACTCCCTACAGAAGCACAGAAACACTCCCTACAGAAGCACAGAAACACTCCCTACAGAAGCACAGAACCTCTCCCTATAGAAGCACAGAAACTCTCCCTATAGAAGCACAGAAACTCTCCCTACAGAAGCACAGAAACACTCCCTACAGAAGCACAGAAACACTCCCTACAGAAGCACAGAAACACTCCCTACAGAAGCACAGAACCTCTCCCTATAGAAGCACAGAAACTCTCCCTACAGAAGCACAGAAACACTCCCTACAGAAGCACAGAAACACTCCCTACAGAAGCACAGAACCTCTCCCTACACACAGAAACACTCCCAACAGAAGCACAGAAACACTCCCTACAGAAGCACAGAAACTCTCCCTACAGAAGCACAGAAACACTCCCTACAGAAGCACAGAAACTCTCCCTACAGAAGCACAGAAACTATCCCTACAAAAACACACAAACTCTCCCTACAGAAACACAGGTAAATACCTCTACGCCTGTTTCAGGTGCTTCATTAAATAGCAATTTCCTCGTTCGCACAGCCCCTTAATTCTTAATGTTTGCAAACAGTTTTTTTTCCCTCCAATCAAAACAATCCCTTATTAAGCTTTATAAGTCCAAGTCCCATTCCAGCTTGTTAATATAAGAAGAGAGTACACTTGTTCTTCCCTTCCTGTAGGCACATATGCTCCGCATGCAGTTAGCTCCGGGTCAAAGCCCGAGCCACATTCGCAAGTCACATACGCCCCATCCCCAACGCACGCGATTGCATTTCCTTGATGGAGTCGTCCGGCTTAATAGCAGCGAAGGGTGTGCAAATTGGTTGTGGGCAGCTGACATGATTAACAGAAGCACGGTTGATAAATAAGCTGTAGTTTCGAGATGAACAGCTTGTGTGCGGCGCAGTGCTGCCAACAAATCTGCTCCCAGGTCACTTTGCAAACAGCTTTTCAAGATATTCTTCGTACGGGAGAAATCCAACTCCCTTCTGCCCCGATCTCTGATATGAGCCAGTGTTTAATTATGATCTGCTTCTCATTTTTTTATGCCTTTTGCCCCAGTTTGGACGTCCCAATCGGACTCGCGTTGTCGATTCGGGAGAGGGCAGAAGAGCGCGTGCTCTCCTGTGAAGCGGTGTGATGTGAGCCGCTGCTTTTTTAACCGCGGTTTGTAAGTCAGGCTCGCGTAGACACACATCTGAGGAAGAGGCTTTGTGTGCAGCTCAATAGGCTGACCTGTGGGACCCTGGTTGACCAGGAGGGGTCGCTGGTGAGTGATAAGTCGCTGTCATCCCAGACCGACTGAAACCCTCACATCCATTGGTGATGCAAGCGCCAATTATGCCTGTTCTCCTCATTATGTGTTCTTATGTTCTTATGTTCTTATGTTCTAAATGGGCTGAATGGCATGTTCTCCTCATTATGTATTCTTATGTTCTTATGTTCTAGATGGGCTGAATAGCCTGTTCTCCTCATTATGTATTCTTATATTCTAGATGGGCTGAATAGCCTGTTCTCCTCATTATGTATTCTTATATTCTAGATGGGCTGAATTGTCTGTTCTCATCATTATGTATTCTTATGTTCTAGATGGGCTGGATGGCCTGTTCTCCTCATTATGTATTCTTATGTTCTTATGTTCTAGATGGACTGAATAGCCTGTTCTCCTCATTATGTATTCTTATATTCTAGATGGGCTGAATAGCCTGTTCTCCTCATTATGTATTCTTATGTTCTTATGTTTTAGATGGGCAGAATGGCCTGTTCTCCTCAGTATGTATTCTTATGTTGTAGATTATGTTCAAAAAGGCCTCTAAGGTCACCGCAAATTCACAGTGCTATGTGGGGCTTCAGTTCAGACTGGACATTTCATTCAGACGGGACAGACAGGGTGAGTGGTACACAGCTAAAAGAACACAATGCATTATGGGAGATGTAGTTCATGTCAGTGGAGCCGATTCAGTTTGGGGAAAGGAGCAGCTCTGCTTGTTTTTTTCATTGTTGATGTTTTGCTCAGAAACCTATTGTGCTGACCCCCATCTCAAACAACCATTTGACAGGGGGAAAAATTGTATAGATTAACTATTAAATGATATCACAGACAGAATAGATTAGACACCCTCTGGTAAATGCACTGTGTTGCAAAAGACATTCTAGAGCCACACAAATTGTGGCCTCGTTCGTTTCATTTCAAAGAGTAAGACAATCCGGCCAACAGGAAACCGTGGAAAACTTATTTCACAACGATGAACAAGAATTGTGCTGTTGGTGTTCTTCAGGAATTCAAACAAACAGCACTGAAAGTAACTTAACGGGTCAACTGCAACGTGCTTAGCTGGAGTTTAAACCTCAGGTACAAACCTCTAGACATAACACAACATACCTTAATGACAAGAAATGCCATTCAGCCCAACAATGCTCGCCATCTTCCTATACCACTAAAGGGTACCTAGCGCTCCCCTACAAACAAGGTAGTATCCAGCACCATACCAAGCCTGGTCTTGAAAACACCCAGAGTTTCTGCCTCTACTACATGACCTGGCAAGCTATTCCACACAGTGACTACTCCCTGTGTGAAGAAACAGAACTGCATTAAAACTGGAACAGCTATTCCAAATATGTGAAATAAGGATTAGCTGTTCTAGTTGTAATGCAGTTCTGTGGTTTAGGGGTTTAAACTCCAGCTAAGCACACTGAAATTGACCCACAATGTAAATATTTTCTTATTTTGCTTTGTCAATTCCTTTGAAACCAAATAATTTCCGGCACATGTTTGTTCTTTTGGTTTCTCCTCACATGCAGGTATGTACTAAAAACAATGCACATTTAAAAGCACAATATGTCACTGAGCAAAACTGCGAGGAATTTCAAATGCACAGTATGTAAGGGGTTTTTCAAAATGAAGCAATGATGATCATATAAAGAAAGACAATACAGATTCAGGGAACCAAGTCGTTTCGATGGGCTAAGGTGACGGCAGACTACACCTTTGTGGATCAGACATGCAAACCAATGCATTAAAATGTAGAAAAAATAAAATAAATTAACAAATAAAATGCAAACCAAAGGAAGAAACAGCAAAATAAAATGAGCAAAGTAACAGGTAAGTAAAAAAAAAAAAGAAAAAAAAAAAGGAAGGAATAAAGTTGAAACAGAAGAAAGAAATCTGGCTATGGAGCGATAATCACCTTCACTGGGGATGACAAGTACGTACGGCGTTGTTATTTGTCCCCTACCTATTACCACTAAGAACAAGGTTTACAGTTCCAGGAGAGCATGCATGTGGGAATAGAAAGAAAGAAAGAAAAAAAGTCTAAAAACAAAATACGCCTCCATAGTCACGAGTCTCAGGGTCCTCCTTTGAATAGCACAAATTAAAATACAGCAGTTTGGAGAAAGAAATGATATATGGTGATATATCCAGATGATATAGCTTGAACATTTCCATAGAGTTGAAAGCTACTGGGAGCATAAGTATGGATTTTTGAGTATAGATTTCCACAGGTGTCTGAGAGCTCCATCAAGTGCGTTCGCTACATAAAGCTAAGCTCGTCTCCATGAGGGGAGGGATCAGAATTGATTGCCGGAGACTTTTGGGTGGTTGCTAACCAGTGCGTGTGAACAAGGGTCCTGACATTGACTTGGAAACTCACTCAAAAGTAAAACAAACACATGGAAACTAAAATAATAACCAAATGAACTTTGAACTTTGTGGCACAGCGGATCTTATCGGCAATTTCAGAAAATTATTATTCACCAGGGTCAGACATTTTCTGAATTCAAATTTTTTTTTTATCGATTTGGACTTTTTCTGAACGTTTTCTGGATAAATAGTATAGCCCTTTCTGTCAGTTCAGATGTCCTTCTTCAATCGTTTTCAGGCGATGGTTTAACTTTTGAGTGCCACAAAGTTGAAAGCATGCCTTTTCCACTGCAGACACGATAAGACTGGAGCTCTCCCGCTCACAGACAAACTCAGCTCAGAACCCAGGGATTCAGGGGAAAAGTAAAGAACTAAGGCTACTGATGGAAAATGGAAGACAAAAATTAATAAAATTTTAAATAATAATAACAATAATAACCAAATAAGCTGAAAAAAATGGATACAATGTGCTCCTTAATACATGTATACTTGTATAAATAAGATTTTAAAAAAAATAAAAAATAAGGATAAAATGATTCTGCTACTTCATATATCTGTGTGAGAGGCTGCATAAGACAGAGCATCCATTACATGGTACATAATGGAGTTCCATCTTAAAACCACAGATCCTGTATGCCTTATCATATCATATATTGTATTTTAGGCAATGAACAAAAAAAAAATGAAAGGAATTGTGGGTAAGAGGAGAAAGACAGAGAGAGACATCTGCAGAGCATCTCCCAATTAAATTGCAGGTCATGCTTGAAAAACAGCAGATTTGTTTTGTTTTTCTTGGGGGGGGGGGGGGGGGGGTCAGCAATTGAAACTGGTTAAGGGGCCCCAAGTTTGCTTTTAAGTAAGAGTCTCTGTCTGATATTGAGGTCAATTTTCTTTGGCACTTGTTATATTACTGGGATTTATTACCCATTACCACCCGGTTTAATCTCCCCGCTCTCAGGATTACGCTCCCGTTGGACCAACACACAGTGCTCTAAACGCAAGGCTCGCTCTGAAGCCAGCCTCGCATGTACCGTGCGTAATGCGTCAGCACAAAACGGGCCTTCTGAACCTAAGGACATTATAGGCCAAAGCCCATAAAAAGGGCTGACACTTCAATGACTTATTTCCACTTGGTTTGATCACTTAAAACAACGCATGCTGAAATACCACTGGAAACGCATTACCTTTAGTAGCCAGTCGCACACAGTTGATTTTTATCTCCTGAAAGACAAAAAAAGGAAAAAAAAAAGACAGTTCTAGTTAACCCCTTTAAAAGCTTTTCTCCACATGACATCATTTTAACCATGATGGTGATGTTTGAGCGATATGAAAACATGAGAGTTGGTGACAGAAGTGGAATGGAAAATGAAATCTATACTATATTCACTCAGTCTTTGACTGCTGGAGCTGGCAACTCCCCAAGGCATGGTACTATACCACATCACAGACACACCAACCCAAGGCATGGTACTATACCATATCACAGACACACCGACCCAAGGCATGGTACTATACCACATCACAGACACACCAACCCAAGGCATGGTACTATGGTATATCACAGACACACCGATCCAAGGCATGGTACTATACCATATCACAGACACACCGACCCAAGGCATGGTACTATGGTATATCACAGACACACATAACCAAGGCATGGTACTATACCATATCACAGACACACAGGCCCAAGGCATGGTACTATGGCATATCACAGACACACATACCCAAGGCATGGTACTATACCATATCACAAACACACCGACCCAAGGCATGGTACTATACCATATCACAGACACACCGACCCAAGGCATGGTACTATACCATATCACAGACACCCCGACCCAAGGCATGGTACTATGGTATATCACAGACACACCGACCCAAGGCATAGTACTATACCATATCACAGACACACCGACCCAAGGCATGGTACTATACCATATCACAGACACACCGACCCAAGGCATGGTACTATGGTATATCACAGAAACAACGACCCAAGGCATGGTACTATACCATATCACAGACACCCCGACCCAAGGCATGGTACTATGGTATATCACAGACACACCGACCCAAGGCATGGTACTATACCATATCACAGACACACCGACCCAAGGCATGGTACTATACCATATCACAGACACACCGACCCAAGGCATGGTACTAAACCATATCACAGACACAACGACCCAAGGCATGGTACTATACCATATCACAGACACACCGACCCAAGGCATGGTACTATGGTATATCACAGAAACAACGACCCAAGGCATGGTACTATACCATATCACAGACACACCGACCCAAGGCATGGTACTATGGCATATCACAGACACACCAACCCAAGGCATGGTACTATGGCATATCACGACACACCGACCCAAAACTTGGTAGTTTTCTAAACCCTTCTTACTTTCTCGTCAAAACATCAGACTCCTTTTTCCCCACTCATAAATATGTCCATGAAAGCTCCTTTACAGAATACATCCTTATACATTGTGCATGGTCACACCAGGTAGCACAAATCAATATTATATTTTACACCATTGCTGTGTAATGACTGACAATGTCGTAGCAATCTTATTAGTGAATTTATTTTTCCTTTTTACTTACTGGTCCGTATCAGAACTCGGCCGTTACACGGTTAGA